>JAPEIP010000008.1:141932467-141973950 GCA_026120095.1 Capsicum chinense | reverse complement strand
TAGGGATGCCCATTTAAGATTTTGTTATGATTAGATGAACATACCCATAAGGTATTCAAAAAAATCCTGGAGTGATAGTTTACTACTTTATTGAAAGGCTAGTATCGAAAATCCTAACCGAGCCTACCCATGAATGCTTTAACTAAAAGTTGAAGCTAAGTTTCATGTACCCACAAATTAGTTTCCTCTAGCAAAGCATAGTCCAAAGATCTATTCCAAGTTGATTAATCATTAATTATCTTAGCCTAGAGTTAGTCCGTTAGAAGCCCTAATTTTGAATCATTTTGAAAATATTTGAAATTCATCAAAATATTTGTACAATGGATTTGAACTTGGAAAGAAACTTTTATTTCAAACATATTCGATCACCATTCACATTGTTCCTCATGGATTCAACAACAGCTATTGTTGGATTTATATTAAGAATGACCTCTTTCCACTTAATTTGACGCGTAAGTTAAGTGTTATCAAAAATAAAGTTTGGACAATATATTAATGGAATAAGGATGCTTGGTAAGTACACAGGATACATTGATGAAATTATGATGCCCAGTACATTAAAGGATATATTGATGATATTGTGATTCACAGTAAGTTTGGAGGATATATTAATGATATTATGATGCCCAGTACATCCAAAATATATATGGACTATATTGTAATGCCCATTAAGTTCAGAGGGTTTACTGATGATATTATGATGCCCAGTACATCCGAAAGATATATTAATGTTATGATGATGCCTGATAAGTTCGGATGATATATTGATACCCGGTACATTCAGAGGATATATTGGTGTTATGTATGGTAAATAGGTCTATATATCTTTATATGTTATTATTCCTTTATATAATTACATC
Source organism: Capsicum chinense (assembly GCA_026120095.1). Lineage (NCBI taxonomy): Eukaryota > Viridiplantae > Streptophyta > Magnoliopsida > Solanales > Solanaceae > Capsicum > Capsicum chinense. The sequence goes on along the minus strand of JAPEIP010000008.1, from coordinate 141,973,090 downwards.
CATGTAATCCTTAAAGATATAATGCTAATGGTGGGATGTGAGTTCTAATTCTTCAATTTGAATCACTTGTGTAGTGGTGTAGTTCTCAATTGTGTTAAAAGGCGAGTAGAAATAAAATATTTCGAATAAAGTGTTAAGGATAATTGGCTAGTGGAATCTTATGGATAAATAAGAATTCACCTATTGGGTATATTTTTCTTGAATAAAGAGATTAACTAATGAATATTGCCTAGTTAAATGAGCTTTGTGGTAATTAGTTGACTACAAAGTGACTATTTTATTTGATGACTAAAAGTCTAGGATTCTAGATAATGGACCTTGTTAGTTTAAATGTGATAACTAGTAATTGTAGTTGTTATTTGGTCAATTGTGATAATAGGTGAGCATTGGTGATGATTGATGGTATTGATGACTAAAGTCTAATGTGTTGGGTTGTTAAATATGGATTTTTTTATTCTGATGCTAGGTAGTAAGAGGAGTTGGTTGATAGATAGATATGTGTAATTAATGATATGTAACCTTTTCCTGTATTATTACTAGTGCACCATTGATAACTAGAAACAAGCTTTGGATTAATAACGCCTATAGATTAGTAGTGCATCTTTCTAAATGACTTATGATGGGAATTTTGGAAACCATGGAAATTTTGAGGGTTGTTATATGTCTATACACTTTGATGATTTTACCCTTTTATGTACTCTCCAGTGGTATGGGATACCGTGATGAGTTCCTTACTATATGTTCTTTTAGGTGTACTCTTCGGTGGTATAGGATGCCGTGGTGAATTCTTTTACTTCATGTTGTAATGGTTATATATGCATTGAACTTGGTATTTATGCTATTGTAATTGTATATTTGTAGCAGTACGCTTCCATATAAATTACTCATTTCATATGATTATTTTCTTACTTATTGATATGAGATGCCGTATTATTGTTTTAGTTGATAAGTTATTTTATATAGTGATGATGACAATGATTTTGGTTTGATTCCTTACCTTGAATTAGAGATATATAATCTTTATATCATAATTTAGCTCAGACAGTCCATGATGCCTACTGAGTACCCATTTTAGTACTCATACTGAACTTTTGTACCTTTTTGGCGCAGACCCAAATACTAGTTTTCATTATTGCGTTTAGATCATGCAGTGTTGATCATTCAGAGACAGGGTGAGCTCTTAGAGTTTAGAGTCCCTTGTTTCCCTCCAATGAATATTTAGTCTTTTGTATTCTAGACCAATGTATACACTATTTAGACTTTCGGTTGTAATTTATATTATCATACTTAGATTCTGTTGTACTGATACTACCAGGTCGTTGAATTGGTATCCTAGGTTTATTTTATTTGTGAAACTTTATCATTTACGAATATGTTTATTTATTATGACCCTTGTTGGTGTTTCAACTGAAATAACTCATTTCCTTAGCTCCAAGTTATGGTGTTTGCATACCAACTAGTAGGTTTTATTTTGTTCCATCATGACTTATGAATCGAGTCAGTAAAAATTAGTATCGATTCATAACAAATTCATATTTGAGTCATGCAGATCAGAATGTTGATGTCCATTTCCTATCACTGGGAGGATATAGGAAATTCTTAGGAGTTCTTCATATGTTTCACTCATATCTTGCTAATAGTATGAGTAATTTTGTAGGATAATTTGTTGACTTTACTCTTTCAAAAATTCCTGGACACATGGTACATTTATGCGTGATGATGGTTCCAAGATTGAACCCAGGGATTCTACTTCTGTTCAAGAATAGCTTAGTGATATGTCCCCAATTGGGGATTAGGAAGAGCCTCCCCCAAACCCCATTCCTACATCTAATCCAAAGATCATCCAACACAGCCAGTAGTGGGTAAGGAACCAACCCATGCTCGACAAACTTTTATTCTCTCTTCTTAGCTTAAAGATACCTTAGTTTAGCTATTGGGTATTATGAATAGCACACAGACTACTGGGCAGGAGTACAGCCTACAATTATAGCTCCTAGAGTTGATGTTTCTCCTATACTAGCAGTTGTTTAGGAAATAGGACCAAACCACTAAAGAAATAAACCTATTCAATTAACAAACAAGAATAGAGAGGTTTCATAAATGCCGGCATACAAGAGAAAATTGGGGGTTTGAAGAAAAACAAACACAAAGCTTCATTCATTAACCAAATTTTTATATACACAAAAGTAGTTGTGTTGCAGAACGATCTAGAAAGCAATTGATATTGAAACACCAATTGCCGCTCAACCAGTTGTGGTACACCCTGCCATATTTATTAGGGAGCAAAAAATACAAGGTAGGTTCTTTAGGTTGTCCAACCTAGGTTTTTCAGTAATCCTGGAGAGGATGTATTTGAGTTTTTTACTACTTATAAGGATAGTCTCCATAGATTGGGCCTTGTTGAGACTCGTGGGGAGGGTTATGCCATATTTTAATTGCATTTGTCTACTCCACCATGGTGGAGAGGTTTTATGAGTTCTTGTCAAGTTGGATGTTCTCCCCTATCATTAACTAGGTTCTCTGAGATATTCTTGGAGAAGTATATGGCGCATAACCTTAGGAACCGACTGAGGGATCAGTTCACTAAATTAGAGTAGGGTTCTATGACAGTCTCCAAGTATATGTCCCGTTTCTATAGGTTGTCTAGGTATGCAACTTCTACTTTGGATACTCAGTATGAGAGAGTTTGTTCCTTTGTGAGAGGATTGAAAGACCCTATTTGGATGGTTACTAAGAGTCTAGTTATTCCAGGTAGGACTTCTTTTTATAGTTCAGATCATGCTAGAGTTATGGATGATATGCATCATGAGGGTCATGATAGGAGGCCTACGTATCAAGGCATATTTGGTGGGAGCCGTAGTAGTTCTCGATCTAGAGGTGGTAGTTCTTATGTTAGGCATCCTTCACAACCATATTTTCATCCTTAGAGTTAGACTAGTTGACATATTCAGGTAGCTCTTCAGACCACTGACATAAGTCAGTTTGTTCTAGTAGTTGCCCATGAAAGGGTGGTGATTAGTCTTTGAGAGATTTATCTGTAGGCTATGTTAGACATTGTGGTTACTCCGATTTGGCCAAATCTATGAGTTCTAGTTCTACTCATGACTCTTAATTAGTTATAGGTTTCCTAGTCCTTTTCATGATGGTGCCCTAGTCATGGGGCGATAGTTGTTTCAACTAAGGGTGCTACTCCTATTAGGGCAGTTTATCCCTTATGTAGTGGTGGTTCATGAGGTCAAATGGGAGTTTGTCAAGGCGCTCAAGGTGATACTAAGAATGTTAGGACAAGAGGTCAATTAAGTGCCCAACAAGGTGGCCGACGTGGTTAGTTATATGTAGTACATGCTAGAGCGGAGGCTGAAACTATTGATGATATAGTTATAGGTATGATTTTCATCGATGACAAGTCATTTGTTGCTTTTATTGATCTCGGATCCATATATTGTTATATATCTACTTATTATGTACTACAATTGGACTTGACTAGTAATTTATCATCTATGCCATTGAGCATATCTACTTTGGTGGGTGATTCTTTAGTAGTGTATTGGGTATTAAAATCATGTGTTATGATAGTTAGTGATGTTGATACTTATGATGATCTTATTATTTTTGATATGTTGGATTTTAATATGATTCTCGGCATGGACTGGTTATCCCATTATCATGCGGTCATAGAATGTGTTGCAAGGATCATTACCTTAGCCATGACTTGAGTACCCTTAGTCATGTGGTACGGAACGGTTAGCTATAAGCCGATGGGCCTTATTTATCATGTTTTTTATAGAACACTTATATCAAGGGGTTACGAGTCGTATCTCGCTTATATATGTGATACTCACGTAGAAAGTCCGTCACTTTATTATGTTTATATTATTTCTGAGTTTCTAGATGTGTTCCCTACTGACCTACTTGGTATTCCCCTGACCATCAAATTGGGTTTATTATTGACCTTGAAGATAGAACCTAACCTATTTCTATAGAACCTTTCCATATGGCCTCTACTGAGATTAAGGAGCTATATTCTAAACTTTAGAATCCTTTAGATAAGGGTTTTATTAGACCAAGTGTGTCCTCGTGGGGATCTCCTGTATTGTTTGTGAAGAAGAAGGATCACTCTGTATGGATGTGTATCAATTATAGGTATCTTAATAAGGTGGCAGTGAAGAACCATTATCCTATACCTAGCGTTGATGAATTGTTCGACCTGCTTTAGGGTGTGGCCATATTTTGTAAGATTGACTTGCTTTTTGATTATCATCAGTTGAGGATTCGGGCTACGGGTCTTCCAAAGACAGCTTTCAAGACCCGTTATAGTCATTATGAGTTTTTGGTGATGTCTTTAAGGATGACTAATACCCAAGTCGCATTCACAAACTTGATAAGTAATGTGTTCAAACCCTACCTAGACTCCTTCATCATTTTGGTTATTGATTACATTCTTGTGTATACAAGTAGTAGTGAGGAGCATGCATAATACTTGAGGATTGTGCTTCAGACTTTATGAGATTATGTGCTATTTCCCAAGTTCTCTAATTATGAGTTTTGGCATGAGACATTGTCAGTCATTCGACATGTTTTATCTAGAGCTGGTATCATGGAAGACCCAGCTAAGATTGCGGTAATTTGTGATTGGTCTATGGCTATATCTCCTACTGAGGTTCGTAGTTTAATTGCTTTTGCTAGTTATTATAGATTTTTTATTGAGTACTTTGCTACTATTCCAGCCGTTATAAGTTTACTAGGAATGAAGTTCCTTTTTGATTCTCATGGAGTGTGAGTTGAGGTTTTGAAAGCTCAAGGATTAGCTCTTCCTATTGAGGGTGCGAGATTTATCATGTTTTGTGATGCTCCTAGTGTTGGCCTTGGTGGTGTTTTGATACACTAATGTTGTGTCATAGAATATGATTATTGACAACTTAAAGTGTACGAGCGTAACTACCTAACTCATGATTTGTTGTTGCTGACGATAGTTTTTACATTCAAGATTTGGTGGAATAATTTTTATGGTGTTTATTATGATATTTTCACTGTTCATTGTAGTCTTCAGCATCTTATGACCGAACGAGTGCTTAATGCTCGTTCGTGTATATGGTGGAGTTGCTAAAGGACTATAATATTTTTAGGTTGTATCACCTCGATGAGGCAAATGTACTAGCTAGGACCTTGAGTCGAAAGGCAGTGGTTATGGGTAGCTTGGCATGCATATTAGTTTCTCAGAGGCCAATAGCACGAGATATTTAGTCCATAGCAAATTTGATGGTTCACCTTGACCTTTCGGATCCTTCAAGGATTTTGACTTTTATAGAAGTGAGGTCCTCCTCATTTGAATATATTCTTAATTGTGAGTATGAGGATAGTAAGTTTGTTTTCTCTATGGCCATATGGTGAGTGGTCAGTCTAGGTAGCACACCATTAATTCCAAGGGTATCTTGAGATTCTAAGGTCATATTTGTGTTCCCTGGCTTGATGATTTGATTTAGTCTATGCTTTATGAGGCTCATAACTCTAGATAATCATTTTACCCCGTTACAACTAAGATGTATAAATATTTGAGGTAGCATTACTGATAGGATGGTATTAAAAAAGATGTGGCAGACTTTATGACTTGTTTCCTATGTTGCCAGCAGGTTAAGGAAAATCATTAGCGTCCAGGTGGATTGACTTACAGATTTCCCATTCTTGAGTGGAAATGGGAAAGGATTACTATAGACTTCATTAGTTGTTTGCCTCGTGCTGTTTATTGTCATGACAGTATTTGTGATATTGTGGATTATTCACTAAGTCGGCATATTACATTCCTATTCCAACGACCTTCAGAGCTGGGAGATTAGCCCAGATCTATGATTTGGAGATATTGCATAGGGTTCCCATTTCTATCATATCAGATCATGGTTTTATATTTACTTTGCGATTTTGGAGAGCATTTTAGGAAGAGTTATGTGCTTGAGTGGATTTGAGTATAGTCTTTCATCCATAGAAAGATGCTCAGTATAAGAAGACTATTTAGGTGCTCAAGGATATACTCCGAGCATGTCTTATGGATTTTGGAGAATAGTGGGATCAGTACATAGCATTGGCAGAGTCTGCTACCAACAATAACTATTATTCGAGTATGAGATAGCGACTTATGAGGCTTTTTATAGAAAAAGATGTCATTCTCTGATCGGATAGTTTGATTCTTTGAAGGTAGACCTCATGGTTCAAATTTTCTTCAGGACTCATTGGATAAAGTTAGGGTTATTCATGATAGGTTAAGAGCAGCCCATAATAGGCAGAAGGCCTATCCTGACCATAGAATCCGTGCCTTGAAATTTGGAGTTGGTTGCCGTGTATTCCTTTGTGTATTGCCTATGAGAGGTGTGATGATGTTTGGATGGAAGGGTAAGCTGAACACTTGATAAATTGGTCCTTTTGAGATTCTCCACGCAGTTGGCAAGTTGGCCTATAAGTTACCCTTGCCTCTAGATTTCTCTATTGTACATTTGGTTTTCCATGTCAATATGTTGCGGAAGTATATTCATGATCCATCTTATATGCTTTTGTAGAGGATCCTGTGCTAATTTTGTCTAGTGATCTGAGATGGACGCGTACAATGGAGATTCCTATAGTTAAGGTTCAGTGGAAGTACTGCCCAGTGGAGGAAGCTACTTAGGAAATTGAGAGTGAGATGCAGGCCTAGTATCCTCATTTGTTCGAGACTTCAGGTATTTACTTCATCTTTAATTTTTTGAGATAAATGTTTTTTTGTAGTAGATGTTGTAATAACCCTTCAGGTTATTTTTTGTGATTCCTCTTATTTTCACCGTTAGAGGTTTTTCATAGCTGCCCCTAGTCATTTATGACTTACTTGAACCAATAGTTTGGTTATCGAGGAATTTGTTTTGTTTTTTAACCGTTTCCCTTTTTATAAGTCTTTGTTGGTTTAACATGGCCATCAAACTAAAACTTTAGTAAAATGATATTGCGATCAAATTTTAACTATGGCAGTTGCCCAAAAATATAGATTTTAGGTTTGTAGATCTTTGGTTTAGGTCCCGCTTCACCAAAACATATTTTGACCAGTTGGTCAGAAAGTTGATAAAGTAGAAATTTTTATATAAGACCCATATATAGTCGAAACAACCTCGAATGGGAAATATGACTTTTCCAATTCATTTGGAACATCAAAATCAGTATGGTTGCATATATTTTTTGCACATATTGGACTCGAAACAAATCTCAAGTCCTTGGTCAAAATGTGGAATCCAATCTTCAGTTTCAACCGTCATCTAGTGCAGCAAAGCACCACGATCACGGAGGCCTTGGTGCGGTCGATTCCCTAATTGCACCTTGCATAAGTGCGGGATCACACTGGCTAAGATCCTAGTAAGGGATTGTTTAAATACTTGATTTGGCTGAGAATTATCCATTTTCTCCATTCTTATGAGTTCCAAAGAACTAATAGAGAGTGTAGACCTTGAAGTGATTCAAGGGTGTTGATTGGGAGCATGAATAACTTGCGTAATCGCGATTAATGTCGAATCTAAGCTATAAATCCCATAGTTTTAGTGTTGAATTCTTTATTGGTTCACTTACAGCCCAAAATGGCCTGAGGCTTAATTTTAGCCCCAAATATGATTGGTTTGCACAAATTTTATGAGGGGTATAACTTCCTAATGGGTTGGTCTCAAACACTCATTTTTCATATGTGGGACCTCTTTAGGGGTTTTGGTGTCATTTTATATTCGAATCACAATGGTGCAATATGGATGTTGATATTCTCATAATAATACATAGATTATGTTTTAGATAGCTTAGCTTGTTAAAGAACCTTTGAGGAAATAAAAAGTGAAGATTATTGGTTCATGAGCTATATTTTGATCCAAGGTAGGTTAGTCTTTCTTATGTTAGATTGAGATTTATTATAGTATAATTGTGATATATTTGAATATTAAGAGGTGGGGGGGGGGGGGGTCTTGGATGTTGAAATGGTTGATGGTAGTGTTTGGGATTAGTTGAATCACTTAGGCCTTTGAACACATTCAGTGTTATATTCGACTCATAATCTAGATCCTTTGTTAGCTGGACTTGCTATATCATGAATAGCAAGATAATGCTCTAGTTACTCTAGTTAGATGGGAGTGACCTGGTTCACTCATTTTAAGAGGATTTTAACCTAGATATGCATAGTTGTGAGTTGGCATTAGATGCTATGGATGACTTGAGAGTAATATTTGAGGAAGAATTGTCATATAAAACTAATTTGGATTGATAAACCTTTGACATATGATTTAGATGACTTAGTCTAATTTTTGGTCGAAGTATACTTGAAGAGGATAAATATTGATATTAGAAGCGAAACTTGGAAAGTCTTAAGATTGAACTATGTAACTTCATTAGTGACCTCGATATGTGTTGAACTCCTAGAATATGCTTTTTATAATAGGATGGCTAAACCCTTTTAATAGTATATTCATGATGTTGATTTTTGAGACAATATGCATAATAGATTGATTAATCTTTATTTGGATAGCATTGGAATGTCTTGTATATCGAAGCTATGCCTATGCTAGCACTTAACGTATTGGCTAGTTTATTATGTGAGCCTTGGATTATGTCATTTCTCATATTATTATCAAGCTTAGGGACTAAAATTATGTTTGTGCTAAAATGTTCCTCTTGTGCTATGTTATTAATCATGCCAAACACGAGAGATTCTAGAAAGTATAGCCATGACTTTTAATTGACCATGCTAATAATCATGTCAAACTCGGTAATATATTAAGTGTTCACACCATATGGATATGCATGTCCATACAATTACTATTATGTATTGATAATGAATGTTGAGATACTATGATATGCCTTTCCTTGCTTCTCTTACACTCTATTGTTTATAGGGCTTTAACTTGTTAATGATTTTTCTCTCTCTCTATATATATACATATATATATTGATGTTCTGATGAATATTAATACTATGGTGAACGTTGATGATATTATAGTGCCCGACAAGTCCAGATGGTATATTGATGATATGATGATGCCCACTAAGTTTGGAGGGCATGTTGATTGTTTGATGATGCTTGATAAGTCCAGAGATACATTGATAATACTTTGATGACTGGTAGATCTGGAGGATATATTCATGATATTATGATTCCCGCTAAGTTCATAGGATTTATGAATGATAATATAATGCTTGGTACATCTGAAAGATATATTGATGTTTTGATGATGTCTGGTATGTTTGGAGAATATACTGATGTTATGATAATGCTCGGTAAGTCCAGAGGATATTTTGATAATATTACCATGCCCGGTATATTTGGTGGATATATTATTGGTATTATGATGCCTGGTATTATGTGTGATTATGGATTTATATGATTACATTAGTGGTGCCTTGAAGATATGCTGATAATCATGGAATGTCGGTTATAATTCTTCAATCCTAATCATTTCCTTAGTTGTGTAGTTCTCACTAGTGTTAAATGGTTAGTAGAAATAAAATATGCCGATTAAAGAGTTAAGCTAATTAGCAAGTGAAATGTTGTGTAGAAATAAGAATTCTCCTTGTGGGTGTGATTGGCTTGGATAAAAGGGATTAACTAAGAAATATTGCCTAGTTAAGTGAGTTTTGTGGTAATTAGTTTACTACTAAGTGACTATTTCCCTTGCTGAATAGAAGTTTAAAATGCTAGATAATGGTCGTTGTTAGTTGAAATGTGATAGCTAGAAATTGTAGTTGTTATGTTGTCAATGGTTATAATAGGTGAGCATTAGCGATGATTGATGGTATTCATGACTAAAGTACAATGTGTTAGGCTGTTAAATGAGGATTTGTGGATTATGATACTAGGTAGTGAGAGGAGTTTTTATATAGATAGATATGTGTAATTGATGATATGTAACCTTTTCCTATATGATTACTAGTGTACCTATGATAACTAGAAATAAACTTTGGTCTAATGGTGTCTATGGATTAGTAGTGCATCTTGACTAGGTGTGGATATTGGCTATTTAGTGAATAATAGTTTGAGATAACTCAAGGATGTAAAGAATCGGTTAGGATATAATAGGAGATCCTATAAAAACTAGTGAATTAGTAGCCAATTTATAATAAGTGTTGGTTAGTTAATAATGACTAGACATAGTGTATTTATATTATAGATATCTAAATGGCTATATGACTATGGTTATGATTACCATTGTATAGGTTGTTTCAATTGTGGTAATTGATGATTATTATGAATCTTTTTAAATTACCTTTGATGGGAATTAGGGAAATTGGGGAAATGGAGAAGTTTGTTATATGTCTATACACTTTTATAATTTGATTCTTTCAAGTAATCTCCGATGGTATAGGATACCCTGATGAGTTCTTTACTTTATATTCTTTTGGGTGCACTTCTCGGTGGTATGGGACGCTTTTTTCATATTATCTTTATATCATAATTTACTTTATACAGTCGATGATGCCAACTGAGTATCCATAGTTTTGGTACACATACTACACTTCTATACCTTTTTTGTGCAGAAACGAGTACTAGTTACCGCTATTGAGTTGAGATCATGTAGTGTTGATCATTCAAACACAAGGTGAGCTCTCTAATTTTTAAGTCACCCTTTTCCCTCCAATCTTTATTTAGTCTTTTGTATTCAAAATGAATGAATAGAATCTTTTCGAAATAAGAATGTATAGACTATTTAGACTTTGGGTTTTATTTTGAATTATAATAATTAGATACTCTTGTACTGATACTACTAGGTCATGGGATTGGTATCCTTAGTTGATTGTCTTTGTGCAACATTGTTGTATATGTTTGTGTTCATCTATTGTGGCCCTTGTCAAGTGTTTGAAATGAAGTAAACCGTTGCCTTAGCTCCGAGTTATAGTGTTGGTTACCTAATACGGGGTGTTAGTAGTTTACATCATGACTTGTGAATCGGGTCGTAAAACTAGTTGGAATTCGCCTATGGAGTTCCATATGTTTGATACTCATACTACACTCCTGTAGCCTATAGATCATTGATTTGAGGTGAATTTATGCCCCATAGTATTGTTATCGTAGCTTATTTAGCCTTGTTTTTAGGAAAACTTGTGTTCTTAATGTGTTAATTGTTATATAATTAAGAATCCAAGTGTTTAAGTATGTAAGTATAATGTTAAATGTGTTTTTTAGTCAAGTTTTTACTCAAATTAGTCACATTAAATTAAAATAAGAAAACTAGAGTTACTAACTTGAGCTAGGTGTTATTCTAGTTGATCGTGATGGATTCTAATGTGTATAATGAGTTCCTAAGGGTATGATGGTTTAATTATGTGTGGAACAATATGATTATAGTGTTTAAAGTGCAATCGAAATAAGCCAAGAGTCAACTATGTGAATGTTCAAAAGGGGCAACACTACTATTCTTAGCATAAGTTTCTAGTTCATCGTTTAGGAGGTTGTGTTGCTTTGAGCTGGTTTCTAGAAAGCTAATTTTTTTTTTTATGGTATAGGATGCTTGGTGAGCTGAATATTAATATATATTAATGATATACAATCTTCAAAGAAAGTGGAAAAATGACAAAAAGGATTGGAATGGATCAACGGAAGCACAAGACACAACTTGACGTGAATTGGACACCTTGGACATCAAGGATGCATCACGGATAAAAGCTAGGGATAAATGGTGCGTTCCATAGACCAGGATGTTCCTATAGGACAAAAAATAGTGAGTCTCTGGTATAAGGGCACGTCGCACAGCTAGTCGTGCAAAATTGGCCCCCCGACGTGGCCTAGTGCAAAAACTCGACAGTTTTGTCCTCATATAACTAAGATACTTGTACTTGATGTTATAAACCTTTGACTCCTTTAAAACATGAAGAGGCTATGGAAAACACTTCAATTAATGTTTTTCTTCTTTTACTTTACCTTATTAATGGATTTTATCTTTTATTCAATTATCTTGATTATGAATATGTCCACGTGTAGCTAAAAGCCCTATTCTGGGGTTAATGAGAACAATATGATTACTATTGCCTTGAATTGATGTGGTTTTGGTTTATTATCACAATTGGTAATTTATTTATCCTCTTTATAACTATTTCCAGGATTATGTACTCTTAGGATACAACTATTATCGACATTGTGAGCCTGGGAGGGGGAATAAGAAGATAAAATATGGTTATAGATAGAACATAGTTCTTATTCTTTTATAAAATTAGTAATTTGAATTACTATCTAGGATTGGGATATACCTAGAATAATTTATTGGTTCATATGTAGGATTATAACTTAATGCATCTGATTGGATTATTACATCCCTACTCAATGATGTAGTTGTAATGTCCAAGTTAGGCAAATGATTAGAGGTCAGAGACCATGATCATGTGATAAACCTTGTGAATCATCAACCAAGATAAGTAGTCTAACTAATGAAGTTCAATGGAGTAGTATGACTGTTCATAAGCCTTAACCCTAGGTCATTATCCATTGATTATCCAAAGTCATTACTTTTCCGCATTTGTTAATTCAATTTTAGTTTGCAAAACTCTCTAGGTTACTTTATCTCAATAGTTGAACTAGAATTGGATAATTTATCCACACAAGTCTCTGGGGGATATATGTTCACCTTTATTTAAAGACATCGTATTACTTGGTGAGACCACTTACACTTTCTTGTGCGCTTGGGCACAAAAATTTTTTGGCGCCACCGCCGGGGACATCTAAATATGCAACTATCTTAATTTTGGTTTAGCTATATTTAGTTGTTTATATTTTAGTAATTCTTCATTTTAGTTTCTCTTGATATATAAACCTTAGATAGATGGTTTTCGAGTGATAACAATTCTTGCTGGTTTTTTGGTGAACCCAATCAAGAGGATTTTTGTCGAGATTTTGATAAATGCACATGGGTGGGACCTTCATAATATTAGGTGGATACTGTCCTATCTGTGGAGAGAACAACATATTGGTGTTTGCTTTATGGTAACAGTGGTCATTCTATGTCCATGTATGATGTTAATCCCGATTCAGAAATGTTTGCGGGCTATGATAAAAGGACATATTATGTGAAAACCTACAATCAAACATGGAGACTTATCCACTAATAAAATCATGGAACAACAAGCATCAACAGTTTCAGCAATAACAGGTGTAAGAAAAATAGATCACAACTCAAACAAGCAATATACAATAGATGCTAAAATAAATTTTAGTGTCTTACATTAATTTGGCGACAGACATGACAAACTAGAAGGTTGCTATAAAGTAGTTGGAGAATCAGCTGGGGCTGATGCAGAAGGCAGAAAATACTAGGACTCAATATAGTTTTCCAAGTGACACTAAACCTTCTTACCAAGTAGTGGACATTACTTTGAGAAATAATAATGAGCTGAATAAAGAACCTCTAAAGACAACTAAGGAGGAAGATACAAAGTTGACTCTCTAACTAAATGTAGACAAAGTTGACTCTCTAACTAAATGTAGACAAAGTTGCTAATTATTCTAGGAAGTCTTAGTACTCAAAAACTAAAATTACTAAATAGGTTAAGAAGATACAACCACAACTATCTCCAATGATTCTAAGTAAAACAAAAGAGGAAACTAACCAATATGTCAAACAGACACAAGAATCATAGCCATTCAATTTTCATCTCTCTTGAGACTAAAATTGAGAAGCTGAATAAGAGTGAAGGTACTATGGACTGTGCAACTTTTGAAGTGGTATTAGTTAGGCCTCACTTAAAGCACTTTTCTACATTATGTTTATATTATGTCTTGTCTGTGGAATGATCTAAATTAGTAGGAGAGTATGAAGAGGAGGAATAATAATCCTATATTCTTAATTTTTTACAATATTAGCAACATAAAAACATGCCTCACATCAAGGCCGAGTGGTTTACCATGGACCATTCATTACTCGATTCCTTAATTTTTGTACCTCCACCCTATGACCAAAGTAAAAAAATAGATGTAAAGTTTGGGCTGAAATTCATATCCTCAAGGTGGAGGAAAAAGTTTATTGGGTCATACCGCAACACCAAATCAGGCAGTGATTGGAGGTAACCTAATTTAAGATATATTTTATTTCTAGTATTTTATTTTTTACTTCAATAGTTTTATTTTTGTTGAGTCGCGGGTTGATAGAAAGTTTGAGTACCAGAAAACATAATCTAAGGAGCATAGTGAAGATTATGTGTGGGGTCCCTAGACCATCTTGAAGGATAAAGATACTACTAGCTAGGCATAGAGGCCTCAAAGAATATTTCTATCTCTAGCATTTAAAGTCTACTTTGTGGTAAAGTAGATTTTTAAGTGCGGGGTGGAGAAATTCCAATTTTTAGGGTAAATTTTAAAAAAATTGCTAGGAATAAGTGTGATATTATTCTTGGTGCTATATTTGATTACATAATGCAAGTATTTTAATGGTTAACAAGCATGTTGATTGTGTGAATTACTAATGTTGAGCCTCCCATGCTCATATATATGACTTTTTTACTTGTTGGATTAATTGGAATTCATGTTGTTATTTGGTTGATAGTCTGTGATGTTCTTTCTTGAGTTGAGCATGTCTTATGTGTGTGTGAGGTATTGTATATTTCTTGTGTTATGTGATGTCTAGAACTTGTCTAGTGTGTGTGAAAAGAAAAATAAAGAGTGTGGGTTTAGGAGATATAGGCATTTAATTGATAACCATATTTTATACCTTCTTTTTACCTACCCTTGTGCATAATCCTAGTTAGCCCCATTGAGCCTTTAACTTTTTCTTTGTCAGTCTTATATATATAATAATCCCTTTCTTTGATTGACCTTAATTTGATCCAAGCTCCTAAGTGCTTTAGTATATAGTTAATTCAGTTAAGGAGTTGAAAATTAAAATAGGAGAAAGATAGAATTGAAAACCCAAAGTGATAGTTACTGGTGTCTAAAAATTGTTGTGTTGTGGTTCGGAGTTAGAGAAATTTGTTCTAAAGAAATTCTAATTTTTAGCCCAGTCGTGTTACAATGATCCTGTTTTGGCCTTGGTCCTTCTTGGACATTGTGCGCCTCAACTAAGGCAATTAATTAAGTTAAGGGTGACTATTATAGGGGCGACTAATGTTTGATAGGTGTTAAGAAGGGTAATATCGAATGATGTGTACATAATATGCTCCTACCTTAGTATATGTGAATGAGCTTAATTGGAGGGGACAAAAAAATAGATGTGGGTAGACAAAAGTGGTGTAAGTTGGTTGTTAGAGATTGTTCTTAATTAAAAATTGTTATGTATTGAAATGCACAGAAAGACAATTACTATTCTTGGCCAAAATAGTTCCTACCCATCCCTTAGCCTACATTATAACCATTGAAGAAATATTGCATCCTAAGCATCATCATTATGATATTAGTGAAGTACTACACTAAGGGCAAGCCTATGGTTCATTATGTGTAACTTGTGAATTCCTTGTGAGATTGAGATTAATTTTATTCTTGTACCCAATTTATTAAAAGTAGCATTTATGTAAGTAATTATGGGTAACTCTATTACTTTGAGGGCACATGTTTGATGAATTTTGGTTGATTTACATGACGTCTTTGATTGAACAATATTCGTGAGTTCGCTAACTTGGTGAGTCAATTCTTGAGGCTAGGATGTTTTGGAGTGGTGTTCAAAAACTATCAATTGTGTACATAACATGCTTAGTAGAGAAACTTGTATTCTTTGTAGTCATTTTAGTATAAGCTTGAGTGTCTTACATGTAGTGTAAGTGTAGACTCACCTTATCTTATGATGCATAGAGTAAAGAGTTGTTCGAGGACAAACAAGGCTTTAAGTGTGGGGTGTTGATCTAAGATGAATTTATGCATGTTAGTGTTGTTATCCTAACTTGCTTATCCCTGTTTTGAGGAAATCTTGTGCGCTTAATGTATTAATTATGATATAAGTAAGAATCTAAGTGTTAAAATATGTTATTATAATGTTAAAGGTATCTTTCAATCAAGTTTGTACACATTGTTCACTTAGAATTAAAACGAGAAAACTAGAGTTACAAGTTTGAGCTAGGTGATGTTCTAGTTGATCGCAATGGATTCTAATGTGTATAATGAGTTATTAATGGGATTATGGTGTAATTATGTGTGGAACAACTTGTTTACAATGTTTAAAGTTCAATTAAATTAATCCATGGGTCAAAACTAAGTGAAAGATCAAAAGGGGAAAAACTAGTTTGGAACAACTTGTTTATAGTGTTTAAAGTGCAATTAAATCAATCCATGAGTTAAAACTAAGTGATATATCAAAAGGGGCAAAAGTGAAATTAAATTTTATATGTAAAACCATCTACAAAATTCGATAGTTTGTCTTATTCTTTTAATAATGGTGCACCAGTTTTCTCTATAGGATAATCTTTTCTTGAAATGAATATCTTTGTTTATCACATTGCCTTTTCATGAAATTTTTTGGACTAGTCCATAGTTTATCTAAATTCACAAAGCCGGGTTCAATTAACCTATCATGCATAGAGAATCATTTACTCCTAGCATTTCGCTTGTAGTGGGACTTATTGATATTTTCGTTTAAAATTTCTAAGTTCATATTCTACCATACAAACTATTTTGGAGGCATCAAATCCTTTAATTTTTCTTTTTGTATTTCCTAAAGTTACTTTCTTTTCTTCTGAAGATTTGGAAATTTATGATATTGAAAAGGACATTCTTTTACTTGAAGAGACTTGACTAAAAGACTAGGATCTTAGAAATTTCATATCTATATATCCATTTGGATACTGAATTACTTGTTATATATTTGAATATTTCTAATTCCATGTCTTGCTCAATTATGAAATCAAAATGCCGATAATCATTTATTTATATGTCATCCCATTTTACCATTTTTTTGGACAAAATGTTATTATGATTATGATTTCCTTACATACAAATAGTAACTCCTTTATTTATTTCTATTTTACCCTTAGGGGCTAAGGTAGTTTCAAATAATCTAAAATATATCCTACATATTATGGATATTTCTCTGGTACTTACCTGGATGTTCATGTTTTTTATTTTAGCATTTAATGTTAATGTATTCATAAAATTTTGATCATTCATAACTATTGAAAAATTAGGATAACAATTAAAGTATATTAGGTCGTTGGCGATGCTACTTTGTAATATAATTAATAATGAATATCAGAGTTTAATAACATACTATCTATTAAGAGGAGACATGTAGGATTATCTAAAACTAATCTATATAATGGTTTAATTACTACTTAGACAATTCCTATGTAAAGAAACTTTATAATTTTATATAAAGTCAAAGTGACAAATCTTATAGATCCTTTTAAAACATTCTTTTTGAATGATCTGATTTTATCCTTAACTTTTAATTTTTTCTCTATTATTAGAAGTATCAAAAATATTAACACTATTTATTAAGTTTTTATTTATGCGCTCATCCATAATAATATGCAAATTGTTATTATTTTATAGTAATAACATGAGATTTTACGAATAATCATGAGAGATTTAGAAATCTCCTTGGGCCAATATCTACTTTAGATATTAATCCTTAATAATTATTTATTTGAGTAGTATTTTATTGTTATATTCTTCTAACATTCTTGTATTTAACTCTTATACGCTTGTTAATGGGCACACCCTCTGAGTCTAGCTCTATCACACAACATACTCAGAACCCATCCACTAGAAAATCAAGGCATGCCAATATCTAGACTGTAATTGAACAACTACTTTGATTTAAGGAATAAAACCAATAATACAAATTAAGAATAACAACAATTACTAACTACAGAAATGATCATTTAACGAGTAACATTGAATTTGACTATCTCTGGGATAGGATAGGGACTTAGCCTCTCCAACTCATACTCATATCCCCTCCCAGACAACTTAGCTTTGATGTCAAAGAGGGATGTTTAGAACAGAAACTTTGGTCAAGATAGGTACTAAGCGGAAAATCAAAAAGCAATGATGAATCAGTTTTAAAGCTATCATAAAAAAATGTTAGAAGAAGAAATACATTAAACACTGTTTAAAGAAATTATTATTAAGGAATAACATTTAAAGTTGATATTGGACTAAGGGTAGTGCTAAATCTCTCTTGATATCTCAGAAAATGGAAATTTTTTATAGTATACAATCATAACCATCTGCACAATTTAAATTGAAGATCCTATAAATAATAATAAATTAAATTAATTGATCTGGATGTGGTATTTCTAGACCAAGAAGCTTTTGTAATAGATATTTATTTTTTTCGGTAGTATTACTGTGCTCTATTCTCCATAGCAGAAGATTCTTCTCAAGATGCTAATAAAGAGGCTTACAAATATGTCTTATATTAGGAATTAAATCTATAACATTGTTGAAATTTCATAAAAATATTTTGAGTTGAGTTTTATCAGTTAATTCATAAAGAAACTAAGAAGAGAACTCTACAGCTCTACAAATTAGTTTATAGGTTCATTAGTATAATTTGTGACAAAGAAATCAAATAGAGGTTTGAAATAATTTAATATTTTTAGCACTAACTACTACTTTACTTTTTTTAACAACCTTTAAAAAGGATTGGGTGTGTTTAAAGTGTTGGTCAATGTCATATGAAAATATTAAAACATCTTCTATATAGAGTATAGAAATATGACTACACCTAAACTATATAAATAACTAATTTCAGCCCAAACTATAGAAGGAAAGTTAAATCTACACCAAAACTATATAAGTAACCTATTATACACCTAAACTATAAAAAAGTGAAACTTTTTACACCTTAAATCTGACGTGGAAAAACATAATTATTTAAATTAAAAAATAGCACGTCTAAGTTAAAAAATAACAAAAAAAAATTAAAATATTCCCCACCCAGCCCCATCATCCATCATCCATCTATTTCTTCTTCTTCTCCAAAGTAAACAATCCCCAAACTAAAAATTCCAATTCCAATTCCAAGTTGCTAATGAGTTTTGAATGATTAACAATGCCTGAAATTTTTTCTCCTTCTTCTTCCCCAATTTAATTCAACCAACAAATGTAATTATAAACCTCAAATCTAAGTATCTGATCAGTCAAACACTTAACCCTCAAACAAAACTCAACTGAACAATACTCACATTGTCCATCACCATCACATGTATCACAATCAAGCAAAAATCTGATACTCATTGTATGTTCACTCGTTAATGGTATTACACCTAAATGATGTGAAATAAAATCATCATTTAAGACAGAAGAATTCACTTTGATTTCTACGAGGTCGATTGCTATGGTTGGGAATTTGGCTATCATTGTATGATGAAGTGCATTAGCTATGCTGAATCTGTGTCTCAGAGCTCGAATGTCCTAAAGTCGGGTTTGACTTTGCAGATTTTGATATGGGGGAAAAATTAGTAAGAGACACTATCCATTATTGTTTTTATTTGAGGATTGAGGTTGTTGTTGGTATTTTGATGGTTTTAGTTTTGGGGGAAATTATACTGCTGCTGAGGTAGTGAGGTTTTGTATTGTGTGGATAGTGTGTAGAGTTTAGATGTGCACGACGATGTATTAAGTAATTGCCGCTGGAGCTGCATCGCCGGCAATGAAATTGACGCAATTTCAATGCCACACTTTGTCTGTTAAACAAGGTAAATATCAAGTTAGAAACAAAAAGGATAAAGCTTTTATGCACATATAATTAGATTCCACTATGCACAAAAGTGTATCTATAATTGGACATTAAGGAAAAAGAAAAAAATTGAGCTCATAACAATGGAGGTTTTTGACAACAATGGAGGTTTTGGATATTGAAGAACAAGAAAAAAAATTGAACTAATAACAATGGAGGTTTTGGATATTGAAGAAGAAAGAAAAAGAATTTAAATTAAAAAGAAAAAAGAAAAATTATGAAAAAATAAATTTATTATTTTTTCATATTATACTGACGTGGAGCTTAAGTAGCAGGCACGTTTACAGTACCACACCATATGCAAGTGGTATAATACTTTATAAGGTGTAAAAAAATTCACTTTTTTATAGTATAGGTGTGTAATAGGTCACTTATATAGTTTAGCTGTGGATTCGACTTTTCTTAGATAGTTTGGGGTGAAAATGATGCCTTTTTCTTATTATTTATAATATTTTGAATTTAAGAAGGAGCATTTTTGTAGTCCAGATGGCATCACATTCCATTCATATTGTTAAAAAGGGGCATTGAAAAATGTTTTATATTTATCTTTTTCAGCGATTTGTAAATCCCAAAATCCTAATTTTACATCAAACTTGCTATAAATATTAGTTTTATGAACTAGAGGGCAATTTTGAGGATTTTCCTTAGTTCATTTTGCCACTACTTTTTATTCTTTATAATATACTAAAAGGAAGTAAAAATTAATGATACGCTCATCTGTCTAGTTAGTAGTTACTGTTATTTTTTTTATCTATATTTTTAGTTTATTCCTTAAGTTGTGTAGCAGTTTAATCATGGTATGTACATTGGAAATTATATATTTTTCATAGGATTAGCTTTGAATATGTTGATTGAAAGTGGAGGGCCCAAAGTGTAATGACCCTTCAGGTTATTTCTCATATTTTCACTTATCTTAGCATTTACGGTTTTTAAATGGCTGCCCCAAGTCATTTATCAAATGATGGGACTTACAATTTGATTATTGGCCAGTTTATTTAGTTTTTTGAACCAATTCTATATTTAGAAATCTTTGCTGGTTTGAAATAAACACTAGGCAAACACATAAGTAAAATGATCTTGGATGCAATTCTGACTTCACCAATAGCTTTGGAATACATATTTTAGGCTAGGTAGAACTTTAGTTCGGGTCTCAATGCAATCGAGCTCATTTTGACCAATTGGTAATAGATTTGAAAATCGATAGGTATAGGCGTGGGACCAGCATTTGGTCAAAAAGACCTTAGATTGAAAATATGACTTTGTCAACATATCTGGAACATCGAATTTAGTGTTCTTACATAATTTATTTATTAAATTAAGATCCCCAAACGAGTGTTGATGCATTGTTGTAAACTTTGAAAATTTTACATGCTGGTTAATATATGGTGCATGGTGATTTAGACTGGGTTGATGGGATTATCCTGCTATTATGATGGCGAGAGGGCAACAACGATCACGACATGGGTAATTTCAACCTAGGAATGGTGATTGTGGCTTCATGATTTAAACCTGTATGATGGGTATCGTGGTCTCCATTTACCTGGAGGGGTCTATTAATATACCCCATAGTCGCGATTTGGGTAATTTTCACTTCACCCTTGAGAGCCATAAACCCTAAATAGGTATGATAATTGAGTTATGTGATTAAGTTAGGATCTTCATTATCATCTATTATCTCGAATATCTTCAAATTTAAAGTATGAATCCTTTGAATTCATGCTTGAATTTCTTAGTTTGGACCGAAAACCCCAATTTAGCTTAGGGCTTGATTTTATGCCAAAATTTTACATGTATGAACATTGGGTTGATCTCGAAAATGCATTTTTCCTTAATTTCATATGGGGAGCACTTGTGGAGTCACACTTTCAAAACTATCAACACGACCATCTATGCTCAAGGAACATTTACCTTTAAGAATGGGCAAATTCCAAGATCAAATGGTGCTTAAATCATCCAAACAATAATCTAGGGACTTTGGGATTAAATTATGGAATTAATGATATAATTAATGGAAACTTACTAAAATTTTGATGAAGGAATGAGAAACCCGATCTCAGAAACACACCAAAATTACTTCAGAAATTCTCCCCTAATTTTTTTTGTATAAATAGACACTAGACCGCATAATCACTCACCAGTACCACTTAAGTAGTACCTTTCTGTAACTCCCCGCAAAATTTTCTCCTAGTCTGAGTCTTAGAGCATGTTCAGTGAAGTGTTAATCCGGCCTTAAAAGTTTGAGAGGTGTCTTTCCAAGTGTGAAATACTTTGAACCGTGTATAATTTCCCCAATATCAACTTTGTGTTATGTAGATAATTGACTAAGCTTTCCTTCGATACCAAATTCACCAAAATACAACACTCAGACAAAGATTTAGAGATATTTTAGTGAGACAGTGTGTCACTTGGTACTTTAGCGCATCACGGAGCCAGCCAAAATGGCAATCGTCAAAATCTAGTGAGTCGCCATGATTTTGGCACGTCTCAGCAAGGATTAATTTCCGAATTGTTAATTTCGAGTGCATCAATCCTATTTCACCGTGTCGCGGTGCCTTTTTAGTTCTCAACCAAGGTGGCAACGCGATTTTCACTGCGTCGCGCCGTCATGCAGTTTCTCAATTGTCCAATTTCCAGTGAACTGGCCCGATTATGGCGCGTCGCACCATCGTGTAAAATCAGGATTTTCAGCTTAATTCCAAGGGATTTTTGGTGTTTTCTCATTCTTTTTCAGCCCCTACATATACCCGATAAAAGGCTCTCAGCCTCATTTCTTATCTTTAACATCAAAACTAGGGTTTCACAAAATCAAAACCCTTATTTCTTCTTCAATCAAAATCAATAGATATCAATGGAAATGAAGAACCTCTCTAAGAACTTTTATGAAAAGAGTTTCCCCAATGTATGTAGATGTTGATTCTTGGGTCCCTTTCATCCAAGAAGCTCAAGAACTATTTTTTAAAATTCAAAGATATTATGTTTATGGGTTTTCATGATTCATGTGATATGAAATTGATGTTCTTTCTATGATTGAGTTGTGATTCTTGTTTATTTACAAGGGTTTCTAGATTTGACCCTAGTATGTGGAATTCATGAGATTGTTATGACAAGCCCTCTTTAAGTTGCTTTCTATACGATGTGTTCATGTCAATTAAGTGTAGAAATGATTTAATAAGGAAAGCATGCTCCCCATATGTTTCATAAAATACTTATGTGAAGAATTAGGGCCATTATAGCATATTGATTAGGAAACCACAATTGTGGGCAAGTTCATGCATGCCAAGTGTTTGTTGAAATGCCTTAATCAATGAATTGTGGTATGATAGCATGAAATACCCAATTAGGTGTATACCCATGCATGCCTAGTGTTTATTGAAAGGCCTTAGTGAACAAGTTGAGATATGAGAGTAGGAAATTCCCCAATTACGTGCTCTTTGATACATGTTAAGCCTTTAATACATGCCAAGTGCTTGACGAGTAAATTGTGACACGATAGTATGAAGATTCCCTAATTAAGTGCTATCCAATACATGTCAAGACTGATATACGTGGGAAGTAATTGATGCAAGACTTTGTTGAATAGTGTATGATCTAATATCATGTTTCCCCTATGCTAGTATATGTCTATGTTTCCTAACTGCTTGAAGTGATGCCTTAGTGATTGTGATGGTGAATATATGGTTGTGATTCCTAAATGCTTTAAGTGATGCCTTAGTGATTGTGATGGTGAATATATGGTTGTGATTACTAAATTCTTGAAGTGATGCCTTAGTAATTGTGATATTAGGACTAAGGTCCACGTCACAGGGCAATTGTGGGCCCTTACTGAAATATGACATGAAAAATAATTCATCCTCCATGATGCGGTGCCATTGTAGAGGCTTATAGGAAATTGCAATCCACTAATAATCCCTTGGCGCGACACAAAACTTATTATGGGGACTTAGGTCCACAATGTGGATCTTGACATTTTACTTCCTTTCCAGCTTTTAGCCTATTTACTTGCTCCTGTATTTAGTTCTATGCATTTTGACCCCCTTTCCCAACATCTCTACGCTCAACAAATCACTCCCAATGCTTTCATTGACCATTAGTTATATGTTAATCACTAAATTATGTTCAATCTCATCAAAATGAAGCCCTACATTATATAATCATGTACATTAGATAGAGAATACAATAATAGCTCAAACACAATCAAAATAACACATTTTCTCTCATAGAACAAGTTATAATATGGATAAATCCTGGCATTTGGATGTATAAATGCACCAAAGATCATATGCCACGTTTCTTAAATAGTGCAATAACGATATGACATGCCCTTGGTTGCAACTTTAATGGAAATTTCCTATAGCTATGCACGATAGTGGCGTTCTATGGACCCTAAGCCATTCTATAAGAGCATGGCACACCCCTATGTTAAAATGGAGTAGCTTTTGTCCTAGAATAAATAGGACACTTAAACATTATTATACGCAGTTGGATGATATAAGGGTTTGGAGACACAATTGAGAAGGTTGAAAATAGGTTTATCTCCCTTTAATTTAGTTTGTTTATGGATTTTTACAAGGATTCATTTATTGTCATTATGTGTATGTCCATGAGCAGCTAAACACCTTTTTCAGTTTTAAGGCGAAAAACATGATTACATTTTTTGTCTATTGATTTGGTTTCTATTATTTATCATTGTTGGTCATTTTTAATCCTTTTTATCACCATTTTTTGGATTCATAACCCTTAGAATACATGGTTGATTCTATCATATACCCAGAAGGAGGAATGATAGGATAGAATGGGAGATAGATAGAATAGGACCGTAATCTCAATTGCATGATGTTATGATTTAAATTTATGATAGGAATATACCTAAGTTCTCTAGTTGGTTCAATTATAGGATTAAATATGAATGCATTTAAATTAGTTCACACATCCCCTCTTAACGATGTAATTGTGGGGCTAACTTAGATAATTGATTAGAGGGTTGGAAGGTCAAACCCTATGAACCAACACCCAAGATAATTAACCTAACCAATGAATTATATATCTTACTAAGATTGTTTTTAGTGCCTTAACCTTGGGCTACTCTTATTTTTGTTCAAGAATATTTAATTTACCGCATTATTTAAGGTTACTTTTATTGTTAACTCTCAAACTTCTGTGGTTACGATTTCACTTGTCTAATAATAATAGTTGAACTAGTATTGACTAGTTGCTTAACATTATTCCCTGTGGGATCAGTACTTGGCTTTCTTTAAGGCCACTATATTACTTATGTGGACCACATACACTTGCAGTGTATACTTGCACAAAATAAGTTTTTGGTGCCATTGACGGGGACTTGTAAATAGGCAACTATCATAGTTTATTTTTGTCTTTTGATTTCTTAAGTGCTAGTTACTTGATCTTAGCTTCTGAATTTGTAAGCATAAGTTTTAAAGGCTAGTAAACTTGCAATGGATAGGAAGTTGATCTGTAACGCCCTAAATCTGGCTTCTAGAATGCTACCGGTGCTCATGAGACTGAAGGACCACAAGATAACCCATGACTAATATCTATACCTGAACATTGCATAATACACTATATAAATGCGGAAATAAAGGTTGTAAGGCCATAAGGGTCAAAATTGATAAAATAATCTTTGAATAATATGGTATCACAATACCAAAATGAAACCTGAAATAAATTGTCTAAATATTATAGTTTGAAGAGCCTTTAACTGACTGAACTATCATAATAAGGAGTTGATGGGATATATCCCCATCTAACTCCAACTAATAAATTAATTAATGAGATAATAAAATAAAGGTCATGTTCTCTGAGGATGAGGACTCACTTTTAACTCTGACCGTGAAGATTGGAATACTATTGATGCTCTGGAGCTCAGACTTCTAAAACTATGGTATAAAATATCATAGAGCAAATGCGTCAGTATGTTTGAATGTACTGGTATGCATTTGAGTTAGGATGAATGCAATAGGGTTCATATGCATGAACTATACTAACTAACTGCATAACATGAACATAAAAATACATGCATGACTACATCATACCTATAAATGAGTTCATTATAACATGATTCCTGAGTTTGAGTACTGATAACATGAGATACTGATATCTGTGTACTGAATAACTGGTACTGATCGACTGTATCTAAAAATCTAGGTTCTGATGGAACTAGCTGAGTTTTGTACTATTCTGAGTTAACTGTATCTGACTATCCTCAATTCCTTAGAACTATCTGAGTTATATTACTGAGGCTGAATGACTGTATTTGAAAGTCCTGATTCTGTACTAAAACTATGGGAAATAGTCATCTAACTGACAAGGCCCTAATATGCCATTATGTCTTACTTAGGGTGCAATATGTAACCCCATTAGATGGGTGTCAATACCGCACCACTAGTAAGGGCAATCTATGAGTAACCCTCATATAACAGGTAACTCTAGTGAGAACGGTGGACAACTCATATAACAGGTTAATCCACCTCATATACCCTCATATAACAAGCTATGATGTCTCAACCTACACTGGCTACTTAGTTCTGTAACGCAAAGATTGCTTCTATGAATCACACCCTCATATAATCGGTGGGTTCCCATCCTTGGGCTCGCTCGGTGCTAATTTCTACTCCTATCTCGATAGACACTGAAGATGATTTACTAAACCGACTAGATTAAGTTGAATGAGTTCCATTGACTGGCAGAATATTACTGAGATTACTAAATTTCTGAGGTTTCTGAGATTATTGAGTTAACTAATTTTTCAGAGTCACATGACGGACTAAATTTCTATGAACATGGCTCGGATGAGAGTATCTTAAAACATGACACTGGCTCTAGAAACATAACTAATTGTTTGGTACAAGTACTCCCAGGATCCGATAGCATAAAAATAACAAAGCATGACTTTATTGAATACATGACCAACATCACAATCCGTAATACAATAAGTTGGAGAATTCATGAAGTACAATTTCTAAAGAACCACAATGCCCATACATATATCCATAACTCATTGACTAAGATATTTCATCAAACACTTAACATAAATGGGGATTTTATATTATCATACTAGTATGGCACTTTTTCTTCCCATAGGCATTTAATCGAACACATAGGGAGGATGCTTTGGTTATACAATCATCAACACATCTAATAATCATGGATACATCAATTAACATACAAATTTAAGGATTTATCATGGTTATTATTGAAATCATCACATCCTAAGGTCAATCATTAGAATATATGTAATTTCAAAACATGAATCAAAATGCCACAACATTATGAACATGAGTTTCAATTCAATTTAAATCATGAACATTCATAAATACATAAATCTTGGATTTTAAAAAAAGATTTTGAGCTTCATGGGTGAAAGGGACCCATGAATCAACACATGACATACCTAGTTTGTGAGTTTCTGTAAGATTGATGAAGGAAAAGTTGAATTCTTGACTTCGAATTAAGAACCTAAGGTGTCTTGTTCTTGGAGATTATCTTTGAGAGAAAACCCTAATTTGATTTAATAGATGGATAATGAACTTATGAGCCTTGATCTGATATTATTAGGGGTTAAAATGGGAGGTTAAAAAAAAGACCTTTTAAAAATGGCTTAAAATAGCTGAAAGAACTATGTGATGGTCGGTGAGATAGTGCGTCGGTGGGTCGATGGTCCATCGGTCATGACCGTTGCACCTGGACAGAAAAGGGGTTCACTGCCTCTGCTATTACGGCTTGGGCGATGGTTCATCACTAGCTCGACAGTCCGTCGGCCTGAGAAATCGCTCTTTAGTAGAAGGTAGTTTCACTGCCTCCGCTGCGACGACTTGGGCAACGATCCATCGCTAGGTCGATGGTCCGTGTGCTCTCACTGCCGTACCTAGGCAGTTTTGACTGTCTTCTATTTTTTAGCCATAACTTTCTCTTCCGATGTTGGATTTGGATGAAATTGGTATCATTGGAAATCTAATTTAATTTCCCACATGATAAAAAGTGAAAATCTTAAAAATTCCACATGTATAAAAGTGGATTCATCTTTCAAAGTAAGTTTCTAACATACTCGGGGTAATTTCAAGCTAGGTAGAAGAACAGGGTATTACATTATTGAACCATATACCAAACCTGAGTAATGCTTGAATAAGTTGAGAAGAGAAACAATACTTCCCTACAGGATTCTACAAATTCACCAGCATGAAGATGATGATCCTGCACCTATGGTTGACGAACACAAGACCGCAAGACAGTTCACGAAGTGGTAATACAACATGCTACTAATATTTTCTCCTCCATCTAAAGTCCTATTGTAGCACTTATATTTTAGTTAAAATAGAACATACTGCAGCTTTTGCAAAGCAGCAGGCAGTTCACCGACTTTTTACACAAAGATCCACAACTTCACTTACTGAATTTTTTAGAGATCAGTGACATATTAATACCCATGGGAGTATCCACTAATTATGTAAGGCTAACACTGTTTTTACTCTCACCTTTAGGGGAATAAAAGAAGTGGTTGTACACAGAGCTATAATGGTTGATCTCTATATGGGATAATTCGGTCCAAAAATTCCTTATCAATTTTTTCCCAATGGAAAAGACTGCAAGACTACGCAGTAATATTTCTTGCTTCAAGAAGAAGCCAGATAAAAATATCTATCATTCTTGGGAGAAATTCAAGTCTCTTCTTTGGGACTGTCTACATCACTACAAGTCCAGTGAGGTATTATCCCATACCTTTTTTGAAGCCCTTAACCATAAGATAAAAATTTTGCTAGATTCAACTACAGGTGGTCAAGCATTGGAGAAAACTAATGATAGTCGTGTAATTTGTTGTACTTCATTGCTGAAAGAAATCCTAACTAGCATGGTAACATAGCTTGAAGCTTAGTGAAAAAGGTTGCAGGCATGATTAAAGTTGATAGTATGACAACCATAGCTACCCAATTGTCAACTATGAAAAATTAGATAATGACCTAATCAGCAAACTGGGTATGAACCAATTTCCAGCTCAAGTGAATACAGTGAAATAGGTTTTAGTTTGGTGTGAGATTTATGTCAATAGTGGCAACTCTACAAAATTATGTGGTACAATTCCAGAATTGGTAAATTTGGTAGGCGATGCTCAAAAACCAAATAAGGGCAATGCCTACAACCACAAGTGATAGAGTCAGCCGAATTACTTTTAGGGCAATAATCAGTAGTTTCAACAACATTAATAAAATAAATAAACCAAGAATATAAAAAAGACTTTAAATAATATCCTATCCAAGAAATAAGAAATGGCTGCTAAAATAAAAAATCAGCAAGTAGCTCAAAAATGTTAGGGTATGAGTTGGGATAGCTAGCTTAGGTATAGAATACCCATCCACAAGGTGGATTTTCAAGTGGTACATAAAATCAAAAATTAGTTATGGCAATCACTTTGAGGAGTTGTAAGAAGATTAATAAGAGGACTCAAAAGACAAATAAGGTGGTAGATATAGAGTTAGTTCCATAACATATTCCAGGAAAGGATGTTTATAATTTAGAGATGCCTTAAAATGAGATTGGATGATGATTATGTGGTATTCAATTTTATAAGACACTCAATCCACCTTCCTAGTATAATGATTTATGTATGGTTATCGTGATGAAAGTGGATGAGTTGTGGGTGGTTGAGTACAAATGACCAAACCCTGTTTGGACTATCACTTTACGTTGACTAAGCTATCACCTAAGCCTAAAGGGATAATGACTAATGATCCTAAGGAATAGGTTATGGAGAAAAATATTGACCTTAAGAGTTCACATTCAAGCGGTCAAAAAAGTGTGAGAAGATAGCCTCCGAGTAGGAGGAGGATGAAAAAAATGACTGAGTTGTAGTAATGTTGGGTAATTTCGTGGGACTAAATAAAGTACTTATTGAGAGGCAACCCAAGTTAAGGTAGTTTTAATTTTTAGTATTTTAGTATTACTTCACGTAGTTTTTGTTTGTTGAGTCACAGGTTTATGAGGAGTCTTAGTACCGAAGACCCAAGCTAAAAAACATGGCAAAGACTGGGTGAGCGTCCACCCATCATCGCAAATAGTAAAGGTTGATACTAGCTAGGACTAGATGCCTCAAGGAGTATTCCTATCCTTACAATGTAGATTTTTAAGTTGGGGTGGTAAAATTCCCATGGTTTTGGGTAAAGTGATGCTGTAGGTTTTAGTTATTAGTTGTTTTCTAGTTTCTTCGGTAAATATTTAAAAATTATAAAAAATTTATGATTTGTTTTTGACTTTTGTTGGTGTTAATTTAGTAGGTGCGTATTGACCCACCCCATGGTTGTTCATTTCAATTCTTTTCCATGGGGGTGCCCTTCGAACCCAATATTTTTTTTCATTTTAAGAGTAAATTTTAAATTTTTGTTTTATGAATAAGTGGGATAATATTTTTTGTGCTATGTATGATTACATGATACAAGTTGTTTTGAGTGTAAAGCATGTTATTCTGGTGAGGAATTTCTACTTTAGAGACACATAGGCTTATAGTTATGACTTATATGTGTTGTTTGAATAATTTAAAATTTATGTTACTACTTGGTTTAGAGTCTATAATGATCCTGCTTGACTTAAGCATGTGCTATATGTGTTAGGTTGTTTGTATATTCCTTGTTGCATATTGCTGTAGAGAACTTTCCTGGTGTGTATGCAACGCAAAATAAAGTTTATTGTTTTAGAAGATGATATAAGCATTTCTTTGATAGCCATGCTTGTTCCCTTGTTTATCAATCCCTATGCATAATCCTAATTATCCCTGTTGAGTATTTAGCCTCTACCCTTTCATAACCTCATATCTAGTCTATTCCATTTTTTTGGTTTGACCTAATTTGATCCAAAGATCCTAAGCATTTTAGATGAAAATTGATGAGGTTGTTTAAGAAAAATAATAAGGGACAAGGTGAAAGTGAAACCCCTAAATATTAGTTATTGGTGTTGAAACAGTAATAAGTTGTGATGGGGAGTTATGTGATAAAATGAAAAAAAAAGAGTGTCAGAATCTAAGCATGTGTGATAAATTATACTCTCTTCTATATGTGAACTAAATTAATGAGACGTGGAAAAATAAAAGATGTGTATGGATAGGATTGGTAAAATTTGGTTGCTAATAGAGAGATCTTAATGTTCATTTGATGTGTTAAATTGCTTAGGGAAGATAGTCACTATTCTTGACAAAATAGTTCCTATCTATATTAATGCCCCAATTTTCTGAATCGAAATACTACACGGTGCTCATGACCCCGAGGGACCATAAGCTAACCCATGTCTGATATTTCTACCTGTACACTGCATATATAATATAATAATGTGGAAAACATGAACATGTAGGACATAAGGTTCAAATAAATAAAAATCTGTCAAGACACAATATCCATATGGGTGAAAGATACCCAAAAGAAATGAAAACTAAATTAAATCAGAAGTAAATTTGAATACTGAATTTGAAAACCTCTAAGTACAGTCTGAATAAGGAGTTGAAGGAATATGTCTCCAACTAGCTCCATCTAGAAAAACTGAGCTGAAATAATAAATGAAATAAACTAATATCACCCTCGAATGGATGAGGACTCCCTGCAACTCTGCAGCTGGATGCTACTGCTGATCTGGAGCTCGTGTCACTGAATCTATGGTGTAACATGAAAGAAAGAACCATAGTGCAAATGTGTTAGTACAACTGGAGTATTGAGTATACGAGTTAGGCAGGCTAATACAAAAAGGTTTACATGCATGAACAATGCGAACTGACTGACTTATATGAATGTAAGAGTGTAAACATACATACATAGTAAATAAGATCGTGACTACGTGATAGCTAGATCTGTATGCTAATATATGGTTTACTGATAACTAACATGGCTAAAACTGTAGTTTTGATAACATGGGCGGCTGTATCGGACAGTCTTAAATCTAATGGAACTATCTGAGTTTCACACTATAACTGAATTTGTTGTATCTGACAGTCCTGGAACACTGATATCTGAAAAACTATCTGAGTTCTTATACTCAGACTGACTCTGAAACTGTGGGAGGTAGTTCTTTAACTAATATGCCCCATATGTGCCATTATGGCTAAGATGGGGTCCAATCTCTACCCTGACTGAAAGGGTGTCACTATCGCACCACTAGTAAGGAAAACATATGAGCACCCATCATATAACAGGTAACTCTAGTGAGAACGGTAGGAAACCGCATATAACAGGTTAAGCCACCTCATCTACCCTTTTATTAAAGGCTGCGATGTTTTAACCTATGCTGGCTACATAGTTCTGGAATGCAAGGATGACTGCTAAGGATCACACCCTTATATACAGGTGAGTTCCCATCATTGGGTGCACTCGGTGATAACTCCTACTCCCATCTGAAGAGACTAAACATGATTTAACTGACTGTACGTAAGTAGAACTTACTGAATTGTATTGACTGACAGAGTAGTACTATTATTTGAGAGTTAACTGAGATCATGAGATTTCTGAGGTTTCATGAGTCACATGACTGATGGAGTTCTATAGTTTATAGATTGACTGAGGTTATCGTAACAACATGACATGACTCTAGGCACACAACTATATTTTTTGGCTACGAATAACCCCAGGACCCGATAGAGGGAAACTGACACACATGACATGACTTGATCACGAGATTTGAGTCCACAATTCATAATATAATAAGTAAGGGATATCATATTTCATATAGTTATTCAACATCTTAAAATTATAAGGAATGCATGCATATATTTTGTGTACATATTGTATATCTCCATTATCTTTCATGGATCATACCACCACAATAACAACACATGAAAAGCATGAAATTCACATTGAAGTATATAGCTAACATGAACTTGTCATTTAGACATTATAGAACAATACAAACATGAACTTCTAGGATCCTAAGCATTTTATCAAACACCTTGCATGCATTCTTTAAGGCATAGGTGGGTTTCATACTTGCACCATATTAAACCACCTAAAGTTCATGGTTTTTAATTAACAAACTTATATATTCCATGAGAACACCTTTATACATCACATTGAAACATAAAAAACAATCGTCAATATGTACATACTCATATCACCACAAAAAGTTTACAAAATAATATTTAAAACATGGTTCTTGAGCTCTATGAAAGGATTGGATCCATAGATGAACACTACGCATATCTTAGTGCTTGAATCTTGAAAGAGATTTAATATTTCTGGAGGTTCTTGAAGAATTCCTTAGGCTTGCTCTTGAGGATATATATGATCTTGATAGAAAACCCTAATCTTGTGGTTAAGAGTGTAAGAGAGGGTTTTCAAGATACTTAACTAGAGAAAAATGAGAAAAATTATGCCTCTATAGGATTATAAGTCGTGGAATGTGAAGGAAATAACCAAAATACCCTTATGAAAGAAATTCCCAGTTGCTAAAAATCATACTTACAACATTTGTGAAAAGCCATCACAAATGTCTACCTAAGGCTGACGACTTTCGTGGTAGGGCATCACAAATATTTTAAGCTACCACGAATGTCGTCACACAGAAGCTGGAATCTACCTAAGCCTGAAGACCTTTGTGATAGGGTATCACAAATATGGTAAGCTACCACAAATGTCATCACCTGCAAGCTGGTTTTTTCCTAAGGATGACGACCTTCATGGTAGGGCATCACAAATGTGGTAAGCTACCACGAATGTCGTCACACTGTTTCCATCCTGACATGCTGAAGTAAAATAGAAATAACTCTTTTCTCCGATATTGGATTTAGGAGAAATATGTATTGTTTGAAATCTAATTCAATTATCTATCTGTTGATAGGTCATGAGCTCAAAAATTCCATGTATAATGAGAGATATGATCGTTTGAATTTGACTATACCAATATCCTTCTCAAGAATTCAATCGGTAAGGAATGTTTTGATTCGTTTGATAGCTGGGAGTTATTTGAAGACTTAATATACTTATAACTTACTCATAAAACTATAAAATAACCATGATGAAATATGCATGAGCTTGGTACATGGCTCTAATATTGTTTTGGATTTTTTGGGGTATTACAGTATCTCCCAGTTGGAAACATTCATCCTCGAATGTTGACTGCTTGAGAGGTAAGAAAATATAAAACGATGCATACATTGGTCATCCTCATTTGGAACATGATTTTTGGACTTAATTGAATTCTAAACTAAATATAGCCCAACTGAACATACATAACTGATGTATGACGGATAAGCTGAACTCATGAATGCATTATAAGCTATGCACTAATACTTGATACCAATTTTATACTGAAATTTTGAACATGTAACTGAATAAGCTTAAGGAAAATGGTTACCACAAGCTATGTATGAATTGGCGGAGAAAAGATAAGGGTACTTGGTTCGCATGTCTGCTTCTGCTTCCCAAGTAGCTCCCTCCATGAACTGATTCCGCCAAAGAACCTTGACTAGAGGGACTTCTTTGTTCCTCAGCCTATGAGTCTGATAGTCGAGTATTTCAACTAGAATCTCTTCATAAGAGATGCCATAATGAATGTCAATACTCTAAAAAGGGACTACAACTGCTGGGTCACCTATGCACTTCTTGAGCAAAGAGACATGGAAGACTAGATGGACTGAGGCTATATCTGAAGGCAAATCGAGCTCATAGGCTACCTTGCTGAAGTGACTGAGAATCCTGGAGGGACAGATTTATCAGGGACAGAGCTTTCCCTTTATTCTGAATCTGTTCAGTCCCTTCATGGGAGAGATCTTGAGATAGACATAGTCATCGACCTCAAATTTGAGATCCTTTCTATGAACATCTGCATAAGACTTCTGTCGGCTCTAAGCAGCCTAGAGTGTTTATCTGATCAACTGAACATTCTCTATAGCATTGAATACTAAGTCAGGCCCTATGACTGTGGTCTCACTAACTTCGAACTAACCGATCGGAGAGATACATCTCCTACCATAGAGAGCTTCGAATGGAGCCATCTGAATACTGGAGTGATAGCAGTTGGTGTATGTGAACTCAATCAAAGGAAAGTGGTCATCCCAGATTTCCTTGAAATCAATTGCATATACCGTTAGTATAACTTATAGAGTCTGAATGGTTCTTTCTGCTTGACCATCTGTCTAAGGATGAAACATAGGTACTGAGATAAACTTGGGTACCAAGACCTTTTTGGAATGCTTTCTAGAAGTGAGAGGTGAATTGGGTACCTCTGTTTGAGATGATAGATAGTGGAACACCGTGTAACCTGACGAACTCCCTGATATAGAGTTTGGCATAATCCTCGATGGAATAAGAAGTATAAACAGGAAGAAAATGAGCTGACTTGGTTATTCAATCTATAATGACCCAAACTAAATCATACAGATGACGAGTTCTAGGTAAACTCATCATGAAGTCCATGTTAACTTCTTCCCACTTCCAAGTAGGAATGGTGAACTCTTGTATGCAACCACTAGGTTTCTGATACTCTATCTTAAACTGCTGATATATAGAGCACTTATCCACAAACTCTACAACGTCCCTCTTCATCACACTCCACAATATATCTTCCACAAGTCGTGGTACATCTTAGTGGCCCCTGGATTAATAGAGTATCACGCACCATGCGCTTCTGTAAGATTTTGCTGCCTTAAGTCATCTACACCAGGAATACACAGATGACCCTGACAACGAAGAACACCATCTCCCCCTTAGGATAAAACCTCTACTTACTGACTCTTTTAGGATGAAAAGGCTAGGATCCCTATCTTGCTTCTCTTTCACCTCAAAAACTAGAGATGACTATGAACTACTCTGAACACATACACCACCCTCTAAAGAGTCAACTAAGCGAATGCCTAGTCTGGAAAGTTGATGAATCTCCTGAGCTAAGTTCTTCTTACTATCCTTAATATGGGAAATACTACCCATGGATAGTCTACTGAGTGCGTCGGCCATTACATTTGCCTTGTTAAGATGATAAACGACATTCATGTCATAATCCTTCAAGAGCTCTAACCACCTTCTCTGACAAAGATTGAGATATTTATTAGAAAAGACATACTGAAGGATTTTATGATCTATGAATACATCTACATAAACACCGTATAAATAATACCTCCAAATCTTTAAGGCAAAGACAACTGCTGATAACTCAAGGTCATGAGTAGGATAATTCTTCTCATGTAGCTTTAACTATCTGGAGGAGTAGGCTATGACTCTACCATGCTACATGAGGACACAACCTCAACCTACTCTGGATGCATCACAATATACTAGGAATCCATCGGAACCATTGGGAAGTGCTAAAACTGGAACTAAAGTGAGTCGAGTCTTCAACTACTGAAAACTCTTTTCCTAAGGTTTGGACCACTGAAACATGACCTTATTCTGAGTCAATATTTACATAGGAGATGCAATAGAATAAAATTCCTTGACAAACCATCAATAATAGCCGTCCATACCCAAGAAACTCTTGATATCTGATAGAGAGATAGGGGTGTGGCTAGTTTCTTACCGCTTTGGTTTTGTGAGGATCTACTCTAATACCATCACTGGAAATAATGTGGCCAAGGAATACTACTAATCTTAGCTAAAATTTTCACTTACTGAACTTGGCGAACAATTAGTCATCCCTGAGAGTCTGAAGAACAATTATGAGATGGTCTAAATGATCACGCACTATGCGAGAATAGACTAGAATATCATCTATGAAGACTATGAAAAATATGTCAAAGTAATACTTGAACACCCGGTTCATCAAGTCCATGAAAGCTGCAGTGGCATTTGTACGACCAAAGGACATGAATAGAAACTCAAAGTGACCATACCGAGTATGAAAAGTTGTCTTCGAAATGTCACATTCTCTAACTCTGAGCTTCTGATAGCCTAATCTGAGGTCTATCTTGGATAAATAACTGGCACACTGAAGTTGTTCAAAAAAGTCATCTATCCTAAGCAGCGAATACCTATTCTTGACCATGACTTTGTTAAGCTAACGATAACCAATACACTTTCTGAGAGAATCATCTTTCTTGTGCACGAATAAGACTAGCATACCCCATGGGGATACACTGGGGGCATACCCCATGGGGATACACTGGGCCTGATGAATCCCTTATGTAAGAGATGCTTCAACTGAACTTTCAGTTCCTTGAGTTCTGCTGGTGCCGTTTTGTATGACGGAATAGAAATAGGCTGAGTATCTGGGAGAATGTCTATGCCAAAGTCTATTTCCCTTTTGGGAGGAATGCTTGGAAGATCTTTAGGAAAGACATCTGAATATTTATTAACCACTAGGACTGATTCGAGACTGCGAGATTCAGAACTACAATCCTTAAAATGAATGAGATGATACACAAACCCCTTAGAAATTATTTTCTTTGCCCGAAGGTAGAAAACAAGATGACCCCTGAAATATGAAGTGCTACCCTTCTACTCTAGGTCAGGCTCATTCTAGAACTAAAACTGAAATGTGCTATTTTTGCAGTCGACTATGGTATAGCAGGTATAAAGCCAATCCATCCAGAGAATGATATCAGAATCAGTCATCTCTAACTTGACTAGATATACTTATGTGGATTTATGAAATATCATAACCAGGCAGTTCCTATAAACCCACCAAGCTATGATGGTTTCACCCACTGGGGTGGAAACTGAAAAGGGCTCTGCTAAAATTTTGGGACTAATTCCAAAATCGCCTGCTATGTTTGGAGTGACGAAAGACAAAGATGCACCTCGGTCTAGCAAAGCCTAAACATGACCATGGAAAATCTGTAACGTACCAGTAGCGACATCAGGAGAATTTTCCTAATCCTGTAGGGTCTGAAGAGCATAGATTCTATTTAGGCGTTGCCCACTAGTAGCACTGGAAGTGGCACCTTGCTAGTTTGGGTGACCGGATTGAGCTGCGGAACGATTCTGCTGACCTTGAGGACCTGGATTAGGACAGTCCATAACTCTGTGGCCTGGCTTTCCACAACGAAAACAAATTCCTTGACCCTCTCTACGCACACCCTGATAGTGCTTACCATAGGTCTGACACTAAGGATAAGTGCGGGCACTGCAATATTGCTCTGAGATTTAGAGCCTAGTAATCTATCTCTGTTGCCATCCTTGAACTTCAGTACTGGGGCACTAGCAAAGGAAGGGGCTGGAACTGTTGACTTAGGATGAAACTGCAAATA
This sequence comes from Capsicum chinense, assembly GCA_026120095.1. Lineage (NCBI taxonomy): Eukaryota > Viridiplantae > Streptophyta > Magnoliopsida > Solanales > Solanaceae > Capsicum > Capsicum chinense. Next base: position 141,935,293 of record JAPEIP010000008.1, on the reverse strand, counting down.
ATTTTCTCCTTCTGATTTGGGCTGAGCAAAATTGAAACTTCCTGCTCGTACTCTCTTATTCTACCTCTTCCTAGTCTTAACCTTCTGCCCCTCTATCTATTGTGTTTGGGTTATAAGCCTGGCTATAGTCATATCACTATTCAAAATCGCAGACCTATACTCATTTACCATGCTATCATTCACCCCTAACATAAACTTGCTCATCTTAGCCCTATTGTCTACAACCGCATGAGGGCCATATCTGGCTAGATGAGTAAATCTAAGAGAACACTCTCTAACTGTCATATTTCCCTACCTGATATTTATGAACTCAAGAAATTTGGCCTCTCTCAGCTCGTGGAAAAGAATATGTCTAAGAAAGCCGTGACGAATTCTTCCCACTCAACAGGACCTGCATCTCCTAATCTTTCTTCTAACTACTGCTTGTACAAAGTGTCAGCGACATCCAACAATTGGTATGTGGCTAGCTGGACACTGTAAGAAGAAGTGACTCCCATGATATCAATGATCTACTGGACTTGGTCAACCAATTCATGAGGATTCTCGTCTGGCTTAGACCCAAAGAAGGATGGAGAGTTCATTTGGGTGAAGTCCCAAATCCTAGCTGTTGTTGAATTGGCCACTAGGTTGGCTAGAACGACTACTGGCCATTCATTCTAGGAAGCTACAGACTGAGCAAGAGCACTAAATGCGGTCCTAAACTCCGCATGAGAAAAATGTTCTCCTAAAGGATCTTTAGGCTGAGGAGCTGGCTGATTTCTTCTCTTTGGAGACATGTTTCAGAAATAAGACAAGAGCTGATTAGACTGAGAGACTGACTTGAAATTATGCTTACTAGCACGACATGAATACTAAAGAAAGGGAAATGTTCCAAAAATATCTCATGGCCTCCTGTACATATATGTGGTGTGCAACATACCCATGTACAAGACTTACTAGACATGGCTTTCAGACTTTTTAGGACTCTATTGAACCTTAGGCTCTGATACTAAGTTTGTAACACCCTAATTTCCTAAATCAGAATGCTTAACGGTGCTCATGACCTTGAGGGACCACAAGCTAACCCATGACTGATATCTGTACCTGTACACTGCATATATAACATAATAATTCAAAAAATATAAATATATAGGCCATAAGGTTAAACTAAATAAAGATTTGTCAAGATATAATATCCATATGGGTGAAAGATACCCAAAACAACTAAAAACTGAATCAAATTTAAACTAAATCTGAATACTGAATATGAAAGCCTCTATGTACTGTCTGAATAAGGAGTTAAAGGAACATGTCTCCAACTAACTCTTTCTACTAAAACTGAGCTGAAATAATAAATTAAATAAAATAATATCACCCTCAAATGGGTGAGGACTCACTGCAACTTTGCGGTTGGATGCTACTGCTTATCTGGAGCTCGTGTCTCTGAACCTATGGTGTACCATAAAAGAAAGCACCATAGCACAAATGTGTTGGTACAACTGGAGTACTGAGTATACGAGAGAGGCAGGCTAATGCAAAAGGGTTTACATGCATGAACAATGCTAACTGACTGACTGATATAAACATTAAAGTGTAAACATACATACATGGTAACTAAGATCGTGAGTACGTCATAGCAAGGTCTACATGCTAATACATGGTTAACTGACAACTAACATGGCTAAAACTGTAGTTCTGATAACATGGGTGACTGTACCGACAGTCTTAAATCTAATGGAACAATCTGAGTTCCACACTATAACTGAATTTGACTGTACCAGATAGTCCTGGTATACTGATATCGAAAGAACTATCTGAGTTCTTTAACAAAGACTGAGTCTGAAACTATGGGAGGTAGTTGCTTAACCGTCTTGCCCCATATGTGCCATTATGGCTAAGATGGGGTCTAATCTCTGCCCTAATTGGAAGGGTGTTAATACCACGCAACTGGTAAGGACAACATGTAAGGAACCCTCATATAATAGGTAAATCTAGTGAGAATGGTGGGAATACTCATATAATAGGTTAAGCCACCTCATCTACCCTCATATAACAGGCTGCAGTGTCTCAACCTATTCAGGCTACATAGTTCTAGAATATAAGGATGACTAGTAAGAATCACACCCTCATTTACAGGTGAGTTCAAATCCTTGGGTTTACTCGTTGCTAACTCCTACTCTTATCTAAAAAGACTGAACATGATTTAACTGACTGTACGTAAGTGGAACTTAATGAATTTGGTTGGCTGACAAAGTAGAACTATTATCTGAGAGTTAACTGAGATCATGAGATTCTTGAGGTTTCCTGAGTCACATAACTGATAGAGTTCTATAGATTATAGCTTGACTGAGATCATCGTGACAACACGACATGGGTCTAGGCACACAACAATGTTTTTCGGGTATGAATACCCCTATGACTCGATTGAAGGAAACTAATACACATGACATGACTTGATCACAATATTTGAGTCTACAATTCATAATATCATAAGTAGGGGATATCATATTTCATATAGTTATCCAACATCTTAAACATCGTAGGGAATGCATGGATATATTTTGTGTAAATATTATATATCTCCATTATCTTGCATGCTTCATACCACAACAATAGCAACACATGAAATGTATGGAATTCATATTGACGTATATAGCTAACATGAACTTGTCATTTAGACATCATAGAACCATACAAACAAGAATTTCTAGCATCCTAAGCATTTTATCAAACACCTTGCATGCATTCTTTAAGGCATAGGTGGGTTTCATACTTGCACCATATTAAACCACCTAAAGTTCATGGTTTTCAATTAACAAACATATATATTCCATGAGAACACCTTTA
>JAPEIP010000008.1:141915063-141932367 GCA_026120095.1 Capsicum chinense | reverse complement strand
GCATAGGTGGGTTTCATACTTGCACCATATTAAACCACCTAAAGTTCATGGTTTTCAATTAACAAACATATATATTCCATGAGAACACCTTTAGACATCACATTGAAACTTAAACAACAATCGTCAACATGTACATACTCATATCAGCACAAAAAGTTTACAAAATAATATTTAAAACATGGTTCTTGAGCTCTATGAACGGATTGGATCCATAGATGAACATTTACGCATACCTTAATGATTGAATCTTGAAAGAGATCTAATGTTTCTGAAGGTTCTTGAAGAATTCCATAGGCTTGCTCTTGAGGAGATGATCTTGTTAGAAAACCCTAATCTTGTGGTTAAGAGTGTAAGAGAGGTTTTTAAGATGTTTAACTAAATAAAAATGTGAAAAATTATGCTTCTTTAGGGTTATAAGTCATGGAAGGTGAAGAAAATGACCATAATACCCTTAGAAAATAAAATCTAAGTTGCTGAAAATCATAGCTGATGACATTTGTGACAAGGCATCAAAAATATGGTAAGCCATCAAAAATGTCATCACACAGGATCTGGAATAGATGATTTCTGCCTAAGTCTGATGGCCTTCATGGTAGGGCGTCACAAATGTGGTAAGCTTCAACGAATGTCGTTACTTAGGTACTGGTTTCTACCTAAGGGTGACAACATTTGTGGTAGAGCATAGAAATGTTGTAAGCTACCACGAATGTCGTCACTTAGCAGCTATTTTCTGCCTAAGGCAAATGATCTTCGTGGTAGGGCGTCAGAAATGTTGTTAGCTACCACGAATGTCGTAACATAAGAGCTGGATTCTGACTAAGGATGAGGACCTTTGTGATAGAGCATCACAAATGTGGTAAGCTACCACTAATGTCACCACTTAGGAGCTGGTTTCTACCTAAGGCTGACGACCTTCGTGGTAGTGCATCACAAATGTAGTAAGCTAAAACGAACGTCGTCACACTGCTTCCAGCCGGATATGCTGGAGTAAAAGAGGAATAACTCTTTGCTCGAATATTGGATTTATGCGAAATTGGTATCGTTAGAAAGATAATTCAATTATATATCCTTTGATAGGTCATGAGATAAAAAATTCCATGTATAATGAGAGATATGCTCATTTGAATTGATGATACCAATATCCTTTGCAAGAATTCGATCAGTAAGGAATGTTTTGATTTATTGATAGCTGGGAGTTATTTAAAGATTTAATATACATCTAACTTACTCATAAAACTATAAAATAACCATGATTTGCAATGCATGATCTTGGTACATGTCTCTAACATTGGTTTAGATTTTTCAGGGTATTACACTTATCCCTTAGCCAACATTATAACACTTAAAGACCTATTTGATCCTAAGATTTAATATTTTAATATTAGTGAAGTACTTTACCAAAGGAAACCATATAGTTCATACTTTGTAACTTGTGAATTCTTTGTGAGAGTGAGCTTAATTTGATACGTATACCCATTTTTATGATAATTGCATCGATGTGAATTATAAAAGGTAACTCTCTTATGAAGAGGGTACATGTTTGATGATAGTAGGCTGATTTGTATGATCTCTGTGATTGAGTAATACGCTTGAATTTTCCAACTATCTGATTAAATTCTTGAGGTTAAGATTTTTTGAGGTATTATTCTTGAGTTCTCCATTGTACTAGATATCCTTATGTGTGAAACATTCTATCCGTGTAATCATTGTAGTGCTATCTTGAGTGTCTTAATTATAGTAGTAGTATTGGAGCTATCTCATGATCTTGATGCTTAATTAAATAGTTGTTCGAGGATGAACAAGGTTTTAACTCGGGGGTTATGATCTTAGGTGGATTTCTGTACCTAAGTGTTGTTATCTACACTTACTTAGCATAGTTTAGAGGACATATTAAGTTCATAAATATGTAATCTTGATATAAAGGAGCATATAAGTGTTGGTTACGAGTTTATAATATTTAAGGTGTGTCTTTATGATTTGGGAGTCATAACAATAAGTTAAAACTAAAACGCAAAAACATGTATGCTTGTAAGACCCCATAAAATTCCAAGCTTTACTTAGTCCGTTAAAGCTTAATAATAGGTCCCAGACTTATAAATTTTAGCTAGGTGTTTACACTTAGAATCCTTTTGCCTTCATAAGTTGGCAATCTTATATCTTGACCTATGCGACCCTTAAATTTTGATCTTTATGTTGATTCATGATCAGCTATATCGGTGTTCCCGGACAAGTTTTAGATTTTTGGACCACGTTTAGACCATATTTGAGGTCACAGAGTAGTAGACCAACATGATCATGGCGTGACGCACTGCCTATCGCATTGTTTAAAATTATTGCAGGTTGCCAGAGTCAAAATTACTAAGGCTCGACACTTTCATGACGTAATGCATTGGGTATCACGTCGATGCCATTAATGTGCTGTGTCGACAAATGTCTCGGCACCTAGTTTTCTTGTCATTAAAATAGTCATGCCCCAGGGCTGTTTTAGTATTTTTTTTCCACTCTTATATAACCCTAAAACATGTTATTCCATCATATTTCACCCAAACTATAGTGGTTACTCATAATTTCATTCAGAAACAAGTTCAGGGTTTGCAATTGAAGATCCAAATTTAAGAAAATTTCACCATCAATCTTCGTAAAATCAAGACGTAAGATTTGTTCCTTCCACCCAAGTAGTTGAAAAATCCTTTTCTAAATTCAATGATTATATATTTATGATTTTTCATGATTCATGTGAATTGAAATTAAAGTTCATATTGCTATTGAGTTTTAATTCATATTTTGTTTACAAAGTTCCAAGCTTTGATCCTAGTATGTGATATTTATGTGATGTTCAAGATAAACTACTTCAAGATGTATGTTGATTGATGTAACTATGTTAATTAGGTGTATTGAATAAAGTATGATACCCATATGTTTGATAAAATGCTTATGTGACAGAAATAGAGTCATTATATCATGTTGACAGGAAATCCCCATAATGTATACGTTATTGCATGCCAAGTGTTTGTTGAAAGGCCTTAGTGAATGAATTATGCTATGTTGCATGCATTTCTACTCATGTGAATTCCTTATTGAATGAATTATGAGATAATAGTTTGCACTCCCTATACATTAACATGTTTAAGACTTCCAAGTGCTTGAAGGAATGCCTCATCGATTGTGTTGTGAATGATAGCCTATTGCCATGTTCTATACAAGTTTTCCTATTTTGTATTATTTATTTTAGAGACTTCTTGGGGTATTTATACCCGACAAATTAGCTGCTTGTCTAGATCCAGTATTAGTATTATGATAATCTCAATCATGCCATGATTAGTAGTACTCTTAGTTAGTTACAGAACTCGATAGAACTCAGATAGTTACATAACATAGGAAAACTTAGTATTCTCATTATCAGTAGCATTCAAGCTTCAATTCAGTAATTGATTCAAAACTCAGTAATATTTTGTTAGTTAATAGAACTCAGTAAATTCAGTTTAGCCCAGTCAAATAAGTACAATCAATAACAGTTTAGTCAAGCCTAGTAGGAATTAGTAATAAGTTAAGTGTCTTCCAGTTGGGAGTAGGATTCAGCACCGAGCAAACCTAGGGATGGGGGCTCACCCTCTTGATAGGACTGAGGTCCCAAGAAGTAATCCAAAAGTTCTAGAACTACATAGCCAGTATAGGCATAAGATGTCACTCCTTAGATAAGACTGATATACTCGGGCATCACTCACTAGTATAGGACTAATCACAGAGGTCATCCGCTAGATTAGGACTGACTCCATAGGAGTTATCTTTACCCGTGGAACTGTACTGACACCCTTCCAGCTAGGGTTACATGTTGGACTCCACTAGTTCAGTTTTAGGTCATGGCAGTTAGATGACTACCTCCTACAGTTTCAGTTTAAAATTAAGTCTCAGTAAAAAAACTCAGCTCAGTAGCACAAATTCAAGATTGTTAGATAAAATCACTCATTAGTATTATCAATGGATTCAGAAATCATCCGCTAGATAGGACTGCTCTCAGATATAGTCAAGTAGTATCATTATCAGTACTGAAAGATTCGGATATAAACCGTTAGATAGGATTGATCTCGAATACTGTCAATTAGTATTAAGTACCATTAGATTTAGAGATCACTCTCTAGATAGGACCTATCTCAGATTTTGTTAGTCATTTTCATTATTAATATAATCAAAGATTACCCGCTAGATAGGACTAATCTCAACTTTAGTCAATTAGATATCAGTATCCTTAGACTCAGTTATCAGAAATTCAGTTATTAGAATGAGGTATTCAGTGTTCCTACGATTTCAGTTATAGTTTTTGCATTCATGCATGTATCCTCATTCAGTATGCTTAGATTATTTAGTCAGTTTTTTCATGCATATGAACCCCTATATTTAGCCTTACCTTCTCTAGAATACTAGTACATTTCATCATATTGATGCAGACTTTTCTATGCTATGGTGTTCAATACCATAGGTTCAGAAGCGTGAGATCTAGAGCACCCTTAGCAGTTCAGATTCAGTCAGCAGCAATAGACATAGCAGTGAGTGGTCATCATTTGAGGATAATCTTTCTTTTAATATTGTTATAGATTCAGTATTTTAGTAGATGGAGTTTGTTTGGGACCTTTTCTATCAACTCCACAGTGTAAATATTTTTAAGGCTTTTCAGATAGATGTATCAGTAGTCAGTTTTTAGTTTTATTCCAAATATTTGAACATAATGGCAAGTTTTCTGCCAATTTTCTACATTTTTATAGTGTATTATTTAGTGCCCAGTTATAGATATCAGTCAAGGGTTAGCTTGTAGTCCTTCAGGATTATGAGCACCGTTTAGTATACGAGGCACCAGACTAGGGGTGTTACAAACTTGCTATTAGGGCCTAAGGTTCAATACTATCCTATGAAATCTAAAAATTGGCATCAAGTAGAGTCTTGTACATGGGTGTGTTGTGAACCACATTTTTGTATAGGAGACTATAAGATGTTTTAGGAATAGTTTCCCTTATTTCAGTGTTTATGTCGTGTAAGTAAGCATGAGAACAAGTTGAACTCTCTGTCTAATTCAATTCTACCTTTCATTGACGGAATATGCCTCTCCGTAGAGCTAATTCCCGTAGAAATGATAACCAACTACCTCACCCTATAGACCCTTTGAGCGAGAATATGTCATATGTAGAGTTTTAGGCATCTTTTCAAGTGCTAGTCCAAGCTGTGATGACTAATGTGCAGGGTAATGATCAGGTTGCAGCCCTACCTCAGCAAGATGAGGATTGAGCCATAGCTAGGATCAGAATCTTAATGAGAATGAACCCATCAGAATTCTTTGGGTCAGTAGCAGGTAAGGACCCCCAGCTTTATCATAAGGAGGTAAAGAAAATTACCCAGATTATGCATGTGTCTAAAGAGGAGAGTGTTGAATTGGCATCCTATTGGTTTAAGGATGTTGGGCATGATTGGGTAGAGATATGGAAGATGAGTAGAGAGAAGGATGTAGCCTCCATGTATTGGCCGATATTTCAGGATATATTCTTAGATTAGTTTTTTCCACTCAAGATGAGGGAAGTTAAGGTAAAAGAGTTTGTGAACCTACGGCAAGGCTCCATGATAGTGAAGGAGTATTTCCTCAACTTCAACCAGTTGTCTAAGTATATTCCCGAGCAGATGGCTGACCCTAGATCCAGCATGAGTATGTTTGTGTTAGGTACATCTGGATTGGTGGTTAAGGAGTATAGGACTTATATTCTCATAAGATACATGGAGTTTTCTAGACAAATAATGCATGCTCAGTAAATTAAGGCAGAAAAAGCTAAGAAGGGGTGAGAGTGAATAAGAAAGCTAGAACAGGTAGTTTTATTTTTTCTCAGCCAGGGTCATTGGGTGGTAATCGTTCTCAACATAGTTAGAAGTTTTCATTCCCAACTCCAAACCCAGCTAGTGCACCAATACCAAAGTTTAGGGATGGCAATCTTGATAAGGCACCAGGCCCCAAAGCTTAGGGTAGTATGAGAAGCGAGAATACCTATCTGCTTTGTGAAGAATGCGGTAAGAACCACCTAGGTACATGTAGAGCAGGCAACGAGGTATGTTTTGGTTTTGGTAATCCAGGCCATAGGGTACGGGAGTGTAAAGTGCTGGCTTAGGGGGGTAAAGATTTGCGTAAGCAGGGTGCTACTTCTAGTACCACTAGCGGCCAGTGTCACAATAGATTTTACGCGCTCAAGACCCATATTATCCGAAAAGAGTCCCTAACATAGATTCGTGTACGTTATAAGTGCTTCATTTTCATGATATTCATTGTTAGATCCTTTTCTCTCATTTGAATTTATGTTTTTAGCATGAGTTAGTTAGTAAGGCAAAAAATTTAGTTTAGCAGTCAAACAATTATATTTGTTAGTTTATTTTTCCTATCTTTCTATCTCGACATATTATTAGAAATCTTAGGAATAAAACTATTCTAAGATAGAAAATCCTAGTAGTTGGAAGATCAGCTCAGTTCATGTATCATCCATTAGGTTCACATTCCAGGTGTTAAGTCATGATCCAATTTGTAGGTGCTTTGTGCATTACCTTAGTTTTCCCAGTATCTTAGTAAAGTAAGTGTTCTTAGACGGACATATTGTACCAAGGGGGAGATACTCTATAATTCTCTTATGCTTTCATATCATTAAGCCCATTCAGTTGTATGTTTAGATGTCCCTTAGCAAGTCAGTATCAGTTATCATTGTATATTCAGCCATGCATTCGAGAGTCAGCTCAATCAGATATTCATTCATTAGAGATACATGGTCTGTAGAAGAACGTCAGCTTATTAGTATTTTCAGCCATGCTTTCATGAGAATAGCTCAGTTAAGTATCCATGCATTAGATATGCATGTTCAGTATGAAATTTTAGTATATCAATAGTTCTAGTCATATAGTAATGTCTAAGATGTTTGTATCCAGAAAGTAAGTTCAGTCTATCCATATTTATGGTTTAGTCAGTCCCATTCGAGGACAAATATTCCCAAGGGGGAGATATTGTAAGGCCCCATTAAATTCCAAGATTTACTCACTCCGTTAAAACATAAAAAGAGGTCCCAGACTTAGAAACTTTAGCTTAGTGTTTCCACTTAGAATTTTTTTAGCTTTTATAAGTTGGAAATCTTATTTCTCGACCTATATAACCCTTAAATGTCTATTTTTAAGTTAATCCATGATCAATTATGTCAGTAGGTGTTCCCAAATAAGTTACGTATTTTTCTGACCAAATTTAGACCACGTTTGAGGTCTCAAAATAGTAGACCTATGCAAAATTGTCGTACTGCATCGCGTATCACATTGGTTAACATTGTTGCAGGTTTCCAAAATCAAAAGTACTGAGGCTCAATGCAATCATGACGCAATGCATAGGGTATCGTGTCGGTGCAATTAACACGCCAAATTAACCAACTCATCGGCATACAGTTTTCTAGTCATTAAAATAATTGTGACCCCAAGGTTATTTTAGTCTTCTTCCCACTCTTATATAACCCTAAAAATGTGATTCCGCCATATTTCACCTAAACTATAGTGGTTTTCTCTCAATTTCTCTCTAGAATAAGTTTAAGGTTTCCAATTGCAGATCCAAATTCAAGAAAATTCCACATTAATCTTCATAAAATCAAGAACTAAGGTTTGTTAGATGTTGATTCTTGGGTTCCTTTCACCCAAGAAGTTCAAGAATCCTTTTCTAAATTCAAAGATAATATATTTATGATTTTTCATGATTCATGTGAATTGAAATTGAAGTTCATATTGTTATTAATTTTTAATTCATGTTTTGTTTACAAAGTCCCAAGATTTAATCCTAGTATGTGATATTTATGTGATGTTCATGATAAACTTCTTCAAGATGCATGTTGATTGATTTAACCATGTTAATTTGGTGTATTGAATAAAGTATGCTACCCATATGTTTGATAAAATGCTTATGTGATGGAATAGAGTCATTCTAGAATGCTGAAAAGAAATCCCCAGTTGTGTATAAGTTAATGCTTGCCAAGTGTTTGTTGAAAAGCCTTAGTGATCTCATGTTTCACCCGCTAGATTAGGACTGAGTTCATCACAGTTGTCTTAAACTGTGGCATGGTACTAACACCCTTCAAAAAGGTGTTACAGGTTGGACCCCACTAGTTTAGATTTGGGGCTTTTTGGTTTGATGACGACCTCCTAAATTTTAATTTTTAGATTTAGTCTCAATAAAAGAACTCAGTTAAGTAGCACAAATTCGTGATTGTTAGATATAGTCACTCATTAGTATTATAATGGATTTATAGATCACCTGATAGATATGATCGGTCTAAAATTTAGTCAAGCAGTAGTGGTAGCAGTACCAACAGATTCATAGATCACCTGTTAGATAGGACAAATCTCAAATACTGTCATTTAGTATCAAGTACCATTAGATTAAGAGATCACCCACTAGATAGACCTGATATCAAATTCTGTTAGTCATCTTTATTATTAGTATAATCAGAGATCACCTACTAAGTAGGACTGATCCCAACCTCAGTCAATCAGATATCAGTATGAGTAGACTTAGTTTTTAGAAATCCAGTTATTTGAATTTGGTATTCAGCATTCCTACAATTTCAATTATAATTTGTACATTCATGCTTGTATCCTCATTAAGTATACTCAAATTATTAGTCAGTATTATTCATGCATATGAACCGCTAAATTCAGCCTTACCTCCTCTAGCATACTAGTATATTCTATCGTACTAATACATACTTTTTTGCGCTATGGTGTTTTATACCATAGGTTCAAAAGCACGAGATCCAAAGGGCCCTTAGCCATTCAGATTCAGTCAGCAGTAGTAGATGTAGTAGTGATTCCGCATCATTCAAGGTTAATTTTTATTTTATTATTACATTAGATTCAGTATTTTAGTAGATGGAGTTAGTCAGGGACCTGTCCTATCAACTCCACAGTGCAGACAGTTTAGAGGATTTTCAGACAGATGTATTTGTATTCAATTGTATTTTAGATATTTGAACCATATGGAAAGTTTTCCACCTTTTTTTTGTATTTTTATAGTGTATTATTTAGTAGTCAGTTATTGATATCTGTCAAGAGTTAACTTGTGGTCCTTCAGGATTATGAGAACCGTGTAGCATCCGGGGTACCAGACTTGAGGCATTACAATGCTTATCTTAAACTATGTTCCTTTTTAGTTCATCGTGTTAGATTCTATGTTATTTTGTACAATAATTTATGATAGTTGAGGTTATAGGATGCTTTAGAGTTAATTAAGATGGTAAATGGATGATACATAAGCTAGAAATCTAGAATACAAACTACTACAAAGCTTAGAATTAAAGGATGAACACATGGAGTATACATTGTGTGAAGCTTGAATTTGTTGATAGCTTGGTATGCCACACTACCTAGATGGCGCGACAAGCCACGGAACACCCTTGGTTTTAACTCAAAAGGAAATTTTTAGTAGCTATAACAATAGTAGCATGCCATGATATAATTACTTTCTTGGTAATTTTTTTGATTTTCATGCATTTTTGTTATTTCACGTTTTCCCACAGTGGATATAGGTCATTTATGACTTCTCAGAACTATTCACTGGGTGATCAGATTGTTCGTTTGGATTTTAGGCCTGTTGTACTATTTTGGAGCTTTTCCTATTTAGGATTTGGTCTTGGAACAAAATTCCTAGTAGATGACCTTAAATGAGAATTTCGATAGAACCATCAGCTCTGGAACATTGATTTTAGGTTATGCAAATTCTTAGTTTGGGTCCCAAGGGACCCAAGTACAATATGAGCTATTGGTTGGAAAGTTAAGAAAATAAAATATGGGTATGGGACCCACTTTTTACTCAAAATGACCTTGAATGGGAATTTTAATTATTTCAGTGAGTATGAAATGTTGAAATTGATAGGGTTACATAGTTTTTTTTGGATACATGATTTTTGATGAATCATGAGGGCTTGGCAGAGATTTGGAGATTTTTCAAGTCTATTGTTAAATCTGGTGCATCACTTTCATGGTGCCAAGGGACATGATCGCGATACCCTTGGAAATTATCCTGATATCATAATCACAGTATAAATGTCGTGATCTCAATAAGTCTGATCAGGTCCCCTATATTGCAATCATGAGTCTGTAGTTGCGATCATGTTTAGCATATATAGACACAAAATTTGGCAATTACGAAGCTAGTATCAGGATAGTGATACCCGAGAATCTGATATGGGTATAAACAGACCTTTTTACTTATTTTTGCCCATTTTCATCCATTTTATTAAGATCTAAAACACTAAATAATGAGGTAAAGTGGTATTGAAGCTTGTAAATAATTTTGAGAGCTGGTTAACAATTATTCCATGATTGCCTTCAAATTCATGGTAAGATTCCTTCGCCTTCTTGATAAATCCTTAGAAATTAGGGGTTTGTATTCCTAAACTTTAAGGGTTGATTTGAAACCCAATTTATGTACCATTTGTGGCCAACTTTTGAGCCTGCATTTTTTATCCTTCAAGGGACCTCGTGACAACTTTAATTTTTAATTCTATTAGTCATCTTTGTGGGCTCGTTCTTGACCAAAAATTTGACCTGACCTATTATACGATTATATGTGTCTTGGTTTACTCCTACTAAGTCATAGATTATGATTTTGATAGCGTCGCAATATTTCAGGATCGTAGAGTGAAGATAGATATTTTGAAGATTATTCAAGGATTTGAAGTTCATAGTTATGGTAGGTTTCTGTTTATTCTTCTTTAAAAGATGAACTATTTTATATATTTTATGTGAATGGGAATGTCAAGGTTGATTATCGGTAAAATACTATAACATAGTCTTTATTATTGAAATTTGAGGATTAGATAACGTTTTGACCCGTAAGGTGAAATACTTACTATGCTTCTAGGATCCTACCACCCAAGTTCGTTAACATATTAGATATTGTTGAGACTAATGAATCTTTTGAAATAGTTTATATATTATTTGGTGGATTGCGATGGTTTTCCCCAATTATGATGTTATGTTTATGCTGGATATACATCACAACTTAAGTTCATGATTATGATACTGTAAATATTCTAGAAATATTTTTAGGCCCAAGGCAATGTTCATGATATTAATTGGGTTCCTACAATTCCTTTATCCTTCTATAGAAAAATATAGTATTTTAGCAACATATTGAGGCTTATGATTTCATTGTTTGAATATTGGTGATAGCATGCATAGATTCAATAAATTCATGATTCACTAAGTGTAGAAAATGGATTCTAACTAAATTATGATTTTTTCAACTCTTTTTCTTTCAAAGAGATTAAAGACCACCTTTCTCTTTAAAAATAGATTTCTTCATAATGGTGACCGCACCATCTAAATCGATGACTTATGTGAATTAATATTTAAAATGGTGTTTTACAGATTTAGCCGAGATAGATTTTGGTCATTCATTTCATTACTATTATTTACATCGTTCATGAGAGATTATTACCCTTTATATAGTTTTATAATGATTTAGTACTGAAATTTACCCCGGATTGATTATATATTTATTAGTTCAACTTTTGATGTTAATTATATATTTATCAGTTCAATTCCAGATATTGATTATATATACCAGTTGATGTATAGATATTGATTGTAATGTTGATGATGAAATAATAGTTGGTATTTTGGATTATATTTGGCATTTATTCTTCTATGCACATTGCTTATCACCAGTATGTGCCTATATCTATCAGCCTTATAAGGGTTGTATAGGTATGGGCGATGAGTATGGCTTGTGGTATGTTAAATGTTTATTAAAACTTCTAAGGTGGGGGTGATAGGCTCAGTTAGGTATTGTTTGTCTGGATTAGCCGGTTACTCGCGTTGTTATAGCTATTTTTACTATTACTATTATGATCATTATTATGTCTAGTTTGTGTCAGATTAGTTAATGATTCGGGTATCGAGACTTGAGGAATGATTCTAGCTTCTTTATCGTATGATTAGCTTACTATGCATGATTATCTCATGATTAGATGTATTAATTAAAAATCATAAGTTTACTAACATTAGTTCCTACTATGATTATATGGTTTTAAAATGCTAGTTTAATGTATAGGCTTTATCTTTGGTTTTTTGTGTTTATATATATATATACATATATCTAGCTATATTTTTCTATGGTATTACTATATATCCCTCTTTTCCTTTATTTGTTCTTATTGTATATTCATTTCATAGCCCCGTATAATATTATATATCCTTCTCTCGCCCTTTATTCTTATATTGGTTGGTGATATATGGTGTAGTGTTGAGATTCTTGAGTATGGATGGAATAGTATAGTTCATCCTTAATACTATCGTAGCTTTATTATGTTAGTCTCTTGGACATGAACATAATACTTTATACTTATTATCTCATTGTCATTACTATATGGTAGTAGGACATTTTGGTGTAGTTTCAATTTCTGTTTATATGTTGTATATATCTATATTGTCTTTGGAGATTAGTCGGTAGTAGCCTACTAAGTACTCCGTGTTTGGTACACATACTATAATTTTGCAGCCTGCAAATTATAGTGTTGGTTATCGTTGATGTTGTGTGCATCATATTGAGCAGCCATGTTTTAGAGATATAAAGTGAGCTCCTGACATTCGGAGTATTACTTTTCTCCCTCTTACATACAAGACTAGTCTCTATATTATATTAGGAGAGGAGTCATTTTGAGATTATCTTTTGTATGTTAGCTTTTTATTACACTTATTCGGCATTCTTTCCTTTATCTCTCTTGTTAGTCAATTACTAGTAGTTTTGGGCTACAAGTTAGCTTTCCTACTAGTAAATTATAGTAGGTGTCAACATGACTTGAATAATTGCATTGTCACAAATTATGATTAGATATAGGTTTCATCAGTGTGTTGGTGGAAGAGGTAAATGTTTAGTAGAGACCTGCGAAACAGTTCAAAGATGTTCGCAACCTATCTTTGTGAGGCTATAAGGCATTCTTAAGAAATTCATTTCTTGTCTCCTTGTTATGTGTCCATATTGCTATGAGCCTCAAGCATATTCATCTTACCCTCTTTGACCCTTAATGAACGATGCGAGGTTGTCGATACATATGGATGCGACTTTAGCGTGCAGTTTTAGAAAGACATTAAACTAGAGAGTCATACATGGATATCAAAGACCTTCAGCGTCAGTAGGGATGACAATCCGTTTATTGAGCAGTTCTAACACTAGAGTTGGGTTCATTGGTGTTCGTCAAGGTTCTTTATTAGTTTTTGAATATGAGATTGGGTTACTTCAGTGGGCCAGGCATATTTCATTGCTAAATCTCTCTAAGTAGGACATGGTGCTTGGATTTATTAGAGGATTTGTATTACAACTTAATTTGGTATCAAATCACTTGATAGGACTTGGGTCTTCCTTCTCTCAGGCTTTTGATCATGCAAGGGCCACAAGAAGAGCATGTATTAAGACTTATGAAGGTGGCAACAAGAGGCCATACCATTATAATAGTGCTATTGGTATTTTATCTTGGAGTAAGAACCTTCTGGTAGAGTTTATCATAACTTGCAGCCCACTGGTTCTACGCAGGTAACATTTTAGATTATGGGTGACTCTTAGGTTAGTCATGGTGATCATTCTGGATCAGAGTATGTAGTCACTCGAAGTATTCCAGGAGCTTGTTTGGTTAGGTTGAGATTGGACATTCCTCTAGAGAGTGTCCTAGCCATGGTATTACTATGCATTTAGCTTATTCAGATCATCTTCATGATGTTGCAAAACCATCAGTTAGAGATAGTGCACTTGCAGCCTAAGATGATGATTCAGTCGGTCAATCTGAGTTTGGGCCTACTCAAATTTACTCTCCCATAGAACTGTCTGGCATGTGACTACAGATTTCACTATGATAGGTGTGCTTTTATTTCCCACATTTACCTTTTCATTTATGTATATTGGGATTTTTGTACCCATCGATAATTATATGACTTGAAAATTCATATTTTTTATTTTGTGCCTTGTTATTGAGTTCATGATTATATGACTACCCCTATGGATTTTTTCTTTTTGTAGTGGATAAAGTATATCTTTATTGATATTTTCTCTCTATGGGTGTAGCATTTGGGTTTGAGTCCTATTTACCTTGACATATTGTCCTTATTATGGCCCTTGAGTTGTACTTGGTATTTATTTTTATTTTTATAACACCTATTCATTATATGTATGATATATTGCTTATGTTATTGATATTATCTGATGTAATTTATCCTACTTGGTAAATGGGTAGAAAAATTGTATCTATTTAGAAATTCCCCATTTATGCTGCTCTTATTCATTGGCCGGAGCATCTATTGCTTGATTGGATGATTTCTTTCCTATAATAAGGTGAGGATTAGCAATTTTTCTCTTTGCTTCTTTTGCTAGTTTGAGTGAGAATCAATTGTGGAATCGAATGTAAGATGACCTTTTGTTGTTTAGTTAAGGTTTTAGAGTTCACAATTTAGCTATATCAGTTGTTTTTGAAGTTTGAGATTATTATACTTGGCTCCTCGGTTGCGAACATTTTTGCATTGGCTACCTCTCTCTATATTTCCCATTTTTGGTATTAATATCTTTAGGGTCCGTTCTTTACTTGCGGCTATTTCAACCCCTAATAGTGGTTTTAAATTGATATCGAGATATCCTTAATTAATTTTTTAGATTTTTTGGGTTCGTCTCCTTGTGATGGTTTACTTTTTCAAGTAGTGTGGATATTAGATACCCCTTTCTTGTTGTGAGGTGGTTCTTCACTAAATCGGAGTTAGAGTGACAGAGGAGGTCAGTCTTTCCTATGATCACTTCTTGAGTTGGAAAATTTGAAATTCTTTATCTTGAATTTCTTGTTTCATTTTCCAGTAGAGGTCTTGACCTTGACATTCGTGTCGAGATTGGTACATTCTTCCTCGATGATGCAATTCATGGGCTGATAAAGCTATGATTGACCTACTTGAGTGGATTTAGGAAATCCCCATTTCATATTGTTTGCCCTAATAAGATTTGGTGGAGTTCTTCTCATTGATAATATGTGCCTATGAGTGGTCTTGGCTATGATGGAGTATTACATTGGATAGCTTTGGGCTAAAGTTGCATTTTTCTGAGTCATTGAATGTTTTAGTATTACTAGCGTCGTTTGGAGCCTTGGTGAGTTCTTGAGTATGTTTTGATAATTCATACCCTCCAACAGATTTGAGGTGATTAATTGTTATTTCAGTCGGTGATTTACCTTGTGATTTTATTCTCCAACTATATTTTGATTTTGGATTTGCATGATTTACTATGGAGGGTCTAATTAAGACAGTATGGTTGATGTGAGTATTTGACTTTAGTTTGGATTTGTTAGCCCAGTCTCGGATTTGATACCTTAGAATTGCTATTTGGAAGTTATGATAGATTTTGAGTATGAATGCCTACTTGTCTTTAGGTTTGGTTAAGGTAGTTGATATCGAGTGATTCAGCCTTGGTATTGGATTTCATCTTGGAGCTGTAGAGCTTGAGTGACGTCTTCATTTTAGATTTGTCTCAATTTGGGTTTCATCTATAGGCTAGTTGAGCGTACTCGGTGGTCACCAATTCGCTCTTCTTGACTTCTAATAGATCACAGGTGATAGGTGTTCAGAGGATAGCCCATGAACCCCGTATTTGTTCATTCAGCTTTGAGCTCGGGAATTTAGTCTCATTTAAGATTTTTGGATGATATACTTAGTGGGCAGCATGACTTCAGACACCACTAGAAACCGGGGCATGTTGTAGGAGCACCTCAAGCCCACTTTAACCGGAGGTCGCCTGAAAGCCCAACCTAATCATCAATATTAATCAAAAGGTTGGACCAATTACAACCAATAGATAAGATAGTGGAAAGCATACTAGGAATCGTAGATTAATTATGTCTAATCACTTCATTAGATTTATCTATCTATCAATTTCACCCAAGTACACAATCATCCTCAACACCTCTATACAAATCAAAGTTTAGAAACATATATGTTGGTACAAGACCCCAAAAATAGCCAAACTAAGTCAAAATAAAACAAAGTATAAAGATAGGAGAACAAGAATGACTGTCTTCCTAAATAAAGAAGCTCACCACTCCATAGTCAATGCACGAATTGCTTCGATCACTCAATAACTATGCAAGATGATAAGAAGATGCTCGAGACCCTTTATCGCATAGGGAAATAGCGTCTGGAGACGGTTAGTGGTTAGAAAGATAGCATGCAACTCAAGGATAAGAGATAAAATAGCATCATCAATCATTAACAAGTTAATGTTTATCATGTTCAATCATATACATAACTTTATCCATACAAATAGGTATGTCACACCTAAATCAAGGGAAAAAGGCCTAACAACGTACTTCAACATATAATCATACATATAGACAAACACAACATTCTCATATTATGCCACAACAGAAACAAGACTACGCATGCATTCTTAATACACTTATTCCCATATCATGAGGTGGACAACTTCGACCTCCCAGACTTATAGATTCAATAATTATTCATTCAACGAGGTGCTTGAACATCAACAAAATCTTTAGGATAGGGTCTCTCACCACAAGCCTCTCAGCCTAGGGACTTGAACAACTAGCCATATAAATGGGAAAGGACTCAAACCACAAGCCACTTGATTGGGCTAGGGACTCGAACTACTAGTCACTTCATTAGATGATTTATTCAACCGTAATAGACCTCTTTAAGTAAGGGACTCGAACTACAGGCAATTCCATTGGGTAAGTGACATGAACAACAAACAATCTCATCAGACTAGGGATACAAACTACTAGTAATTTCATTGAGCGAGGGACTCGCACCACAAGCCATTCAGTTGGACTAGGAAATCAAATCACTTTTCATCTCATTATTATTATTGGTCTACATTGAACTCTTAACCTGTTAGTTTAAGAATTTACATTCGTACAAAATATATCACATTCAAGGGCTTTGGCTCATGTAGCCAATTCAACTCTATACGTGGCCACACGTTTCTCACAGGAGCCTTCATTGATCAACCATCTATATTGGCTAAATTCCTTCATTTAGTTCATCATACAATTAAACATGGGGTCCTCAAGACCCACACAAACATTCCACTTTCATTAACATTATATCATATTTTCACCACACTTATTTCAATACACAATGCGAGTTCATGTTTATTCCTAGGGCTTTACCCTCTCCTTAGCCATCAACGAACAAGTTTATCAACTTCACAATGAATTAATCATAATGCCATTACAATATCATTTGTTACTCATTCATATATATTGGACC
>JAPEIP010000008.1:141885179-141905063 GCA_026120095.1 Capsicum chinense | reverse complement strand
CATGGGTTTTTGAGTTATTTAAGAAGGGGAAGAGATACAGGACTTAAAAAACTTTAATCACTAAGAATATTGACTCCTTCTTTCCACTAGATGAGCACCATTGAAACCCTAGCCTCCCATTACTCAAAGATGAACTGAGAGAGTGTTTAGGGTGATTGATTCATCCAAAATGGATGTTTAGGAGATAACAAAAACTTATATAGTGATAGGTATTAGGGTTTTATTAATGTGGAATAACCACAAGGCCCTTAATGAAAAGATGGAAAGTGACCTCGTCAAGGGGTACGACTCCCCCACATGACTCCCATAATAATCGTACACTAGGGTACGAGTGGTACCCTTACTAGTACCCTAGGCTTCTCCTAGGTGACCTACACTTCTAAGGGTACGAGTGGACACACTTGAGCCTTCTTTAATGAGTACAAATCATCCCTAACTCGTATAGACTAACCAAATAGAAAACATTCCACTTTGAGTTTGGTCCTCACTCAATACGATTAAGTTGCATATGACTCATATGCATTGGTTATGACTAAGGGGAGACCATGTCGTATTATAAACCGTATGTTACCCTCATAGAATACTAAAGTTATATGAGGGGGAGGGAAAGAAGGGTGCCACCCTTATCCATAGGTATGACTCAAGATCCTAGTCGTACCCAACTCAGAGACACAAAAATTAAGTGGTTTCTCAATGGCTTATGGTCTAGGCATTTCAAGTCTCCACCACTTGTATCATTCGTAAGAGAATGAATATTCAGGAAAGTATAAACATAAATTAACAAGTAAACATACATTTAATCAACCTGTACATATGTTAGAAACAAGTGCACAATAAATGTACAACTCAACACATATTATGATTATTATCAATAAATCATTTATTTCTTTCACTAGACGATTCGAACCTATTATATGTATCAAGGCAACTTGGCTCCTTCATTACCCAAGTTTAAAACATCACCAACATGTGACTAGACAATTCAGTTAGACATTTTCACAAACATCTTATTTGCTTACCTTTAACAAGTTATTTTAATGGTTGAATTCAACAAGATTAGGGTTACTAAGAGCCACATGTTAGACCATATACAAAATAATTCACATATTCAAATCAACATCAATAACATGAATAAACAAAAGTGTATGTAGGAATCATCATTGTTCATCATTTAGCAACAAAATCCTTTTTACATATTATGATCATTTTCAATAAATCATTCATTTCTTTCACTAGGGGATTCAAACCCATTATACGTATCAAGGCAACTTGGCTCCTTCAAGGTGTAGGGACTTGAACCTGTTATCTACTCAAGACATAAATCAAATCAAGAATATTAACATATACATCAATTACAAGTTTTCAAAAATGGAAAACAAATGCAGATGCTTGGATTTTTTCCTCGTCCTCCTCCTAAGTAGCCTCCTCAAAATTTTGGTTTCTCCATAGGACCTTCACCAAAGAAACTTATTTCATTCACAACCAGAAAAATTGTCGATCCAAGATTCTCACTGGACCTCCTAATAGGACAAAGAGTCCAAATCACCCATCTCATTCAAAGGAACAACAAATAAAGGATCACCCATACATCTCCACAACATAGAGACATAGAATACTGGGTGAATAGAGTTCATACTAGGAGGAAACTCTAACTCATAGGAAACACTGCCAAACTTCTTCAAAATCAATTAGGGGCCAACATACCAGGGACGAAGCTTCCCTTTTTTACCAAACTGCATCACTCTCTTCATAGGAGACACTTTCAAGAACTCCCAATCGCCAACACAAAATTCCTATGCCTCGCATCCACATAGAACTTTTAGCGACTTTGAGCGGTCTTTAATCTTTCACAAATTACCTTCACCTTCTCTATGGTTTTGTGAACTAAGTCGGGGCCAAGTAACTTTCCCTCACCAACTTTGTACCACCCTATGGGAGATCGACATCACCTACCATATAATTTCTTAGAAGGGACTATCCAATGCTAATATGGTAACTATTATAATAGGCAAATTCAATCAAAGGAAAGTGCTCATACCAACTACCACTATAACCAATTATACAAGCCCGAAACAAATCCACCAATGTTTGGATAGTTCTCTCAACTTGACCATGTTTTTGTAGGTGGAACATGGTACTAAGACACACGTTAGTTCCTAAACCTCTTTGGAATGACTTCCAAAAATAGGATGCTATTAGAGGGCCACGATTTGAGATAATAGATACTAGAGAATTGTGCAACTTCACATCTTTGTCAGATACAACTTAGCATAATCTTCTGTCAAGAAATGAGTTCTCATGGAAAAGAAATGAGCAGACTTGGTCATCCTACCAACAATGACCCAAATAGAATTACGTTGATTCTGAGATCAAAGAAGACTAGAAACAAAATCCATATTAATTACCTCCCACTTCCGCTCGGGCAACACAATATCTTAGTATAAACCACTAGGTCTTATGTGCTCAATCTTCACTTGTTGAAAAAACACACAATTTACCACATGGATAGCTACATCCCGCTTCATATTATTCCACCAATAGAACTCTCTAAGGTCATGATAAATCTTAGTGGAGCCAGGGTGAATAGCATAACGTTATTCATGAGAATCGGCCATGATCCTTTCTTTTAGCCCATCAACATTGGAAGAACATAGCCCCCCTTGGTATATAAAGACACAATCATATCCTAATCACAAAGTCCCCAACTTTGTGTTAACCAAATTACTCCTTAGCTTTATCAAGTCGGGGTCCAATGCTTGGTTTTCCTTTATCTCAATAACAAGAGAAAATTGAGATAACAGAAGCTTAAATACACCACCATCCTCGGAGTTCATAAGGAGAACTCCAATATTTTCCAAATGGTGAATGTCTTACATAAATTCTCACTTATCCCCATCTAGATAGGCTAAACTCCCCATGGATAATCTACTAAGACCATCAGCAAAGACTTTTGATTTGGTGGGATAATAATGAAGACTCATATGATAGTCATTTAATAACTCAAGCCGCCTTCTTTGCAAGAGATTTAACTCTTTCTGGATAAATACATATTGGCTGCTCTTACAATAAAAAAAGATATCAACATAAACCCCATTAAGGTAATGTCTCTAAATCTTTAATGCAAAGACCACAGCTAAGAACTCTAAGTCATGTGTCGGGTAGTTCTTTTCATGAACCTTAAATATCCTAGAAGCATAGGCCACCACCCTACCATGTTGCATCAACTCCAAACCAACACTGGTACGACAAAAATCATAATAAACTACAAAACCATTACTACCTTAAGGAAATGTCAAAATTGGAGCCAACAACATTTTATCTTTTAACTTCTCCAAAATACCCTAACACACATCGGACCACAAAAACTGAACCTTCTTTTGGGTCAACCTATTTAACTAGGCAGCTATAGTAAAAAAACACTCAAATCATATATAGTGACCGGCTAGACCCAGGAAGCTCCAAATATCAGTTGAAGTCATAGATCTAGGCCACTTCTTAACTTCTAAAACCATTTTTGAATAAACCATAATACATTTACTAGAGATGACATGACTAATAAAAGCTATGACTTTCAACCAAAACTCACTCTTGGTGAACATGGCATACAAATAATGATTCTTCAAAGTTTGAAACATGGCAAGGAGGTGATTGATATGATCCACCTCACTCTTATAATACACTAAGATATCATTAATGAAGACAATAATAAACATTTCCAAGAACGTATGGAAAACCTATTCATATAGTCCACGAATTCTTCTAGGGCATTGGTAAACCCAAAAGACATGGCTAGAAACTCATAGTGACCATACCGAGTTCTAAAGGCAATCTTAGGGATATCTGCATACCTAATCTTAAGCAAATAAAAACCCGACCTACGATCAATCATAGGGAAACACTTTTCATCCTAAAGTTGATCAAACAACTCATCGATCCTAGGAAAAGGATATATGTTCTTTATGGTCACTTTGTTCAATAGACGATAATTATTACACATGAAGGGAACCATCCTTCTGGCGCACGAACAACATGGGAGCTTTTGATGGAGACATACTAGGCCAGATAAAACCTTTATCCAAGAGCTCTTTAAATTATTCCTTAAGCTCTCCTAGCTCCACCAGAGCCATTCTATAAAGAGGGATAGAAATTTGATGAGTGACCGAGACAAGATCAATCCCAAATTCAATTTACATATCCGGAAAAACAGCGGGAAGATCATCAAGAAATACCTTAGGAAACTCATTAACAACGAGAATGTATTCTAGAGAATTCTCTTGCGAGTTAGAATCTTTAAATCAAACCAAATGATACAAACACCTCTTTAAAATCAACTTTTGGGCTTTAAGATAAGAAATAAACTTTCCCTTACGAACTAAAGAACCACCTTCCAATACAATGATCGGCTCACTAGAAAATTTAAACATGATCTTATGTGTACAATAATCTAAGGAAGTAGAGCAAGTATACAACTAATCCATCCCTAGGATGACATCAAAGTCAACCATGTCCAACTCTATAATGTCTACAAGAGTATCTCTACCACCAACATATATCACACACCCCTTATAGACCTTTCTAATAATCACAGGGTCTCTGAATACGGTAGAAATAGAAAATGAACTAATAGACTCTGGGGACCATAATAAATATGCAGAGCCACATACTAGGTCACATAAGAAAGAATAGACACTGGATCAAACATACAATATGCATCATGGGAGAAAAGTCTCAATATACCCATGAAAATATTAGGAAATACCTCAAAATCCTAGATAGTAGTAAATGCATACAAGCGGTTTTAACCAATGACGGTGCCAGAAGCAGAATCAGATACAAACATATCACCCTTTGGTATGGAAGGAGGTAGAATAGCAATAAGGGCCCTTTTGGCCAAAGTAGCCATCTTAGAGGGGCACTCTCGCTATATGTCCCTGACTTAACCACAATAAAAACATTTGTCTCTCCCCTTTTCACACTAACCATATTAACTCTGACCACATAATTAATAAAGAGGGTGGGGTAGAGATGACTGGGCACCGCTATTCTAAAATTGAGCACCTAGTAATAAGGATCTACCACCAAACTGAGACCGACAACCACCCAAACACTTTAGGTAAGGAGAGAAAATAGTAGCCAAGAAGAACGAACCCGCATTCCCCTAGTTCTATCGTAGGCATTTGCCACCATCTCCACCACTTTGCTTAGATGACCTAAATTTCCTTCCTTGACTCTCATTAAGCTCATCATGATTATTTTTCTCATCCTATACTTGTTTTTTATACATAATCAATCTATAAATATCCATGTTTTGGATCGTCAAAGTTGCATTTCTCTTAATTACTTACTCACGACACAACCTTGTAATGAACTTATGCATTCTAGCCCTCGTAGTAGAAACTATCATGGGAGCATACCTTGATAATTGATGGAATTTCAAGTCATACTCTTGAACGGACATCCTCCCTTGCTTTAAGTTTACAAACTCTTCTACCTTTGCTTCTCTAGATACATCGGGAAAAAATGATCAAAGAAAGCCTCAGAGAAATCCTCCCACATAGCGAGACTAGCATCAATACCTCTAGATAACTCCCACCATTTGTACCATTGGTAGGCTACATATTTCAATTGATAGGAAGCAAATTCAATGGCCTCAACCTCGAAAGCATGCATAATTAAGAAAATCTTTCCTATTTCATCAACTATGCCTTAAGGATCTTCCTCAAGCTTCGTACCAAAAAACATAGGAGGGCTCAACCTCATAAGTTTTCTAACTCATGTGGCCTCAGAATAAACAGTGGTTGGAGCAGCACATTTTGCTTGAGAGTCTACTAATTGCGTCAAAAGGTTGATAGACTGACAAAACATTGCATTAACAGTATCCATTTTGAAGGGATTAAGGAGGAGGGTTACTTTCATAGTTAGGGTTAGTGGAATCCAAAAAAAAATAGTTGGATATTGCTTCACTAACCCTAGCCCAAACTCCAAAAGTTCGATGATATTAATCTATAGGGCCCTAGGAAGGGTTTTCCTGAGCCTCAAATCTTTGTTGAGGCATAATCTAAAAGATAACAAATAGAAATTGGAGAAGTTCAATACCTTATACTCTATAGCTTGAGATAGAAACACAAGAAAGGGAAACATTTCCAAAAATGTTTCATAGTTCCTCTTTTATAAGTGTGGCACATGGTACACCCTTAAAAGAGACTCTACTCAACATGGTATTATGGATACCCAACTGACCATAAACTTGGGCTCTGATACCAACTTGACAAGACCCAAAAAAAGGGAATGTCATAGGGTCACCTCAAGCCCACATGAACCCAAGGTCGTCCCAAGAGCCCAACCTAATCATCAGTATAAATCACTAGGGTAGGATGAATTTCGACCAATAGATAAGATAGTGGAAATCATACTAAGAATTATAGCTTAATTATGTCTAATCACTTCATTATATTTATAAATCTGTCCAGCACACCCAAGTCTATGGTCATCCATAATACCTCTATATAAATTAAAGTTTAGAAATATACATATTAGTACAAGCCCCCGATAATAGCAAAACCAAGTAAAATAAGACTAAGTCTAAATATAGGAGACCAAGAATGAATGTCTTTCGAAATAAAAAACTCACCCCACTCCAAATTCAATACATGAACTTTTTTAATCACCTAATCACTATGCAAGAGAGATAAAGATGCTCCAACCCATATGTCATATGAGGACATAGCATCCAAAGATGGTTAGCGGTTGGAATATAAGCATACAAATGAAGGATAAGTGATAAAATAGCATCATCAATCATTAACAAATTAACATATATCATGTTTAATCATATACCTAAGCTTATCCATACATATAGGTATTTCATATGCAAATCATATATTTAAATTTATGGTCCTCAAGACACACGTAAACATTAACACTATATTACATTTTCACCACACTTGGTTCAATACACAATTTGAATTCTTCTTTATGCATAGGGCTTTACCCTTTCCTTAGCCATCAACCAACAAGGTTATCAACTTTAATATAGATGGAACATAATGCCCTTGCAATATCAATTTTTACTTATTCATATATATTGGAACATTACCCTAGTTTTAAACATTACCAAAATGTGACTGGACAATTCACTTAGATATTTTCATAAAGACCTTATGTGTTTAACTTTAACAAGGTCATTTTCATGGTGGAATTCATCAATATTAGGGTTACTCATGAGCCACATGTTAGACCATATACAACAAGCATCCACATGTGTAAATGAACATCAATAATAATGATAAACAAAAGTTTACATAGGAATCATCATTGTTCATCATTTAGCAACAAAATCCTTTAAATTTGATTTCAAAATCACCATGTACACTTACTAATTCAAGTGTAAAATACATTATTTTAAGAGTTTTTATGAAGGGGAAGAGATACATGACTTAAAAAACCTAAATCACAAAGAATATTGACTCTTTCTTCCCACTTAATCAGCACTCTTGAAACCCTAGCCTCTAATTCTTCAAAAATGAACTTGAGAGAGTGTTTAGGGTATTTGATTTATCCAAAATCGATTTTTAGGAGGATATTCTTACTTATATAGTGAGAGAGATTAGGGTTTTAGGCATGGGTATTGACCACAAGTCCCTCAATAAAAAGTTAGATAGTGACCTTATCCAAGGTATGATTCCCTCATCTGGCTCTCTTAGTAATCGTACCATAGGGTATGAGTGGTACCTTGACCTATACTGTGGGTTTATTGTAGGTCACCTACACTGCTAGGAGTATGATTGGACACACTTGAGTCATGTACAAAATGTACAACTCACCCCTAACTTGTATAGACCAATTGTATAGAAAATAGTCCACTTTAAGTTAGGTCCTCGCTCTATATGATTGACTTACATATGACTCATATGTATTGGTTATGACCAAGGGGATACCATGTCTTATTATCGATAGTATTTTACCCTCAGAGACTGATCAAGGTATGAGAAAGAGAGGCCAAGATCGGTATGACCCATTTCCATAGGTGCGACTTAAGCTCCTAGTCATACCTAACTCAGAGAAACAAAAATGAAGTGGTTTATCAATGGTTTAAAGTCTATTCATTCCAGCTTCATTCTTACTCGAAGGGACATCTTGGTGCAGATTATTTAATGATTAGTAGTTATGCCTTAAACATCTAGAGTTTAGTTGCGGTTACCATTCGGGCTAGTGGTAGTATTAGAATAGATCATTTTCATTGATGTCTCTATTTATGCACCCAGATAGTTCCTTATGTGCTGATTCTCATGTTTTTTTGTATGGTCTTTCAGTAGATCAACCTTAGTTCTTTGAGTTTTCAATGATGAGATTGCGCTGAAAAAATTCAGGTTATTTTTGACTAGGTTTGGAGTAGATTATAGTGGTGGAATGATAAAAACAGGTTATTTATGGATTTAGAGTCGATTTTATAACTCATACCCTTATTTACCTTTTGCTTGGATATGCCTTTAATGATTTGTGTGGGTATCAAGAAAGTATCAAAATGTTGTGGCTCAGATTTGCATACATCAACCTTCCTCAGTTTAGTTGGAGGCTAGTTGGTGGTTGAGCTTGAGTTTTAGCAGGTTTAAAGTGAAGTGAGAGAGCTAGTAAAATAAGAGTTACCTATAGCAAAATCCCTTAGAACTTTTCTCTCTAGTTTGATGTTTTTTGGGAAGTTTTGCTAGAAATATGCGTACCCAGTTCCTATTCTATATAGTTTTGAGATCTTCCTATCCGTTGACTTTTGCAGACAAAATTATTTTTTTGGGTGGATATTGTAATGACCCTCTGGGTCATTTCCTTTATTTTAGTGCATTTCTAGCATTTTGAGCCTTCCCATAGAGTCTATTGGTCATTTACGACTATTTGAAATTGTTGATTTAGTGATCGGATAGTTTATTTGGATTTTAGGCTCATTTACCTGTTTTGGAGCTTTCAATATTTACGATTTGATCTCACACCAAAAATCCTAGTAAATGATATCGTATGAGAATTATGACAATGCTATTTTCTCTAAAATGTTGATTTTAGGCTTTGTTGACTCTTTGTTTAGATCTCGAGGCACCCGGGATCATTTTGAGCTATTGACCAAAAAGTTAAGAAAATAAACTATCAGCGTGGGATCGACCTTTTTTTGAAACTACCTCGGATGGAAATTTTGACTATGCCATTGAGTCTAAAGCAATAAAATTATTGCTTTGCATAGTCCGTTTGCATATGAATAATTCTGAATAAAGCCCAAGGGAAAGACGGAGACTTGGAGATTTTCTAAGTCTATTTATGTATCTAGTGCATTTCTTTCATGGAGCTAAGGTTTGCAATCGTGATGCCCTTGTTAGTCACCATGATACAATTATTGCATATATATGTCACGATCGCGAAAAATCTAATCAAGACCTATATGTTGCGATCGCGAGGCTCTAGTTGGGATCGCAGCTAGCGTGCGCAACTATAAAATATGGCGATGGCAAAGCTCGTGCTGTGATAGTGACACCTGAGAATCGAGTATAGGTATAAATTACCCCCTTTTCTCATTTTTTCCCATTTTTCACCCATTGTCTTGTGAGTTAAAATCCTAAATAGTGAGATAATGTTGGATTGAAGCTTTTAGATGATTTGGAGAGCTGGGTTAACAATTATTCTGTGACTTCTTTTGAATTCATGGTAAGATTCCTCTGATTTATTGATAAATTCATACAAATTAGGGTTTTGAATTCCCAAACATTAAGGGTTGATTTGAGATTTAATTTGTGTTCCATTTATGTTTAAATTTTTTAGGACATATTTCATATCATTCGAGGGACCTCATAAGGGATTTAATTTTGGATATCATTAGCGAGCCCCGCAGGCTCATTCTTAACTCAAAATTTTACTTGACCCATTATATGGTGATATGGATCTTTTTTACTACTAATAATGTGTGGATTATGATTTGGGTAGCATAGAAGCATTTCAAGATTGTGGAGTAAAGACACACGTTTTGTGGATGATTGAAGGATTTACGGTTTGGCTTCAAGGGAGTCTATTATCTACTCTTCTTGACAAGATGATGTGTTTTACACATTGCATGTGTATGAGAAAGTTAATATTAATTATGGGTATAATACCACAAATTAGTTTTGGTAATTAAAGCTGGGGGTTAGATGAGGGTTTTGACCTATAAGGTGAAATACTTACTATGCTTTCAGGATCCTACAACCCTAGGTTGTTAATATGTTAGTTATATTCAAGACTAATGAATCTTTAGAAATTTTTTATATATTATTTTTTGAAATATGATAGTTTTTCCTTTAATTGTGCTCCTTTGTTTATGCCGGATATACATCGGAGCCTCATGTCGTGATTATGATGCTATAAATATTTTTGACTATTCTTGGGCCCAAGGCCATGTTCATGATATTGATTGGTTGGGTTTCAGGAAGTATCCCATGCTTGAATAGAGAATATTCGTATTTTATCTACATATATAGGCTTATGATTTCATTGTTTCAATACAAGTGATGGCATGCATAGATTTGGTAGATTCATGATTGACTAAGTGCAAAAAATGGTACTATTCCAACTAAAATATGATTTTTTAACTCTATTTCCTAAAAAGGTATTAAAGCTCACCTATCACTTTAAAAATAAATTTCTTCATAGTGGGAATCATACTATCTTAATGGATGACTAATGTGCACTGAGATTGAAAATAGTGATTTAAAGATTTAGCCGAGATAGCTTTTGGCCCATGATTTCATTACTATTATTTACTTTGGTCGTTAGAGATTCTGACCCTTTATACACTTTTTTAATGATTTAGTCCCAAATTTTACCCCGTTCAATGGATTTAAACTCTTTTTAGCGACGGCTTAAGTCTGTGCACCTATTATATTTCAATATATACATCTCTATGGTATGGGATAGAGGAGGATGATGGTATTGTTATTATGAATTATGGGTAAAGCTCGATGATTGATGATGTTAGTGGTATTAATGATGTTGATAATGTTGATGATATTTATGATGTTGAGAATATTGATTATATATTTACCAGTTAATTCCAGATATTAATTATATATCTATGGGTTCAACTCTGAATATTGATTATATATTTACAGGTTCTAGTCCGGATATTGATTATATATTTACCGGTTAAAGTCTTGCCATTGATAAAATATAATCAGTTCAAGTCCGGATATTGATTTTAATATTGATAAAGATATGGTGGTTTGTATTATAGATTATATTTGGTATTCATTCTTGCATATGCGTTGCATATAACCAATATGCACCTATATCTATGATAACACTCAACAAACACATCAAATTTAGTGAAAGACAATCGTTGTTAATATATGTAACAAATATTTGAGTCGGGGTCGAATCCATGTAGAACAATGTGAGTGGCAATCAAGTTAATTCAAAATAATAGACACGAGTTAAATTCAAACCAATGTTACACGAAGATAAAACTAAGAGAGATAGATATCTACACTTCTATTTCTTTTTGGTTTTTTCTAGTACAATTCGAGGCTACGAATAATTATTGTTTTAACACTTATGCACGGATCTTTGTATTATGCATTACTAAGGGAGTGATATGTGGGTGTTAAAAATCAACATCAATTTTGTAAGCCAACTATGGGTAGGTTTTGTTATAGATTTTGATGCTAGTCTTTCAACAAAACACCAAACTTTCACCTATCGATTCTTTCAAATACCTAATAGGTGTGTTCAACAATTGGTAACCGCAACCTCAAACGAGGCATACCTATTTCGAGGATAATACCTATGGTGTAGTTAACCTCACATTCACCCTTATGTCTAACATAGTGAAAATTTAGCAAACTACATACACAATTATCTATCACTATTTTGGTTTCCGCATCCCTCTTTCAAGGATGATATAGACTCCTAAACATCACCCAAAACCCTTCTCTCATAGATGGCTTTGGGTTCTCTGGAGCATGGATCTTTCATCCATCACACCCATGTGGGTATTTCGCGCTTTCACCCATCAAATCCAAATCAAATTAGCTTAGCAATGATAAAACCTAAAAACATGAACTACCAAATAGAATCTAATCAATAAAAACCCGCACACACTTTAACCCTTATTGACACATAACCCCAAGAGAGAGATCTAGGTACACATAATGTAAATAAGCTTAGATACACCTAAAGTCTCCATTGAAATGACTTGTTAAAGATTAAGTAACTGTTACTTTAAACATAACATTACCACAAATCAACAATGGAAGAAAGCTAATCCTCCACTTAGAATGTCTCAAATGTATTCTTCACTAAAAATTTAGACAATATTGTATTCTCCAAGAATGGAGGATATGAATCTAAGAACTAAAACATAAGCAAATTGAGGAAGATGTAATATGATACGTGAATAAAGGGTTTGGTTCTATTTCGCCAAAATTAGGATTAGCCACGTACATTTTAAGATTTTCCCTTAGGTTAAACTCTTCTGCCTAGCTGCGATCATGCTAGCATGGCCGCGTCCGCGGCATCTGCGACCGCATAGGTAAACACAACCATGATGTATTTACCCTGCTTGACTGCCATGATCGCAGTTAGAAGATTGCGATCAAGATAAGTGAGGCCCTTTATCTCTAGGTTTTTAGCTTCACTTTCTTGCTCCAATCCATATCTTTCCACCCCTTCAACTCTATGCTTGAAAAGTGTGGATATTAGTTTATTTAATCACAATTATGTCTCATTTATTCATCCAAAAAAGGTAATTTGTATGAATGTTGAGTGCGAATGAGTGGTAAAATGACTACTCATCAATACACACCCAACTTAAAGCTATTGCTTATCCTAATGCGACACTACCTCTTACCATGAGACACAATCATTTATGCCCAAAATTTATTCATTGAATATCACAATGCCTTTAACCTTAGTCGTTACCACAAGTGGCTTATTGCAAATGGGCTAAAATAAGTTCACTACACCCCTGATTATAAAATGCTATATCCAAGGCTACATAGGACTTCAAAGAGCGACCAAACAATAACAAACCAATACCTTAGAAGTGACTCTTTTTTTGTCACAACTAAGTTATACTCAATTTTCCTCATTATCGAAAGGTGACACAATCACCCTCCTCAACTTTTAACCACACAAGAAAAAACATTCCTCACACCAAGGTACAAAATATGCAACAAGAAATTTTAAGTGCCCAACTCTCTCCTTCACAAAAGAAATCTTCATGCAACAAGTTTCATACCATAGGATTGCCCCTATTTTCAATCGCCACTACAAAGAAAGTAAGTGATTAGAGATTTTGAAGGACTTTCTAAGATCGAGACATTGATTCAGGTTTGGGTAGGATATTATTTTAGGAACAACATGGCTACTCCCTTCTTTGAGCGTCTACATCACACTTTTTCAATATTATTTTTTACTATGGGCCACTCTTATTTGTTTTCTCTCTTAGATAATGCCTAACTTTTATTTTCATTGTTTACCCAACTTCTTTCATCTCTTTTTGATGCACTTTCCATCAATTATATCCTTTGTTTGACTCTTTCTTCTTTTAATTGGTTCTTTTCAAAGTCTAGTCACATTAGGAGTTTAACTACATCTTCGTGGAACCAAACTTACTTCCATCAACCTTTACCACCCCCAAATTAGGATTTTATCCTCGAATTACATTTTCAAGTTCAAGAAGTGTATGGTTCTAAAGAGGAATAAAAAGAATGGTTTACCGCTTGTAATGTGTTTGCCAAAGAAATGTCCAAAGGGTCAAAGTGGGTAACTACAGATTACATTCATGCTTGGGTAGGCTTTATAGGCTATATTGGGCTTCCAAATATCCTAATAGTGGCCTAAGATCATTTCTCCAATCAAATACAATCAACATTAGCTTTGAAAGACTAACAGGGTAAGTTCTAGATAACATATGTATACAAGTGATACATGCAAATAGCTCTCTACACATCGCATGCTCAATTTCCCAAGGAAGCTCAAATATTCCTCCTACTAGAGATAAAGTTGGAGTATCTATTTCTATTTATAAGTCAAAATCTTGTGGAGCCACAAAAAAGAGAGAAAGTTTAATTACCAAATTGCTCACGTCTATGCCCTTGATTTTGTTTTGAAAACTTTTTGATAGAGACTTAGGAGGTCGATTAGTTTAAATTATCTCAACACATAATATGCAGAAATATGTCAACAACCAAAACCTTAGTCTCACATTGAGGCTCAAAATAGGCAAACTACCCATATGGCTACTCAGACCTCGCCAATGGCGTATAACATGATCCCAAACTTACAACTTACCATGCTAAAGGTACTTAGACATTCCTTGTATTATTTGACATTTATGCTATGGGTACTTAGAATTCCCCCGCATCTATGGCTCAAAACCCAAACACGATGCTTTACCCTTAGAAATGTCATTACTTAGTCCATCATAGAGCAAAGCTAGTCATGTATCACCAAAGTCAAAACAAAAGTTAAACTAAAATAACTCTAAAAATAAAAGAAATTCTTGATAATTCATAAAACATGGGCACCAACAGGGTGCCCAAAATGTTGCATCTCACAACAAAAATAAAGTAATATAAAAAAGGTCATCTGAGAACAACAACATAAAAAGAAATGTCCAGCATCATAATATAAAAACACTACAAATCTAGAGGTACCACAAACAAAAATAACTGCACTGTCCCCACTACATGTGCAACAAAGAAAGAGTAAAAGAGGTCTCGCTGAATCCACCTCAAGAGCTCCTTTCTTCTGCTAGCTCTACACTATCACCACTAGTATTATTAGCTGACCAATCAGTAGGGGCCTCATCTTATCTATCCAACCTCAGTGAAGGTAGTCGCTCATTGGGTTTGATCACCTTAAAGATGCCCTTTACTCCTTTCCATATCTTCTTGAAGAATTTGTCTCTTTTCTTCTTTATCTTCACTATCTTTTTATATGATTCCTTGATCTTCCCTTTGTGATCCCGCCAAGGTTTAGTAGGCTCTCTCTAAACTAAAAATAGTACCTCCTTGATTCTTCTTCTCCTCACAATATATGTCATAATCCGACCGAGTTACATATGAGTGGTGAGTGGTGGATGGATCTCCTGGTCCCTAAGGCAATCTAGACACTAGCTCCCTAACCTACCTCATTTGAGCTGAGATGTCATTAATGAGGTTGGCTGACGATGGTCTACAAGAATCTGTATCCTCTTTGACTGATTTGCCCATGTCTATTTTTCTCTTTTTACTATGACCTGAGGCTCTCTCACCTCTGAATTAGAGCGGGTAGATTAGAGAGCTTAGACGTACCCAAGTATCTGTAATATATTCTTCCACTTTGGCCCTCTTGCAAAGATCAGTGATAAGTGAAGGGAAAAAAGTTGGGTACCTTCATGAGTCTGGAAATACCTCCACTCTAAAAGAACAATCTCACCCACATTTAGAGGGATGTCAGATAGGATGCAAGCCACCATCCTAGATCTCAAATTTTTTATAATGGTCATATTGGTGCATGGCGATACTCGGCTGCATATGATGTTTAACTAAAGCCTTACTTGTACTGTGAAGTTCTTTGTTAGAATATCACTCTTGGTGATGCACCAGGGAACTCTGTTCTAGGATATAAAATGTTGGGCATCCAGGTCCTCGGCTCACATGCTCTTTCTTGGAACTACCCCATGTCAGCATCTGGGAGTCCATACACTACATTAATCTACTTCGATCAAAAGTTCACCTACTTAACCCAAATAATCATCTCAGGGTTTTTGAGAGAAACTAATATGATGTTTCCTTAAAACTCATGCACCCACTGGTCATTAGCATAGCAGGGTTCTGGGGTATAACATATCCACTGTGTCACAGTGAGAATGGCATGTAATTCTGGCAGATTCTCCTCCACCTTGTCTAAGCTAATGCCCATTTCAGGGAGTAGCATTGTCTTGTGATAATCTATATAGTAGGTTTGCTAGCATTGTGTAGCCATGTATTGGGTATTATCAAAATCTACTATCTTTGAGGTTGAGAACCTGTAAACAAAGCATCTTCAATGAACATAATTATTATTACACTGAAAACATAATATATTAAATAGGTAAGGTCATGTGGTAGTGTTATACAAGTTTCAGGGCCCGCGATGAATCATCAAAAGTTTTGAAGCCTGAGTAAAGCAGTCCTCAAATATGGAAATTGTTAAGCATTAGGCGCGATCGTGGTCAGTGGCGCTCGATCGCAATACCTAAGACCAGGTTTGACCGTTTTTGTACAATGGTTGAAATGCAGTTTTACCCTAAAATTTTTGCTTAAACTAGGCATTATAGCGTTATAAACAGAGAATTTCAAGCCTATACAGTATGTGATCACAACCCCAAACTTAAATAAATTTAACATTGTTTCGTAGCGACATTCTAATGGCACATGTGGAGAACACTTTAAGTTAAAAGGTTAAAGGCTTAATTTTGGGTTCTCAAGAATTCCCAAAATAGTGAGTACGCTAACTATAATAGCTAACCATAGAACAATAACAATAAACCATGGGTTTCGTAATGAAAACAATATTTAAGGTTCTTTTTATATGTTATGAGTTCAAAGCATACAATTATATCCAAATAAAGAGAGTTGAGATAACTTACCAAGTAATATGATGCTATTGGAATGAGATGACCCTTGTTTATGCAATACAGTGCTCAAATTCAGATAGGATTTTGAGAGAAAGTAAGAGAGGGGTATGGGAAAGAAAGGGCAGTAGGATAGTCATTTAAACTGATTTAACCGTGTTCATGGTCTTACTCACGCAGTTGTGGTCACGCGGCCTCTGCATATGCGGTGGCATACACCGTGGTCGTGGTAATTGAGACCAAATAATCTGGTTTCCAACACTTTTTTTTTCAGTCCAACTTGCCAATTTCACCTGTTCCCCTCTCAAATTCAACCAAAATTCCAGTTAGCACCAATATTTCATGGATTGTTCATACCTTAAAAAAATAAAATATTCTCTATCATGGTAAATTGAAAGGATAGAGGCCATGTATCTTGGCGTGATAGGTTGCCTCCTATGTAGCACTTAGTAAAACATTGCGGTACGACGTCTCCACACTTTGTTTTTGTGTTTTGATTAGAAAATTTAAATCTTCATCCCAACTTTCATGCAATATGAAATGAGTAGCAGAGGTAAAAGAGATTCAAATTTTCCAAGTTAAAATTTTAAAGATGTGAGAAAATGGCAAGGAAGATTTGATCTCGTAACTTTGAAGATACAAAATTTTTACTTAACTTTAGATCAAACTTTATAATAGGTTGATTGGGTATTGGTGAGAGCATCATAAGTTCACTTTTTACACACTGAATTTTGAATTTCTTTTTCTTCAAGTGAGGGGCTTCATTTTTCCTTTTTAGATTGACAAACTCCATAATGTAGGGATTTTCTTTCTCATTTAAAAAATTCATCATTTACTTGGGTGGTTCGACTTCCATCACATCCACCAAGCATAATGTTGTAAAGTTGTTCAAGTGAGGTCTTCTCCCTAATTTTGGGGTTACATCCATTTTGAAATTCTAATCCCGAAGTATACTGTAGTTGTCATAATGGATGTGCTTCGATTCTTGTTTTGACTCTAGTAACCTTTCCTTTATACAGGCATCTTCGTCATTATTTGGTTGGGTTGCTTGGTCAGTCAAGGGTTCTGCGTTTCCAAGCTTATCATTATATCTTTGTTTCTTTTTTTGATTAACCTCATCTTGGGAAGTGGGAAGTGCACTAGAATTTGCAAAATTTATTTCCTTTCCTATTCCCTTTACCTTTACAATGTCCCTTCCAAGTGCCTTATTGGATTGATGTATGTCTTGAATGTTCTCCCCTATTGTAGTTACCCGATCCAAGATTTTGAAGTATAGATTCAAATATATTTAACCCGATATGTTGTTATTCCTTCTTCTCATCTTAAGGCCTATCAAACTCATAAGAAGAACTAGCATTTGAGTTAGCATCACGGGGGGAGGCGGTATTTCAACAATCACTCTAATGTTCTAATTCATCCTCCATTGATTTTGCCCTTTCTAATATATATTGAAGCATTGCTTTGATACCAATATTTTTTCTGCTTCATTCTTCATTTGCTTTCTCATAAGACCTATCAAAGTCAGGAGACGAACTAGCAACTGAGTTTGTATAACGGGGGGAGGAGGAATTTATATAATCGCTCTTATGTCCATTTCGACCACCACATAGAGAACAAATATACTCCCTCTAAGATTTAGATGGTGCACACATCTCTCTCTGAGGAGTCTATCTTCAACCTTGCCAAAAGTGGGGTCAACCATAATATGGACATAATTTATCAAGATATGTTTCCAATCACCCCACGTTTATTCCTTGATGCCATTGTAAGAAATAAATAAAAATAAAGAAAATATACCTAACACATGAAACAAATAAAATAAAAAACAAATATTCACAAGTTTGTATTAAAGCATGTAAGCTAAAATTTCAAACCAGCTCAATACGTCAAATTATTCCCCGACAACGACACCACTTTTTATAACTCTCAACTTGTATGTCCAATTTAGTGCAAGGTGGTCGTTGTCAATATATTTACCCAACTTTGGAGTTGGGGTCAAATCCACAAGGAACAATGTGAGTGTAAATCAAGTTGATTCAAAATAGCATACACGAGTTAAATTAAAACAAATGTTACACAAAAATAAAAATGGGGGAGATAGATATCTTCACTACTATTTCTTTTTGGATTTTTATAGTACAAATTTGGAGCGACGAATAATTAGAGTTTGAACACTTATGCATGGATCTTGGGATTATGCATTACTAAAGGAGTGATATGTGGGTGTTCGCAATCAATATAAATTTAGTAAGTCAAATATGGGTTGGTTTATTATAGATTTTATTGTTATTCTTTCAACAAAACACCAAACTTTCACCTATTGATTCTTTTGAATACCTAATAGGTGTGTTCAACAATTCGTAACCACAACCTTAATCTATGCATCGCTATCTCTAATATGATACCAATGGTTTATTCAACCTCAGTTAATTAAATAGATATATTTCAATGGAAAAAGCTATGGAGGAACAAATTGTACTTATTCTATCATTTACTATTTCTAAATTTTCTTCTGTATCTATGTTTGAAGATATATGTATTAATGAAGATAGTATTAGAAGGATATTACAGTAGATATTATACGCCTGGATCTCCTTTACTTTTTATATCATTTATCTCTTTATTAATTATTCTTTTTGTTACTAGTGGTATAATAGCTTTGCCTTTTGCATATCTGCAGTCTATTGCATGTTCTTTTTGGCATACTACATAATATTCATCCTTTTTCCTAGTAAACATATTTTTTATTGTTGGTATTTTAAATGTTTTCTCTACACTTAAATCTAATTCTTTTCCTTTTATTTCATCAAATATGTTACTAACAAATATTATTTTTTGTTCCGTTCCTTCATCATTTAAATATTTTTCCTTTGTTATTATTTTTTTATCTCTTTCTAAGTTTTCCTCATTAATTTCTTTTTGTTTTTCATTGATTTCAAAAATTTTTGTATTTGTTAATATTTCTGTATATGTTTTACTATCTTCGGACTCATAATTATATGTTTCTTCAATATCTATATTATTTATTTCTAATTCTTCGTTTTTTATTTCTAATTTTTCCTTAAATTGATTTATATCATTTAGTAATTTTTGTTCTATATCTTTTTCTTCTTGTTCTTTTTGTCTTTGTTCATACAGCTCTTTTAACATTTGTAGTTCTTTTTCTAATTCAGTAATCCTACTATT
Source organism: Capsicum chinense (assembly GCA_026120095.1). Classification (NCBI taxonomy): domain Eukaryota; kingdom Viridiplantae; phylum Streptophyta; class Magnoliopsida; order Solanales; family Solanaceae; genus Capsicum; species Capsicum chinense. The sequence continues at coordinate 141,885,265 of JAPEIP010000008.1, read as the reverse complement.
TTTAGTTTCTTCTATTTTTCGTATTTCTTCCGTAGTTTGTTGTTTTATTTTTTCTATTTCCTTTTTCCTATCTATCTCTTCATTTT
>JAPEIP010000008.1:141866804-141880723 GCA_026120095.1 Capsicum chinense | reverse complement strand
ATTATAGTTATATTCTACATCCTTTTTTAATTTTTTCTATAGTGGTTTTAAAGTTTCTGCTAATTTTGGAATATATTCTCTTACTTGGTTTACTAATCCTAAAAATGATTGTAATTTTTTCATTGTATCTAATTCTTCTTTCGAATTTATTAATTTTTGTACTATATCTTATTGCATTTTTACTCGACTTTTATCTATTTGTATTCCTAAAAATTCTATCTGGTTTTTCATAATTTCAGCTTTCTTTTCGCTTAGACTTATACCCTTATTACTAAGATAGTTAAAATTTAGCAAACTACATACACAAATCACTATCAATATTTTGGTTTTCACATCCCCTTTAAAGGATGATATGGACTCCTAAACTTCACCCAAAACCCTTCTTATGAAGATGACTTTGGGTTTTTAGGAGCATGGAGCTTTCACTTATCATATCCATTTGGGTATTTCCGTCTTTCACCCATCAAATCCTAACCTAATTAGCTTAGAACTGATAAAACCCATCAACATGAACTACCAAGAAGAAGTTAATCAATAATAACTCACACACACTTTAATTCTTGTTCACACATAACCCTAAGAGGGATATCTAGCTACACATAAGATAAATAAACATAGATATACCTAAAATATCAATTGAAATAACTTATTGAATGTTAAGTGAATGTTACTTCAAACTGGACACTACCACAAATTAACAATGGAAGTGAGCTAATCCTCTTATTAGAAAGTGTCTAATATATTCTTCACCCAAAATTTATACAATATTTTTTTCTCTAAGAATGGAGGCTATTAATCTAAGCACTAAAACCTATGAAAATTGAGAAAGATGTAAGATGATTCATTAATCAAGGGTTTGGGTCTTTTTGGATAAAACTAGGATAAACCACGTATATTTTTGGATTCTCCCTTGGGTTGAACTCTTTCTCTTAGCTGCGATCATGCCAGCATAGCCATACACGCAGAATCCACGACCGTAATAGGTACACTCAATCGTGATGTATTAACCCTGATTAACTACCGTAATCGCGGTTAACAGACCACGACTGTGGTAATTGAGGTGCCTCTGCTCTTGGTCTTCAGTTGTACTTTCTTGATCCTTTTTTGATCATTTTGAACTCCAATCAACATCTTTACATCCCTTCAACTATATACCTACAAAGAGTGGATATTAGTGCATTTAATGATAATTAGGTCTTTTTTATTCATAAAAAACAAGGTAATATGTACGAATATTGAGTGCAAATGAGTGGTAAAATCACTAAGCATTAATCTATCAGCATTATGACGGTTCCATAGGTACAAGTGACGAGTATGGTTTTTGGTGAGTTATATATTGATTGAACCTTATGATCCTGGGGTAGTTGCCTCAGTTAGTTAATATTTTTCTTGACTAGCTAGTTACTCGTGTTGTTGTTGTATTTATTATTATTATGATCATCATTATGGCTAGTTCATGGAAGATTTGTTAATAATTTAGTGTTGAGACTTAAGGTATTATCCTGCCTCCTTTATCTCAAGATTCTATTACTATGCATGATTATCTTATGATTAGATGAATGGATTAGAAACCTTGAGTCTACTAGCATTAGTTCCTACTATGATTATGAGGTCTTAGAATGCTAGTCTGATTATTTAAGTTGTATCTCAGGTTGATCTTGATTATATATACATATATATATATATACATACATAAATATATAGCTATGGTATTATCAAATATACCTTTCTTCATTCATTAATTGAGATTGTATATTCACTTCTTGGCCCTGTATACTATTATACATCCTTTATTAGCCTTTTATTTTGATATTGGCTAGTGATATACAATATAGTGTTGAGGTTCTTGAGTATGGCTATAATATGATAGTTCATCCTCATTTCTTCCTTATATTTATTATGCTAGTTTCTTTGACATGAATGTATTTGTTTGGTAATGCCCTGGGTTTTTGGTCCTTGAAATTTTCTAAATTTTTATCCTCACTATCATGACTACAACTCTCCTGACCAATAGCAAAGAGTCTTGAAAAGTCATTGGCCAAAATTATAACAAAACCAGAAAGTATGGCTGAGTTCTTCTCTAAGTATGAGTGGCTCACTATATGTCATGAGGTCTTGTTATGAGTCTTTAGGTGCAAACTGTAGGGTGTCCAGTGTATACCCCAAATGGTTATTGGGTTGACTTTGACTTGACACTGAATGTCATATGGTCTCATCATGAGTCATATAGGATGAGTCCCAAGATCAATAGATTATGAGTGACTTCAAGACTATCTTGGAAAATACTTGTGGTGACCAGTTATAATTAGAATACATGAGTCATAAAGTGAACCATAGTCACAAACGACTAAATTTCAATTTTAAATTAAGGCACTTTGGACAATTCCCTTCTAACCCAATTAAAACCCCACTATATAAAACACTTAAGAAGGGTTATTTCTCACTGATAACATACTTAAAATACTTTCAAATCTCTCTTAAATTCTCTCAAGCATCCATACTTAGAGTTTCATAGAAGTAGGTCATCCAAGGGCTCAAAGGTTGAATTCTTTTTATGAAACTTGGTATTTTAGGCATGTTACTCTTCCCAAATTATACATTTTCTAAAATAATAATTTGTAAAGTATTTTTAATATGGTATTAAGGTTTGTTTTGAAAACATAGGTTATGGGTTTCGAATAACTATTTTTATGGGATATTTAATGTTTATCCTTACAAGGGTTATGTTTATAATGTGTGTTTTAAAAATCAAATTGATGCATGGGAATGGTGAATGAACTAGGAATTTTGATTGCTTAAATTTTTAACTTTTGATGTTTTTTTGACCCCAACCCCATATTGTGAAATTTGTTTTTAATATAAAAAGTACGCATATGAACTACTCAGGAACTATTTCATAATGTGAAAAGTGAATAAAGTAAAATTATTATAAATTGAGCCTTATGAGGTTGTGTAATTGAAAAAACTAATGATAAATTGAACCTCAGGGAGTTGTGAAGCCCTCTAAGTTATGGAAATTGGTTTGGCATGTTGATGTTACCTTGCATGTCCAAATGGTATGATGATACCAATAATATATGCCAAAATATATATCGTAGTTTAATAAATCATAATGTATGTGCTAATTCTTTTAATAAGGCTTTAATGAAGGTTGAGTATCCAATTCTTGAAAGCGAATGTCTTGAAGAACAAATACTGGAAACCGTATTTACGGATGCGGTGGTCTATATGACCGGGTAGTTTGAGTTACCCCTATTATTATCATCTGATTAGGAGTTTTGAGTCCCCAACATCATATTACATGGTTAAGTTCTTGTGTTACCTTGATGTTCTAGGAGGTTTGAGTTCCCCATAGTGTATATTCATACCTTCTAGTTTATGAAACCACACGCATTGGGGCCCTACTAGGTAGGGGATGGCTGGGCCCATATAGCCCATGGGTGCCTTCTTATATTATGGCAGTTGGGAGATGCAATCTAGGCTAAGGTTTTAAAGCACATGTTAAGCCTTGTTCCCTATCCTAAAATGTGATCTGTATATTTGCATAGGCATTTTATTATGTCCATTGGTTTGAATGATTTTAAACTATTGATCACGACATTAAGTTATCCTTATCCCTGAGTTACATGTTAGTTTTCACCCTACTAAACTTCTTCGAATGTCGTATACCCATGTTATTTAGGCACCAGAAATACTTTTAATTTTCCTGTGTAGAGTTAGGTGGATTGGCTCAATTTGTTGGTTCGCTGTGGTGAAGTAGTAATCTTTTATTCTTCAAAATGCTTAGAACATTCACCCTTTATTATCATATAATAAAATTATGAGTTTTCATTATCATTAACATTATCATTTTCATCGTCATCTATCATAGTTTGGGATATGTCCCGACCAAGATTGGTTTTTGGTAGAATGATTTGTTGGATTAGTAAGCACTTGGGTAATGGTAGTAGGTTGTTTTGGCTGATCGATAGTTATTGGTTATAGACCTACCATTTATTCACTAAACTTATCTTGTTATATATATATAATTCATCTAACATTGGGGATATTATGTGGTTTGGTTAGGTGCACAGGGGTGCTCTCCGGTCCCCAGTGGACTTTAGATACACATCACAGCTAGGCCCTAATTTAAGTCATGACAAATATAGTATTAGAGCCTAGGTTTGGTTTCATTGGGTATCGAGCAAAGCTGTGTCAAGTGGTGCCTTATTTATGGGTATATAGTGCGCCACCCTTATAGAGGAGAGGCTACGAGGAATTTAGGAATGTTTCTCTTTGTTATTGTTCTATTTCAAGCTATAAAGTCTAAGGAATTTCATCTCTTAAAATTTTTGAATGTTTGATTTTTAGATCATGCCTCGTAGAAGATCTAATATTTGTGAAAACTTTTCTATCCTATCTAAGGACAATGTGGATGGAGCTCGTCTTTCTCCTGGAGTTCAGACCCGATCGAGGGTCATTTAATTTTATTTCACTGAGGGAGCTCAATCGATTCCCGCTATCTCTTCTCACGTACCCCAAGCTGGTGTGTTTGATGTTGAGTTTTGCCAGTCGATTCATTTTCTTACCCAATTGGTGGCCTCCCAGTCTAAGAATATTGTTATATAGCTCCTTCCTCTAAGGCCACTAGAGTTGGCCGATTTATTAGGTTGATTTTTTCTATTTTCACTGGTTTAAAATTTAAGGAATATCCTTAAAGTTTCATTAATATAATGGAAAAGATATTCTGTGTCATGCATGCTACTAATTTGGAGGGTGTAGAACTCATAGCTTATCAGGTAAAGGATATAATGTATCAGTGGTATGAGGAGTGTGACTAATGTAGGGATTACAGTACTGAGTTTGCTTTGTGAGATGATTTCTCTAGTGCTATCCTAGATTTCCTCTTTCCTCAGGAGTTAAGGGAACGAAGGCTGAGGAATTCATGAATTTGAAGTAAGTCAGGATAATAGTAAAAGAGTATGCCTTAAATTTTCATTAGCTATTGCATTATTCTCCTGAATTAGTGCTAGTATGAGGGATAGGATAGGGACGTTTACCTCTATGGTTTTCCTATGAGTTGATAGATGAGAGAAACGTTGACTTATCGAATAATGATATAAATATCTCTAGACTTGTTGTATATATGCAACTATTAAAAAGGAAAATAAAAAGTGACCGAAGATTAGCAAAAGGTAGACTAAGAAGTTTCGATATTTAAATCAAGGAGAGATCGATAGCAAAGTGGTAGAGACTTGTAGAAATTGGTCTATGAAGAAGTATGGAAATTTTTGTTCCTATTCTATGACTAGTGCTCTTTATCCGAAGCCATCAAAGATTGTTGTTCTCAGTACGATTGTGGGTTTAGAGAACCAGGAAACTAAACACGGTCTAGTGGGGCTTAGTCAACTCCATTGTCTTCTCCTTGTAGATTTTATGGCCGGGTGCATCATTGTGTTTTTGAAGAGGGGAGGAACTAGTAATTTAAATGTTGTTAGATTTTTCATTGTAGAGGGAATGTCCTTATAATGTTTCTTCTGGGTCAAATAAGATTCCTATCACTACTTCATCAACTTTTGCACCAATAGGTTCTGTATCTTTTTCTGGCTTTGGCACTAGTCAAAACTATTTGAATACTCTTGCTATCAGCCAGGATTTTGAGGCATACCCCGATGTTGTTACCAGTATGCTCAATATATCTTTTCTCATAATATATATTATCTTCTTGGTCTCATGTCTACCCTCTCTTGTGTGACACCTTCTATGGCTATTTGTTTTGGTTTTTACCGTGAATGTATTTTGGACTCCTTCTATGTGTCCACCATAGTAGGTAACTCTTTTTTGGCTAGAAAGGTGTATAGGGGTTGTGTGATGTTGATCTATGGTAGAGAAACCTTGATGGATCTGATAGAGTTGGATATGTTAGTCTGTAATGTGAATTTTTATATGTGTTGGTTGCATTCATGGTATGTTTCTCTTGATTATCAGACAAAAGTGTCAATTTACGTTCAACAAATAAGCCGGTGATTGAATTGGATGGTAGTTCCCTAGTACCCAAAGGAAGGTTCATTTCATATCTTAGAGCCTAAAAATTAGTTTCTAAAGGGTTCCTCTATAACTTCATTCAACTTAAGGATTCTAGGTTTGAAGGTCCTTTCTTACAAACTGTCACTGTGGTCTATGAATTTCCCAAGATATTCCCTGATGAACTTCCTTGTGTTCCTTCTGAGAGGGAAATTAATCTTGGGATTGATGTTATTTCAGACGCTCATCATATTTCTATCACTCCTTATAGAATGGCTCTATTTGAGTTGAAAGAACTCAAGTTTCAATTGAAAGATCTTCATGACAAATGTTGTATCTAGCTTAGTGTGTCTCTATAGGGTGGTCTTGTTCTTTTCGTGCATAAGAAGGATGGTTCCCTTTGGATGTGTACTAATTATAACCAACATAATAAGGTGAACGTGAAGAATAAGTATCCTCTTTTGAGGGTTGATGATCTATTTGATCAACATCAGTTTGCTAGGTTCTTTTCTAATATTGATCTTCAATTGGGTTATTATTAGTGGAAGATTAGGGTGGTAGATATCCCAATGACTGCTTTTCGAACATGGTATGGTCAAATTGATTTTTAGATGATGTCCTTTGGTTTCACTAATGCCCCAAAAACATTGATGGATCTTATGAATCAAGTTTTCTTTAGCTCTTAGATTTGTTCATAATTGGTTTTATCAATGGTATTTTAGTGTATTTGAAGAGTGAGGTGGATCATGCAAATGTCCTCTACCTTGTGTTGTAGACCCCTAAGAATCAACAGTTATATGCTAAATTTTCTTAGTATGAGTTCTTGTTAAATGTTTTAACATATCTGGGATATTTTGTTTCTAGTGAATGGACCATGGTGGATCCATAATAGGTTGCTATAGTTAAGAAATAGCCTAGACCCATGACTCAATCTGACATTTGGAGCTTCTTTCGTTTAGCCAACTATTATAAAAGGTTTGTGGGGAGTTTCTCTTTTATTGTTGCCCCATTAACTAAGATGACTCAGAAGAAGGTGAAATTCTTATGGTCTGATTCTTGTGAGGGTAGTTTTACAAATCAAAAGGATAAATTGACTTTTGCTCTATTCTTAACTCTACCTGAGGACACTGATGGTTTTGTTGTCTGTTGTGATACGTCCTAGGTGGGACTAGATTCATATTGATGCAGCACGGCAAGGTGGTTGTATATTCCTCTAGACTATTGAAAGTCCTTTAGAAGAATTGCTCGACCTATGGTTTGGAATTGTTAGATATGGTATCTATATTAATGATCTGGCGACATTATTTGTATGGGGTCTATGTCGATGTCTATTCTTATCATAAGAGCCTATAATATATGTTCACACAGAAGGAGCTAAATCTCAAGAAAAGAAGATGGCTTGAGTTACTCAAGGACTATGACATGAGTTTACACTATAATTCAGTTAAAGAAAATATGGTTGCTAATTCTCCTAGCGGGTTGTCCATGGGAAGATTATCTAATATGGATAAGAGAAGTGGGGTTTTATAAAGGATATTAAATATTTGGCTAATCTTGGAGTTTGTTTTTTCGACTACAAAAATGGTTGTTTGATTGTTCAAGAGGCCGTGAAGTCATATTTTTATGCTGAGGTAAATGAGAAATAGATGTTGGATCCTATCTTGATGCAAATCAAGAATAATGTGGGTAGGTAGAAGGTTATAGTTTAAGAGATTAGTGGTGATGATAACTTGAGGTACTAAGGTAGATTATGTGTTCCCAATCTTGATAGGTTATGAGGAAGAATTTTGAACAAAGCTTATGAGTCGCATGATAATATTCATTCTCATTCGGCAAAGCTATATTATGATCTTAGTGATATTTATTGGTGGAATAGTATGAAGAGAATATGGCCAATTTTGAGGCTAAGTGCATGGTGTGTCAATAAGTAAAGGTGGATCACTTGAGGCCTGATGGGTGGACTCAAGATATTGAGCTATCGGTATGGAAATAGGAAATAGTTAATATAGATTTTATTACTGGTATTCCATGTTTTCTCTAGCAATTTTATTCAAGTTGGGTCATTGTGAATAGGAAGCCTGAGTCTTCTTATTTCTTTCTAGTGAGGAATAATTTGTCCTTAGAGGATTATGCGAAATTGTTCATCGAGGAGACCGTGAAGTTGTATGGTACTCCTAGTTTCCGTCTTATCTTATTAGGATAATTAGTTCTCATCTAAATTTTTGATGTTGTTCTAGTAAGGTTTGGGGGACTAAGGTGATCCTAAGAACCAATTTCCACCCGCAGATGGATGGGTAAGAGAGAAAAGGACATAACAAGCTTTGGAAGATATGCGATGGTCTTGTCTTTTTGGTTTTGTTTGTAGTTGGGTTGACAAATTGCCTCTCATAGAATTTTTCTACAACAATAGTAATCACTCTAGCATTGGTATGGCCCCATTTGAGGCCATATATGGTAGAAGGTGTAGGTCCCTTATTGGGTGGTTTGAGGTTCTTAAAAATAAGTTAATTGGTCCAAATTTGGTACACCAAGCCATGGAGAAGGCGAAGGTGATTCGAGATAGACTTAAGGGTGCCCAAAGTTACAAAAAATCCTATGTGGATGCGAGGAAAAGGGAGCTAAAGTTCAGCATTGGTGATTGGGTATTATTGAAGGTGTCCCCCATGTAGTGATTGATGTAGTTTGGTAAGAAGAGGAAGCTCAGTTCTTAATATGTTGGTCCATACATGTTTTTGAGGAGGTTTTGTACTTTTGCATATGAACTTGAGTTGCCTTCTAGTTTGAGCTTCAATCAGCCGGTGTATCAAGTTTTGTTGTTGAGAAAGTGTTGGGTGATTGTTCAATGGTAGATGCTTTGGAGGAAGTGATTACTTCAGATTTCTTGTCCTATGATGAATTTTAAGTTGAGATTTTGGATTGGCAAGTCTGTCGGTTGTGGAATAAGGATATGGCTATGGTAAAAGTCCTTAGGAGGAATAAATAGGTTGAAAAACCTATGTGGGAAGATAGGGTAGACGTGATGTCCAAGTATCCGTTCTTGTTTCCCATTCCAAAATATCATGCTTGAGGTATGTGTATTCCTTAACATCTATATTTTCTAACTTTGTTAATGGTAAATGTGGTTGTGTTTGGAGTCAAATCGTGTGAATAAATACCTTGTATTGTCATTCGAGTGTGAGTGATTCTAGGGGGGAGTTGTAATGCCTTGGGTTTTTGGACTTTGTAGATTTCTAAAATTTTATCCTTTCTATCTTGACTACGACTCCCTTGATGAGTCATAGGGAGTCTTAATAAGTTGCTGGACCGAATCATATCTAAATTAAAAATTATGTGGCTGAGTTCTGTTCTGAGTACGAGTGGATCACTATGATTTGTAAGGACTTATTATGAGTTATTGGGTAAGGTGTCCACTGTAAACCCCAAATGGTTGCTGGGTAGACTACAATTGAACCCTATGTTATAGGATCCCATTATGAGTTATATAGGTTGAGTTATAAGGTCAGTAGATTATAAGTTCCATGGAGACTATATTGGCTACGACTTGTGACGTCTATTCATAATGAGTCTATACGAGACTGAAACACCCTGGGTTTCTAGACCTTAGAAAATTTCTAGCTTAGTCATATGTTGACAAGTGTTGGTTGGTGGGTTGGCTGTGGTTTCTAAATGGATACAACTTTGTTGGTATAAGTCATATTGGTGGATATGGGTTGTTTGGTTACTTTATCTAATCTTAGACATGGTAGACTAAGTTTGATCTGAGTACGAGTAGCTCACCATGAGCTGTAAGATAAGGTATGAGTGATACCATGGACTCGTATGGTAGGCAGTGATCAATCCTCTTCATATACTATTTTGTTAGGGGTACAGATCATGGGTACTAGTCGTATGAATGGATATGACGTAAGATAGGGTGAGTCATACCTTGGACAGTATTAGGTCTATCGAAGATTACAATGGGTATGAGTGGTGGGTATAACTCGTATTCAAAGGTAGGAATGGTATGAATTTTTTATCCTTTTTACGAGATTTTTGTGTAGTTTAAGTGAGGGCAATATGGATATTTCCCCCTTAACATAATAAGGCCCCATGACTGTTAACTCACTGGGGAGGTTATTTGCCTTATTATTCTATTCATTAACATTTAAAAAATAATCTTAAAAATGCTATAATTCTGTCTAAGGCTTATGGGTAAAGGTAAGCTAGTGTTTCACCTTAAGGATTAATTTTGGGCTCTTGTTGGTCATTTCTCTCCTTCAATATTGTCAATTAAGGCATGTTATCTTCCCTCATTATTAGTTCCACTAAATGCATGGTTTAATTATTATATGGCTTTGGGTTGTCATATATAATTTGGTGGTTTTTGTTATAAATGCTTGGTTATGGTTTTTCCATGTTTTAATTATGTTTTTACATGTTTAATGGTGGTTTCGGATAATTGGTTGCTTGGGAATGGTTATTTGGTAATTGGTTATGGTTTTTCCATGTTTTAATTACGCTTTTACATGTTTAATGGTGGTTTCGGATAATTGGTTGCTTGGGAATGGTTATTTGGTAATTGCTTTTGGTTTTGGAAATACTATGCCCCCAATATGTTTGATAAAATGCATATGAGAATGTTTTCACTACATTTTTGGATTTTAATGGAACTATTGCATGGTTTGAACTTAGTAATGGAACCCTAAATAGTTTAACTAGTTTTGAATGGTTAAATTGAATGGTTTGGTTTAAATAAACATCCTTGTGGGGTACAATGGAATCCCTCAAGCAAACATAATTGAACACTTGCGGGGTACATGGGACGCTCCCAAATTAAATTGGTAAATGGGTACACCGGAATCCCTTTACCTTAAAAGGTTTGGCTAAGCACAATACTTGCAAGGTATAGTCGGTAAGACAATACACTTTTATTAGCATTGGTAAATTATAAATGGTGTAATGGATAGGTTGGTTGAAAATGGTATTAATTGGGTAATAATGGAGGGGTGTGATAGCTAGCAGTGAAGGTGGGAGTTCAATGAATGAACATTCAAAGCTCATATTTTTCTAACATGAGGGGTCGGTCATAGTGACCTTATATGTTACTATAGGGTACATGCGAAACATCTAAGTATACTATAAATATGTATAATGGAGGGTAAGGGTACCTGGGAATCCCTTACCCTAATGGTATCTCAGGTTCATGCGGTTACATGCAGTAGGGCCCATTCAGGGGGTTACACTGGACCCATATTTCCCATGGGTGGTTAAGGATGGTTAAGCTACACATACCCAAGTAAATGAATTCAAATGCATGCTAAACCCGGTTCCCCTTCAAGGCATGGTTGTATATATATGATTGATTTGTTCGTATGCACATGGCTGGTTTTCTTGGTTTTATCAAATGGCATTATTTTATCCTTAAGATGAATTAAGCTAGCCTACACCCTCTAACCCATCTTCGGGCATCTATATCCCCACGCGATGCAAGAACAAGTTGTTCTACTCCTCCGACTAAGTGATCAGACTTTGGGATAAGGTATTGGATTGAATTGGTGAGCTTCTATTATTCTTAAAGATTCCATTTCATGGATGTTACTTCATACTTTGGTTTATGTATGGATTTTAGTTTTGGCTATGTTTAGGGGCATGAACCTATCGAATTTCTATCTTTTTTTAGTTAGTGGCTTTTGGTTGAACTACTATGGGTTGGTATGGGTGGGATCAGTACTGGTGTTAGCCTTGGTATTGGCATTGGTATTGGGGCTGATACCTTTGGACTAAATTTGTCACTGTTGCATGCTTCTTTATGTTTTGATTGTATATAATTATTTTGGAGCTCATATGTTTATGATTAGTTTGGTTTTCCCAATGGTTGGGTTTGGACTATTGGACCCAGTTGGGTTGGTGTAATACCCTGCATATTTCTAAACTATGAAGTGAATAAGTATTCCCACGTATGAAATCTTCTATCCTGAGATTCATACTTGAGTACATGACTTACAATGAATATCCTAGCGTAGGATAGCTTATGATGCATTAAGCATGTTCATATGAGTCACTTAAGGTAATACAAACTAAGAGTTTTTGAATCCATCAAGTTTTAGTGTTCGATTTTGCAAGGATCATTTTTGAATGCGTATAACTCGATGTTAATGTGCTATTTTGGCTGATTAAGACCCACCAAGTTGTAGAAAATCAAATTAGCTTTCCAACAATACCAATCTCGCCTTAATCCAATACCCAAGGGAAACGTTATGCCCATTTTCCTGAGAGACAGTAAGGATAGACGATTGGTTAGGCGACGCACAACCCAAGCATTGGCGATTGATTAGGCGCCGCCCAACCTAGCTTAGGCAATCACTTGGGCGCCGCCTAAGTCAGTTCCAGGTGCCAAAAACACTCCATTTTGAGTTATTTTAAGGCTAATTAAGTCATTTAACACTCCTTACACGTCCCTAAACTTAACCCTACAAAATATATTGCTTCTAAAAATATTACCACCCTGTTATCATCTCAAAGCTCATCATCCAAGAGCATTAAAAGAGAAAAACAACTAGGGTTGCGCAACTAAGCATGAAGATCCAATTTCATGGAAATTCCCCCGTCAATCATCAAGAATCTTCCTTCTAAGGTATGCGTGAGTTGATTTATGGATCCCTTTCATCCATAAAGCTCAAAAGCTCTCTTTTTCATTATAAAGTATGATTTCTATATTGTTGGGTATTGATGATCATGTTGTTGATGTTGGGTGATTCCCATGATGGAATCTTTATATGTTTTTGTTTGGACTTTATGATATCATATGAGTTGGAAACATGTAAATTTGGCTGTTCATGATGTACAATTTGATGATTTCACCTATGCTTAAGATGTGCATGTAAGGTGTTTAACAAAATACCTAAGAAACTAGTAATCATGCAATCTAGCTAAATTGTGACTAAGTGAAGGACTCATGATATGCCCTTACGTTCCAATGACTTCTATATTGATAATGTGCCATGTAAATGTTGTTGAAATACTCATGAACTATTCTTATGAGATTATGCTATGTTTACTTGCAAATCCTACTTATGAACATGATATATGATAACCATGCAATCCACATGAACTTCCAGGCTATTGGTATGTGTTGCCAATATGATTATACAATGAACATGATATTAAGATTGTGCAAGTACTTCTATGTGATATGAAATCCTTTCCATGCAATACATTGTTAATAACCATGTTTAGTACAAGATCCTTACTTATGATTTTATAAATTATGGACTCTACTCTTATGATCAAGTCAGTCATGTGTGTCAGTTTCCTTCCATTGATTCCTGGGGGTACTTGTACCCGAAAACTATAGTTGTGTGCCTAGATCCATGTCATGTTTCACGATGTGCGAAATCAAGCTATGATTCCATAAACTTCAGTCATCCATGTGACTCAGGAAAACATCATAATCTTAGTTCGTTGTCAGATATCAGTAACATTCCTCCAGTTAACGGAATTCAGTAAGATTAAGTCATGCACAGTCAGTTATTCATGTCTAGTCCATCCAGATAGGAGTAGAGTTTAGCACCCAGTGAACCCAAGGATGGGAACTCACCCTCCAGTTCAGGTTGTGATTCGTAGTAGTCATCCTTGTGTTCCAGAACTACGTAGCCAGCGTAGGTTGAGACATCTTAACCCATCGGATTAGGGTTGCTGAGGTGGCTTAACCCGTCAGTTTAAGGTTCCCACTGTTCTAATTGAGTACCCACCAGATAAAGGTCACTCACAGGCTGTCCTTACTAGTGGCACAATATTGAAACCCCTCCAGTCGGGGCAGAGATTCAACCCCAGCTTAGCCATAACGGTATACATGGGGCATGTCGGTTAGACACTACTTCCCACAGTTTTAGTATCAGTCTCAGTAAAAGAACTCAGGGAGTTCTTCAGATTTTAGT
>JAPEIP010000008.1:141847489-141866704 GCA_026120095.1 Capsicum chinense | reverse complement strand
GTGACTAAGTGAAGGACTCATGATATGCCCTTACGTTCCAATGACTTCTATATTGATAATGTGCCATGTAAATGTTGTTGAAATACTCATGAACTATTCTTATGAGATTATGCTATGTTTACTTGCAAATCCTACTTATGAACATGATATATGATAACCATGCAATCCACATGAACTTCCAGGCTATTGGTATGTGTTGCCAATATGATTATACAATGAACATGATATTAAGATTGTGCAAGTACTTCTATGTGATATGAAATCCTTTCCATGCAATACATTGTTAATAACCATGTTTAGTACAAGATCCTTACTTATGATTTTATAAATTATGGACTCTACTCTTATGATCAAGTCAGTCATGTGTGTCAGTTTCCTTCCATTGATTCCTGGGGGTACTTGTACCCGAAAACTATAGTTGTGTGCCTAGATCCATGTCATGTTTCACGATGTGCGAAATCAAGCTATGATTCCATAAACTTCAGTCATCCATGTGACTCAGGAAAACATCATAATCTTAGTTCGTTGTCAGATATCAGTAACATTCCTCCAGTTAACGGAATTCAGTAAGATTAAGTCATGCACAGTCAGTTATTCATGTCTAGTCCATCCAGATAGGAGTAGAGTTTAGCACCCAGTGAACCCAAGGATGGGAACTCACCCTCCAGTTCAGGTTGTGATTCGTAGTAGTCATCCTTGTGTTCCAGAACTACGTAGCCAGCGTAGGTTGAGACATCTTAACCCATCGGATTAGGGTTGCTGAGGTGGCTTAACCCGTCAGTTTAAGGTTCCCACTGTTCTAATTGAGTACCCACCAGATAAAGGTCACTCACAGGCTGTCCTTACTAGTGGCACAATATTGAAACCCCTCCAGTCGGGGCAGAGATTCAACCCCAGCTTAGCCATAACGGTATACATGGGGCATGTCGGTTAGACACTACTTCCCACAGTTTTAGTATCAGTCTCAGTAAAAGAACTCAGGGAGTTCTTCAGATTTTAGTATATAAAAGACTGTCAGATACAGTCGCCCATGTTATCAATTTCAGTCTCAGTCATGACAGTAATCAGTAAACCATGTATTAGCTTACAGTTCATGTTATCACGTATTCACGGTCCCAGTTCCTATATATATGTGTTTGCACTCCCACATTCATATTAGTCAGTCAGTTTTGTTCATGCATGAAACCCTTTATGTTCAGCCTACCTTCCTCGTATACTCAGTACTCCAATTGTACTGATGCATTTATGCTATGGTGCTTTCTTTTCATGTTACACGATAGGTTCCGAGACACAAGCTCCAGCCCAGTAGTAGCTGTAGCATTCCAATCTATAGATACAGTGAGTCCTCATTGATTCGAGGAAAATATGATTTGATACATTTATTTATTTTTTAAGTTCAGTTTTATGGAGTTAGTTGGAGACATGTTCCTTCAACTCCATATTCAGATAGTTTAGAGGCCTTCAGATTTGCGTTCAGATTTATGTTCTGATTTACATTTAGATTGAGTTGTTTTGGGTATTTCCACCCACATGATTGTATTCAATTGAATCTTATGGCCTTATAGTTCTATGTATTCCGCATTATTATATCATGATTTATATTATAAAAGTACAGATATCATTCATGGATTAGCTTGTTGTCCCTCGGGGTCATAAGCACCGTTAAACATTCCGGTTCAGCGAATCAGGTTTTTACAAACATAGTATCAGAGCCTAAGGCTCAATAGAGTCCTAGGAAGTCTTATAGCCGCATCTAGTAGAGTCTTGTACATGGGTGTGTTGCACGCCACATTTATGTGCGGGATCCTATAAGATGTTTTAGGAACTGTCCCCTTTATTCATTATTCATGTCATACTAGTGAGCATAATCACAAATTAAAATCTCAGTCTAATCCATCTTTATCTTATTTTTGACCATGGCCCCAAAGAGAAGAAACCATCCAGCTCTTCAGCCCGAAGATCCTTTGGGCGAACATGTTTCCCATGCATTTTTTAGAGCCGCATGTACTACACTTGCTTAGTCCATGGCTACACAGACTGAACGGCCACCAGTCATTCCAGCCAATCCATTGGCCAATCCCAAAGCTGCTAGAGTTCGGGACCTCACCCGAATGAACCCTCCATCTTTTCATGGATCTAAGTCTGATGAGGACCCTCAAGAGTTCATTGACGAAGTCCATAAGTTCATTGACATCATGGGTGTTACTTCTATTTAGAGTGCTCAGTTAGCCGCCTAATTGTTACAGGATATTTCTCATGATTGGTACAAATATTAGAAGTCTGAGAGGTTAGATGATACAGGCCCTATCGAGTAGGAGGAATTTTTCACAACCTTCTTTGACAGATTCTTTCCCCAAGAGCTAAGAATAGCCAAAGTTCTTGATTTCATCAACCTCAGGCAGGGGAATATGACGGTTAGGGAGTATTCTCTCAGATTTACTCAGCTAGCCAGGTATGTTCCTTATGTAGTAGCTGACAATAGAGATAGGATGAGCAATTTTGTCTCAGGGGTCAACGATAGCATGGTAAATGAATGTAGGTTTGCGATGATGATTGGTGATATGACCTTAGCCAGACTCATCAACCATACCTAGCAAGTAGAAGAGCAAAAGTTTAATACTAGGGAGAGGCAGAACAAGAGAGCAAGGTCAGGTAATTTAAACTTTGCTCAGCTCAAGTCAGATGGAGGAAACCGTTCACAATTTTGCTCCAAGTCAACCGTTCCAGCTCTTTCCTCTACCAGCACTCCCATTTCGAATTTCAGAGATAGTAGTAGAAACAAAGCGCTAGTCTTTAAATCGCAGGTCAGTGTTAGCAGTGCCCGAATGAATCCTCTTTGTCAGAATTGTGGTAAGAGCCACAAGGGCATTTGCAGAGCCGGTAGTGATGCTGTTTTTGTTGTGGCAAGCCAGGCCACAGGATTTGGGAGTGTCTGCAATCAAGTCTTCAGGGTCAGCAAAATCATTCTACAGCTTAGTCTAGTCGCCTGAACCAGCAGGGTGCCATTTCCAGTGTTAGCAGTGGGCAATGCCCAAATAGAATCTATGCTCTTCAATCCCAACAGGATCAGGAAAATTCTCCTGATGTCGTTACTGGTACGTTATTGATTTTCCATGTTCATGTTTATGCTTTGCTAGACCCAGGTACATCTTTGTCTTTTGTTACTCCATACATAGCAACCGATTTTGGAATCAGTCCCGAAGTCCTAGCAGAACCCTTCTCAAACTCTACCCAGTAGGTAAAACCATCATAGCTCGGCGAGTATACAGGAATTGCCTGGTTATGATATCTCAGAAATCCACATCAGAAGCTTTAGTGGAGTTAGAGATGACTGATTTTGATGTCATTCTTGGTATGGATTGGCTTCATTCCTACTATGCCACATTCGAATGCAGAAATAGGATAGTTTAGTTTCAGTTCTCGAATGAGCCATTCCTAGAGTGGAAGGGTAGCATTTCAGCGTTCAGGGGTCCACTTTTTTCCTACCTTCGGGCAAGGAAAATGATTTCTAAGGGGTGTATGTATCATCTCGTGCATGTTAAAGATTCCATTTCTAAATATCCCAGCCTCAAAACAGTCCTTGTTGTTAATGAATACTCAGATGTCTTTTCTGAATATCTTCCAAGCATTCCTCCCAAAAGGGAAATAGACTTCGGCATAGACCTTCTTTTAGATACTCAACCTATTTCTAATCCACCATACACAATGGCAATAGTAGAACTCAAAGAGCTGAAAGATCAGTTGAAGGATCTCTTAGATAATGGATTCATCAGACCCAGCATTTCCCCATGGGGTACGCCAGTATTATTCGTGCACAAGAAAGATAGTTCTCTCAGGATATGTATTGATTAACGTGAACTCAACAAGGTCACGATCAAGAACAAATATCCTCTTCCCAGGATTGATAATCTATTCAAACAACTTCAAGATGCCAGTTACTTCTCCAAGATAGACCTCAGATCAGGCTATCATTAGCTCAGAGTTAGAGAATGTGACATTTCAAAGATATCTTTTCGTACTCGGTAAGGTCACTTGGAATTTTTAGTCATGCCATTTGGTCTTGTCAATGCCCTTATAGCTTTTATGGATTCGACGAACCATGTGTTCAAGCAATACTTGGACATGTTTGTCAGAGTCTTCATAGATGATATTCTAGTCTATTCTCGCACAGAGCATGATCATGCAGACGATCTTAGGATTGTTCTTCAGACTCTCGGGGATCACCAATTATTCGCTAAGTTTAGCAAGTGAGATTTTTGGATAAGATCAGTAGTATTCCTTGGCTTCCAGTGATGGAATTAAAGTAGATCCTCAGAAAACTAAGGTAGTAAGAAACTGGCCCAGACCCATATCTCCATCAGATATTAGGAGTTTCTTGGGTTTGGCTGGCTATTACAGATGGTTTGTCGAGGGATTTTCTTTTATTGCATCTCCCATGTCTAGATTGACTCAGAAAAACATTATGTTTCAGTGGTCAGATTCGTGCAAAAAGATCTTTCAAGAGTTGAAGAGTCGACTCACCTCTGCTCCAGTTATAGCTATTCCGAATGGTTCAGATAGTTTTGTAGTCTATTGTGATGCATCAAGAGTGGGTTTAGGTTGTGTCCTCGTGCAGCATAGTAAGGTCATAGCCTACGCCTCCAGACAGTTAATGTCACATTAAAAGAATTATCCTACTCATGATCTTGAGTTAGCAGCGGTAGTTTTTGCCTTGAATATTTGGAGGGATTATCTCTATGGAGTTCATGTAAATGTCATCACAGACCATAAAATCCTCCCGTATGTCTTTTCCCAGAAATATCTCAATCTTCGCCAGAGAAGGTGGTTAGAGCTGTTGAAGGATTACAACATGAGTGTTCTTTATCATCCAGGCAAGGCCAATATTGTGGCCGATGCTCTCAGTCGACTCTCCATGGGTAGTATTTGTCATGTTGAGGATAGTAAGAAAACGATGGCTCAGGAGATCCATCAGCTTGCCAAACTAGGCGTTCGCTTATTTGATTCTTCAGAGGGTGGTGTATGTGTTCATAGTTGTTTAGATTCATCTCTAGTTTCTGAGGTGAAAGAGAAGCAAGACAGGGATCTTAGCCTTGTCAAGGTCAAAGAGTCAGTTCAGAATCATAAAGTCAAGGTTTTCTCCCAAGGGGGAGATGGTGTTCTTCATTGTTAGGGTCGTCTATGTGTTCTAGGTGTAGATGAATTGAGGCAGCAAATTCTTGCAGAAGCGCATGGTGTGCGATACTGTATTCATCCAGGGGCTACTAAGATGTACCATAATATGCGGGAGATCTATTGGTGGAGTGGGATGAAGAGAGATGTTGCAGAGTTTGTGGCTAAGTCCTCTACATGTCAGCAGGTTAAGATAGAGCATCAGAGACCTAGTGGTTCCATGCAAGAGTTCACCATTCCTTACCTGGAAGTAGGAAGAAGTTAACATGGACTTCGTGATGGGTTAGCCTAGAACTCGTCATCAGTATGATTCAGTCTGGGTTATTATAGATAGAATAACCAAGTCAGCTCATTTTCTTCCTGTTTGTACTTTTTATTCCACTGAGGATTATGCGAAACTCTATATCAGGGAGTTAGTCGAGTTACACAGTGTTCCACTATCTATCATCTCAGACAGAGGTACCCAGTTCACTTCTCACTTTTGGAAAGTGTTCCAAAAGGATCTCGGTACTAAAGTCCATCTCATCACAACACTTAATCCTCAGGCAAATGGTCAAGTATAGAGGACTATTTAGACTCTTGAAGATATGCTAAGGGCGTGTGCAATTGACTTCAAGGAAAGATGGGACGACCACTTGCTTTTGATTGAGTTTTCATACAATAATAGCTATTATTCTAGTATTCAAATGGCTCCATTTGAAGCTCTCTATGGTCGGAGATGTAGATCTCCAATTGGTTCGTTCGAAGCTAGTGGGGCCTCAATTATAGGGCTTGTCTCAGTATTCGACGCCTTAGAGAAAGTTCAGTTGATATTAGAGAGACTCTGGGCTGCTTAGAGCCAACAGAAGTCCTATGCTAATGTTAGTAGAAACGATCTCAAGTTCGAGGTCAATGACTATGTCTATCTTAAGATCTCTCCAATGAAGGGAGTGAAGAGGTTCGGCAATAAAGGGAAACTCAGTCCCCGGTATGTCAGTCCCTTCAGAATTCTTTGTAGCTTTGGAAAGGTAGCTTATGAGATTGAGTTGCCATCAGATCTAGCCTCAGTCCAGCGATTCTTCCATGTCTCTTTGCTAAAGATGTGCAAAGGTGACCCAGCAGTTGTTGTCCCTATTCAGAGCATTGACATTTAGAATGACCTCTCTTATAAAGAGATTCAAGTCAAAATCTTAGATTATCAAACTCGTAGATTGAGGAATCTCTCTAGTTAAGGTTCTTTGATGAAATCTCCTTAATCTTATTCAGTTTAACGTTCATGTTTCCAGTATAAACTTGGTACCTATTAACCGTTTCATACTCACTCATACATTCATGTGTCAGTTTTTCATGCATCAGATATGCATGAGTTCAATATGTTTAACATGTCTGTCATAAGATAAAGTTTCAGTTCTTCATGTTCAGTTTAGTTTCTATTGTGTTTTATCCCTTCTTAGTAAATTCTTATTCAAAGAAGAATGTTCCTAAGGGGGAGATATTGTAGTATCCCGCATGTTTCTAAGATAGGAAGTGAATAACTATTTCTACGTACGAAATCTCATATCCTGTGATTCATACTTGAGTACATGACTTATAATGAATATCCTAGTGATAGGAGAGCTTATGATGCACTAAGCATGTTCATATGAGTCACTTAAGGTAATACAAGCTAACAGTTTTTGATCCATCAATTTTTAGTGTTCGGTTTTGGAAGGATCATCTTTGAACAAGTATAACTCAATTTTAATATGGTATTTCGGCTGATTTAGAAACACCAAATTGTAGAAAATCGAATTAGGTTTCCAACGATACAAATTTTGCCTTAATCCAATACCCGAGCGAAAAGTAATGCCAATTTTTGTTTGAGACAATATGGATAAGCGATTGGTTAGGCGCCGCCCAATCCAAGCATAGGCGATTGGTTAGGCACCGCCCAACCTAGCTTAGGCAATCACTTGGGCGCTGCCTAAGTCAGTTCCAGGTGCCAAAAACACTCCATTTTGAGTTATTTTAAGGGTAATTAAGTCTTTTAACACTCCTTACATGTCACTAAACTTAACCCTACGAAATATATAGCTTCTAAACATATTACAACCCTATTATCATCTCAACGCTCATCATTCAAGAGCACTAAAAGGGAAAAAAAACTAGGGTTGCGTAACTAATCTTGAGATCTAATTTCAAGGAAATTCCATCATTAATCATAAAGAATCTTCCTTCTAAGGTATGCGTGAGTTGATTTATGGATACCTTTCATCCATAAAGCTTAAAAACCCTCTTTTTCATTATAAAGTATGATTTCTATGTTGTTGGGTGTTGATGATCATGTTGTTGATATTGGGTGATTCCTCAGATGGAATCTTTATATGTTTTTTTTGTATTTCATGATATCATATGAGTTGGAAACATGTAAATTTGGTTGTTCATGATGTATAATTTGATGATTTCACCTATGCTTAAGACGTGCATATAAGGTATTTGATAAAATGCCTAAGAAACTAGAAATCATACAATATTGCTAAATTGTGACTAAGTGAAGGACTCATGATATGCCCTTACGTTCGAATCACTTCTATATTGATAATGTGCCTTGTAAATGTTGTTTTAATAATCATGAACTATTTTTATGAGATTATGCTATGTTTATTTGCAAATCCTACTTATGAACAAGATGTATGATAACCATGCAATCCACATGAACTTCCAGGCTATTGGTATGTGTTGCCAATATGATTATGCAATGAACATGATATTAGATTGTG
The DNA here is from genome assembly GCA_026120095.1 of Capsicum chinense. NCBI lineage: Eukaryota > Viridiplantae > Streptophyta > Magnoliopsida > Solanales > Solanaceae > Capsicum > Capsicum chinense. The sequence goes on along the minus strand of JAPEIP010000008.1, from coordinate 141,858,797 downwards.
CAAGTAATTCCATGTGATATGAAATCCTTTCATGCAATACATTGTTGATAATGATGCTTAGTATGAGATCCTTACTTATGATATTATAAATTATGGACTTTACTCTTATGATCAAGTTAGTCATGTGTGTCAGTTTCCTTCCATCGAGTCCGGGGGGTACTTATACCAGAAAACTATAGTTGTGTGCCTAGATCCATGTCATAATTTATGATATCAGAACTCAAGATATGATTCCATAGACTTCAGTCAGTCATGTGACTCAGGAAAACCTTATGATCTTAGTTAGTTGTCAGATTTCAGTAACAATCTGCCAGTTAACAGAATTCAGTAAGATTGAGTCATGTACAGTCATTTATTCATGTCCAGTCCCTCTATATGGGAGTAGAGGTTAGTACCGAGTGAACCCAAGGATGGGAACTCACCCGCCTATTCAAGGTATGATTCTTAGTAGTCATCCTTTACTTCCAGAACTATGTAGCCAGTATAGGTTGAGACATCTTAACTCATCAGATTAGGGTTGATGAGGTGGCTTAACCCCTCAATTTAGGGTTCCCACCTTTATCATTGAGTACCCGCCAGATAAGGGTCACTCACAGGCTGTCCTTACCTATGGCACAGTATTGATACCCCTCCAGTCGGGGCAGAGATTGGACCCCAGCTTAGTCATAACGGCATACATGGGGCATGTCAACTAAACACTACTTTCCATAGTTTCAGTATCAGTCTCAATAAAACAACACAGGGAGTTCTTCAGATTTCAGTATATATACAGGACTGCCAGATACAGTCATCCATGTTATTAGTTTCAGTATCAGCCATGCCAGTTATCAGTAAACCATGTATTAGCTTACAGGTCATGCTATCACGTATTCACGGTCCCAGTTTCTATATATGTGTTTTTACACTCCCATTTTAATATTAGTCAGTCAGTGTTGTTCATGCCTGAAACCCTTTATGTTCAGCCTATCTTCCTCATATACTCAGTACTCCAGTTGTACTGACGCATTTGTACTATGGTCCTTTCTTTTCATGTTACACCATAGGTTCCGAGACATGAGCTCTGGCCCAGTAGTAGCGGTAGCATTCAAGTTGCAGAGACACAGTGAGTCCTTATTGATTTGAGGATAATATGAATTAATGTATTTATTTATTTCTTTAGTTCAATTTTATGGAGTTAGTTGGAGATATGTTCCTTCAACTCCTTATTCAGATAGTATAGAGGCTTTCAGATTTACGTTTAGATTTATGTTCAGATTTACGTTCAGATTGAGTTATTTAGGGTACTTTCACCTACATGACTATATTCACTTGAACCTTATGGACTTACAATACTATGTATTCTGCATTATTATATCATGATTTGCAGTATACAAGTACAGATATTAGTCATGGGTTAGCTTATGGTCTGAGTGTCTTGGATTATGCAATAACTCCATGTTGTTATATGTTCTAAATTCAGCAAACATAGGGAATGCATATGGAGGTTATGTAGGGTAACGGGTGTAACGGCCCAAAAAATGGGTCCTAGAGCATCAGACGGTGCTTGGGGCTACGAGTAGCCCAAATCTAACCCTTTGAGCCATTTTCATTCAGTTCAACACAAATCAATGGGGTTTCCATAAATAACCCTCAAATATCAATAGAGTAATCACTATCCAAGAATAAAAAAATTTCAGAAAGATAACAAAATACGACTTGATAGTCAACTCCCAACATCTATACTAGTCTGACAAGCCTCTAAGAAAATCAATAAAACTAGTGAGCCATTGAGACATGCCCCAACTGACTCATACTCAGCAATCAAATATAAACGATTCCGTGAAACCAACATCATACATCATATCCTCGGAACATGAGGACTCACCACAACAGAGGATGTAGAACAGCATGCTCGAAGAATCACTGTCGAACCTGGAACTCAGCACCTGAACCTAGATTCTGAGAAAATGCAGCCCACATCCAAAGATGTGGGTTAGTACTATGGAAAGGAATAGAGTATATGGGGGTGTATGCAGTTGTATAAACATCAACATCATAAATATTTATAAGAAATATGCAGGATGTATGAAAGACTCACATAGCCCAAAAAAAATCATCATAATCATGAGAGGATGAAATAAGTATAATAATACATGTGAGTCATCATATAATTTGTCAATCACTTTCAATTCATCAAGAATATTAATTCTCATAATCTAAATATCATTTAAATCTTTTGAAAGAATAACTTTAACAATTCCACTTTCAAATCACTTCACCATTCACCATATACATAAGGAAACACTCACACATAGGGAGATCCTATAACCGACATAAACCATGTGAGCTATATGGAGTCTAACGTACAATCCACGTTGGGGAGATCCATCCTATCCTTGCCATCGGAGTAGGACTATCAATATCAAATCCACACAAACTAGTGATCGCTATATAAATCAGCTTCAGGCTTACTCCTACGGGGGAACGTAGTTCTAGGGAAGTAAGGTCTCTTTATACCTCCCACTTGGTGCTAAAGATTTCTCCTGGACATAGCTCAAATCATTTCAAAGACAATCCACATTAAAACAATTTCAGTAATATATTAATATACATTGGGAGCCATCATGCTTTCCATCTATCTAAATCAACCACGTTGTTGATTTCCTTCATACTGGAGTTCAAAACAACTCCATTAACACCAAAAGGTCAAACCATTCAAAATATCTCAAATATTCAACATCAACGTTCTTATAACACACTTTCTCAAAAAAAACACAATTTCTAATGTGCATTCACGATCCAAATATCAAAATTATGATAAATATAATTCAAGATTCATGCTTTATATCTCCACACATGTAAATTCATCTTTAAAAATTATAAAAATCATGATTTCATAATAATCATGATAAGATATGGGTTCATGCTTCAAATTCATCAAAATTTAAATAAAAATCATGCCTTTGTAAAGAAAATTACTCTTGGGCACAAGAACCAAAGAGTGTTCTTGTTGAAAAACCTACATACCTTGAATGATGGACTTTAGATCGATATTCCTTTTTGAGATTTTAATTGTGCCTTTGAATGATGGTTCGTGGAGTTCTTGAACTAGGAACTTGGAATCTTGAATAAATTTGTAGAATTAATGGTGAACTTTGGAGGTTCTTGAAGTTGGATGTAGGAGCTTAGGGTTTTCTTTTTGAGGGAATTTTATGAAATATAACATAAAATACTTCTAATAGGCTTTAATATATGGTTTAGACTGATTTTTGGTGAGGGGGAAAGACCAAAACCCCCCTAAAAATCAAATAATTCTCTAATCTGTCCTTTGGTGGAATATTTCATAGTCTAAACTTGATCAATCATAACATTTTACTCCGCTATTGAAATTGGATGAAACCAATTTCATTAGAGAGAGGACTCTCATATCTTTCCGTTGATACATAGTATCTCACCCAGATCATTGTGTAAGAGGAGTTATGATGGTTTGGAGTTAACCCAAAAATTCACTTTTGGTAGGCTGAAGTAGATCGACCATAACTTTTTGTTTCGATAGACAAATTGGATGAAACCAATTTCATTGGAAAGAGGACTCATAGATATTTCCATTGATATATTGTAGATCATCCATATCATTATTTACAAGGAGTTATGATAGCTTAAAGTTGGAGAAAAAATAGGCCAGGCCTCAGTACTTTTTCCTGCACGTTTTACTGTTCACTACTTTTCACGGTTCGATCGAAATGTTCATAACTCATCGCTTGGTTGTCCATTTTGGATGATCCATGTATCGTTGAAAATTTTATTCGATACTATACACAATGGTGTATCATAATCTAAGATATTCTGCATGGAAAATTTATAATTTGTTCTAGAAGATAGAACCCAACATGTTTATGCATAAAATTTCAACAAAAAATTTCTTAGGGCATTATAACGGGGGTGGCCTCTAGTCCTGGTCGAACTTGGTATGCCTATAAGAACAAAGCCCTGGGTCAAGTACTTATGAGTTGGTATCCGAGCTTTTGTTTCATGGTTAATTTTAAGTCCACAAAGCCGTGTTTATAAGTGTCTTTTTTAGGGGTATGTAGTATGCCACACCCATAAGAGAGAGTCTGTCAGGCATTTAGGAATGTTTCCCTTTCTTGGAATTCTTTATTCAAGCTTGGGGTCTAAGTTCGGTTATTTCCTTCAATCTTTGTTTGTTTAATTTTAAGATCTTGCCTGGATGATTTAAAAGGTAATGAAATTCTTCTGTCCCATCTAAGGATGATATTGATGGTGTACCTTCTACACCTGGAGTTCACACTCAATCTTAGGGTCCTATCCCTGCTTGTTCTGTAGTTCCCCCGATTATTACTAGTCCTCGTTAAGGTGAGGTGTCTAATGAAGATTTTTTCTAATCAATTCATGTTACTGCTTAGTTTTTGGATGCTCATGCTCAGCGGGATGCATCTTGTGTTTTATCTTCTAAGGCCACAAAGATGGCTATTATATGAAGATGAATTCTCCTACTTTTACTAGTGTAATGATAGAGGAGACTCCTTAGGCTTTCTTAGATAAAAGGGAGAAAATATTCAGGGTGATGCAATCCATTAATATGGAAAGGGTAAACATTACAACATATCAGCTCAAAGATATTGCGTACTAATGGTACGACGAATAGGATAGGGATAAAGGTGAGGTTGAGGAGTTTTCCTTATGGGAGGCCTTTTATAATGATTTTCTAGATTTCTTCCTTCCTTCAGAGTTGAGGAAAGCGAAGATGGAAGAGTTTATGAATCTTAAGTAGGGAATAATGTCTTTTAAGGAATATAGGTTGAAGTTCCATCATCTATAAAGGTATGCTCCAGATTTGGTTACTGATATAAGAGTGAGGATGATAAAGTTCTTTTTCGGGCTATGTCAAGATTTTATCCTTGAAAGCAAGACTACTTTACTGATTAAGGATATGAATATTTTGAGGTTGGTTATCCACATACAACATCTGGAGGATAAAAAAAGGAAATAGGAAGAGTTTAGGGAAAGAAAGGTTAAGAGGAACAAGTTTTCTAAGAAGGGTGGTGCTCAGCAATAGGGTGGCCGAGATAGTAGTTAGTGGCCGAAGAACAAGTGAGGGAGTTCTAGTTCCTTCTCCACTACTAGCGCTCCTTACCTGAAGCAGTTGGGTGATAGGCGTCCGTAAAGTAGTGATAATTTCCATGAATAGCGTGCCCAATCTCAGGTATGTATGGAACATTCGACTTCTTCGTGTCCTCTTTGCCAATTTTATGGTCGTTTTCATCAGGGTTTTGCAATGAAAAAAGGGATAGGTGTTTGAAATATTGTTATCCAGGCCATATTCTTAGAAACTGTCTGGTTAGTAAGGGTGTTTCAGCAGTGATCAATGCTCCAGTTGCTTCATCTTCTGCTCTTGCACCCAGTGGTGTAGTATCTTTATCTTCTCCTATTTCTGGTGCCGGCACAGGTTGAAATTGATTATATACTTTTGCATCTCAGTAGGAATCTGAGGCCTCCCATGATGTTGTTATTGGTATGTTACAACTCTTTTCTCATGATGTGTATTATCTGCTTGATTTGCGGTCCATTCTTTTCTATGTGAACCCATATTTGGCTGTAAGTTTTGGTTTTGATCCTAAGGTTATTTTGAATCCTTTTTATGTTTATACCCTGGTAGGTGACTTGGTTATTACTAAAAGAGTCTATAGGGAATGTGTGGTATATGTTGGTAGCAAGCAGACCTTGGTAGATCAATTTGAACTGGATATGATGGATTTTGACATTATTTTTAGGATGGATTGGCTACACTTTTGTTACACATCCTGAGATTGTCGTACTCATTAGATTGGTTTGAGGTTCCTTGGTGAACTGGATACAGAGTAGGAGGGTGGTTCCCTAGCTCCTAGGGGGAGATTTATTTGTTATCTTAGGGCTCAAAAATCAATATCCAAAGGGTGTCTTTATCACTTGGTACGGGTTAAAGATTCTAACTTGGTAGGTCCTTATTTTCATTATGTTTTAAAGGTAAGTGAGTTTCCTTAGGTATTTCCCGATGATCTTCCTAATGCTTCTCCAGATAGGGAGATTGATTTTGGTATTGATTTGGTTTTGGACACTCGTCCAATATCAATTCCTCCTTATAGAATCACTCCAACTAATAAGGGAACTCAAATAGCATCTTAAAGATATTTTAGATAAGGGGTTTATTTTTCCTAGTGTATCCCCGTGGGGTGCATCGATGTTGTTCGTGTGCAAGAATGATGGTTCCCTTCGGATGTGCATTGACTAATGGTAGTTGAATAAAGTAACAGTCAAGAACAAGTATCCACTTCCAAGGATAGATGACTTGTTTGATTAGTTGAAAGTTGCCATGTTAGTTTTGAAGATAGATCTTCGGTCTGGGTATTACAAGATTAAAATTTGGGATTAGGATATCCCTAAGACAGCTTTTAATACTCGGTATGGGCACTTTCAGTTCTTGGTCATATCATTTGGCTTCGAATAATGCCTGGACAACATTTATGCTCATTGATGACATCTTGGTGTATTCTTAGAGTGAGGAGAGTCATGCCAATCACCTCTGTGTGGTGTTGTATACCTTGAAGGAACAATCGTTGTATGCTATGTTCTCCAGTTGTGAGTTCTTTTTAAATGCTGTAACTTTTGTTAGTCATATTATTTCTAGTGGGGGATCATGGTGGATTCTCAAAAGGTGGTTGTGATTAAAATGTGGCTTATGCCCATGACCCAAACTTACATTTGGAGGTTCGTAGGTTAGGTTGTGTATTATACTAGGTTTGTAGAGGGGTTTTCTTTGATAGTTGCTCCTTTCACTAAGTTAACTCGGAAGAAGGTAAAGTTTTCTTGGTCAGAGCGTGTTACGGGATTTTTGAGAAGCCTAAGGTTAAGCTATCTTCAACTCTGGTTTAGATATTTCCCAAAGGCAATGAGGGGTTTATGGTTTATTATGATTGTAAGATCCCACAAAATTCTCTCATAGTCTGAGCCTTAAAATGTGTTCAGTGGTGTGTAAATCCAGCCCTAAAAGGTTAAGAAGTGTCTTCCCTAGTGACAAATATTTTTAACCATGTAAAATTTACCTAATATGGAGTTTTTATCATATAGATCAATGAATAAGATTTCCATCGACACCTATTTCATCAAAATCTAACATAGAACAAGAAAGTTATGGCCGTTTTACTTAATACAGCCGAAACCGCCCTGGTGTGACGGCCGGGCTGATGGACCATCAAGATTATGACCGCCCGTCGCTACCAAGGCAGTGACGCCTAAGTGCAATGGCTAGGACGACGGACCGTCAAGGCTGCGATGGACCGTCGCTGGGATCATCACACTGAGGCAGTGTGGCCTCATCACAGCCAATGTGCGACGGACGATCTGACGGACCGTTGGTTTGTGATGGACCATCATTGAGACCATTGTATTGAGGCAGTGTGTTTTTTTTCTAACGTAGGTGCAACGGACGATCTAATAGACCATCAGACTAAGTGACAGACCATCGCTTCGACCATCACAGCCCCCATTCTGCATTTTTAACTCAATTTTAAAAGGGATTTTTGGTCTTTTCCTACTTTTTTCAGCCCCTATTTATATCCGATGAAGGCTCACACCCTTATTTCTCATCTTTAAAATCAAAATATAGGGTTTCTACAAAATCAAAACCCTTGTTTCTTCATCAATAAAAATCAAAAGAAATCAAGAAATCAAGAATCTCTCCAAGAGGCTTCAAGAAAGAGTTTTCTAAGGTATGCAGATGTTGATTCTTGGGTCCCTTTCATCGAAGAAGATCAATCATCCTTTTCTGAATTTCAAAAATCTTATGTCTATGAGTTTTCATGATTCATATGGGTTGAAATTGTTGTTCATGCTATTATTGAGTTGTGATTCATGTTTGTTTCCAAGGGTTTCAAGCTTTCACCCTAGTATGTGATATTCATGGGGTGTTCATGATAAGCCCTATTCACCTTGCTTATTAAGTGATGCATTCATGTCTATTAGGTATAGAAATTGTTGAATAAGCAAAGCATTCTCCCCATATGTTTGATAAAATATGTATATGAAAGAATTAGAGCAATTATAGCATATTGACTAGAAATCCCGAATTGTGTACAAGCCCATGCATACCTATTATTTGTTGAAGAGCCTTAGTGAATGAATTGTCACATGATAGCATGAAATTCCCTAATTATGTGCTCTTCGATACATGTTAAGACTTTAATACCTGCTAAGTGTTTGATGCAAGACCTTGTTGAATGGAGTATGAGCTAATAGCATATCTCCCTACACTATCACGTGTTTATAATTTTTAAATTCTTTAATAGATGCTTTAGTGATTTTGATGGTGAATGAACGTCTATGTTCTTAATAATTAAAGAATGGTTATGCTTTACTTTTATGATATCGAGTCCTGGGGGAATTTATACCCGATAAATTCGCTGCAGTCTAGTGCAAGTGTTAGTTTTCTTGATAATCTCAATTAAGCCACAATTCTCAGAACCCGGTGAGTTATAAAACCCTATACTCTCAGACAGTTATAGAGCTTAAGAAATCCTAGAAATCTCGGTAATCTCAGTATTGCTAATATTTTTACGTCAGTTCTGTGCACAGATCCGATCTAGTAGTATTCCAATTTTTAGTCCAGAGCATAGTATCATCAGTAAGATAATGAGATTCAGTAGTATTCCATCATATATGGACCCAAGTGAATTAAGATTAACTTGGTTAGATTATTTGAGAAATATTATTAGTATCAGATTCAGTTCAGTTTCAGTTAAGAATCAGTTCAGAGTCTTTTAGTTGGGAGTAAGAGCTACTATCGAAAGAGCACAGGGATGGCAGCTCACCGTTAGAGTGGTAAAGTCATTAGGAGCAATCTCTAAACTCCAGAGCTACGTAGCCAGCATAGGTGAAGGATTCATTTATTAGAAAAGGCTTTTGACCCGCTGGATAGGCTTGGCTTCTACACTACCTTAGGCTTGACTTCCTGGAAGGGTTACCCATTAAAGAGGCTTGACTAGAGGGGTCTTTACCCGTGGTACGATATTAACACCCTTCAAGCTAGGGTTACAGGTCTGATCCCAACAGTTTAGATTTGGGGCAAATCGGTTAAGTGAGCACTCCCATAGTTGCAGTGTCTGTATCAATCTTCAGAGTAGAAATTAGAAATTAGGGCTGTCAGATACAGTCGTCTATTTCATTAAGGAACTTAGATAGTTCCATTGACTCATGGACCACCAGCTTTATATGCATGGTCCCACATAAATTTATTGAGTAATCTTATTATTAGATCCAGAGATCCCCTATTAGATAGGATTGATCTCAGTCTCAGATTCAGTTGAGTAATCTCATTATCAGATCCAAAGATCGCCCGTTAGATAGGCTTGATCTCAGTCTCCGATTTAGTTGAGTAATCTCGTTATCAAATTTAGATATCACCCATTAGATAGGCTTGATCTCAGTCTCAGATTCAGTTGAGTAATCTAATTATCAGAACCACAGATCATCCATTAGATAGGCTTGATCTCAGTCTCAAATTCAGTTGAGTAATCTCATTATCATATCCAGAGATCACCTGTTAGATAGGCTTGATCTAAGTTTAGTTGAGTAATTTGATTATCAGATCCAGAGATCACTTGTTAAATAGGCTTGATGTTAGTCTCAAATTTAGTTGAGTAATCTCATTATCAAATCCAGACATCACCTGTTAGATAGGCTTGATCTCAGTTTCAGATTCAGTTGAGTAATCTCATTATTAGATCCAGGGATCACCTGCTAGATAGGCTTGATCTCAGTATTAGATTCAGTTAAGTAATCTCATTATCAGATCCAGATATCACCCGTTAGATTGGCTTGGTCTAAGTCTCAGATTTAGTTGGGTATTCTCATTATCAGATATAGTGATCTTCCACCTGATAGGTTTGTTCTCAGACAAAATTTTTTCTTAGCATTGATAGTAGATTCTAGGATCATCCATTAGAGAGGTTTAATCTTCGATTCAGTTAGTCGAGAGTAGCATAGTTAGAATTTAGTCATTGATATGAGCAGATTCAGTTAGTTAGCTTCAGTATCATCAATTTTTGCGACCGCTTACTAGATAAGACTGATATCAACTTCTGTATTCAGTATTAGATGATTTAATTATTCATTATCTCAAGCATAAATAGTGAGTTTAGATGGAAGTAAAGTAGTATCTGAGTTTCATTACTTCAAGTTGAGATGTTTTCAAATATTGTTTGTGAATTCATGCATGTGTTCTTATATAATACTCTTGTGATTATTCAGTTAAGTAATTGTTCATGCATAAGCCCTTGCATTTGGCCTTACCTTATCTCCATACTCTGTACATTCCCATATTGATGCATTTGTGCTATGGTGTTTTATTTAACGCCATATGTTCAGAGGCATGAGATCCAATGTACCCTTAGTAGCTTAGTCCCAGTTAGCAGTAGTAGACGTAGTTGAGAGTCCTTTTCACTCGAGGATGATCATTAATTTACTATTGCATAAGACTTGTTTGTTTTAAGTAGATGGAGTTAGTTGGGGACATATCCCATCAACTCCATAGCTCAGACAGTTTAAAGGCCTTTTGAATAGATGTATTAGTATTCTTTTTTCAATCTTGAGTATTTTTAGATGTTTTGAACCTTATGGATAGTTTTCGCATTTATTTTCTATATTATGCAGTGTTTAGGTACATATATCAATTGAGGGTTGGCTCATGGCCCTTCAAGATCATGAGCACTATGTCATGTTCTGGTTCCAGAAAATTAGGTCATTGCAGCGTCACCTCTATGCTGGGCCTTCGTTGTGTTTTGATGGAACATAGGAAGTGATTTCCTATGCTTCTAGGCAGTTGAGGGTGCATGAGAGGAATCATCCTACTCAAGATTGGAGTCGTTGGCAGTGGTTTTAGCTTTAAAAATTTTGTGGCATTATTTGTATGGAGTGTACGTAGACATCTTTTCTGATCATAAGAGTCTACAGTAAGTGTTCACTCATAAGGAGCTAAATCTCAGGCAGAGAAGATGGTTGGAGCTTATCAAGGACTATGGTATGAGTTTACACTATCACCCAAGAAAAGCTTACGTAGTTATTGATATTCTTAGCAGGTTATCCATGGGAAGTTTTGCTCATGTAGAGGAAGGAAAATGGGAATTGGTGAAGGATATTCACCGTCTGGCCAATCTTGGAGTTCGTCTCTTGGAGTCCAAAGATGGTGGGGTAAAGGTTCAGAAATTTATTAGGACATCTCTTGGTCCAGAGATCAAGAAGAAGCAAGTGCTAGATCCTGTCTTGATGAAAATCAAGA
>JAPEIP010000008.1:141835440-141847389 GCA_026120095.1 Capsicum chinense | reverse complement strand
GCATGAGAGGAATCATCCTACTCAAGATTGGAGTCGTTGGCAGTGGTTTTAGCTTTAAAAATTTTGTGGCATTATTTGTATGGAGTGTACGTAGACATCTTTTCTGATCATAAGAGTCTACAGTAAGTGTTCACTCATAAGGAGCTAAATCTCAGGCAGAGAAGATGGTTGGAGCTTATCAAGGACTATGGTATGAGTTTACACTATCACCCAAGAAAAGCTTACGTAGTTATTGATATTCTTAGCAGGTTATCCATGGGAAGTTTTGCTCATGTAGAGGAAGGAAAATGGGAATTGGTGAAGGATATTCACCGTCTGGCCAATCTTGGAGTTCGTCTCTTGGAGTCCAAAGATGGTGGGGTAAAGGTTCAGAAATTTATTAGGACATCTCTTGGTCCAGAGATCAAGAAGAAGCAAGTGCTAGATCCTGTCTTGATGAAAATCAAGAGTGATATTGGTGAGAAAAAAGGTAATGGAATTCAAGATAAGCGGTGATGTATATTATGATACCAAGGGAGTTTGTGTGTTCCTGATGTCGACCATTTGAAACAAACACTTTTGGCTGAGGCGCATAGATAATGCTATGTTATACATCCTATTTAAAAATAATATATCATGATCTCTAGGATATATATTGCTGAAACGGTGTGAAAAGGGATGTGGCTTATTTTGTAGACAAGTGCTTGGTGTGCCAACAAGATAAAGTTAAGCACATGAAGCCTAGTTGGTTGTATCAAGAAATTAATTTTCCCAAATAGAAATGGTAGGTAATTAATATTGATTTCATTAATGGTTTTCCTCGATCTCTGGACAAATTTGATTCGATTTGGGTCTTCATAAATAGAATGACGAAGTGTGCTCACTTTTTTCTAGCGAGAACTAAGTTTTCTGCGGAGGACTATGCAATGTTTTATCTTCATGCGATAGTAAAGTTGCATGGGGTACCTATTTTGATTATCTCTGATCATTGTATGCATTTTTGTTCACACATTTTGTGGTCTTTTCAAAAGGAATTGGGTACTAAGGTGAGTCAGAGTACTACTTTTTATCCTCAGATGGATGGGCAAGCAGAAAGAACTACTCAGACATTGGAGGATATGCTTTGAGCATGTGTGATTAACTATGGTGGAAATTAGGTTGAACATCTACCTTGGGTACAACTTACTTACAATAATAACTGTGATTCTAGTATTGGGATTGTCCCTTTAGTCAAAGTATCAACCATAGAACCTTAACCTAGGATACATCCTTGGTCCATAACTAACGAACCTGCCTATCTAGTGTCTTCAATGTGACCTCTTCATAAGACAAAAAATCTAAGATACCCAACACTACAAAAGAAAAATCTGAAGTAAGATTACCAAGACACTTCCTCAACCTAGATACATGAAATATCAGATAAATATAGCTCAAACCAGAAAGTAACTCCAATTCAAAAGCCACATTACCAACCCTCCATAAAATTTCATAAGGACAAACAAATTGGGAAATGAGATTCCCTATCTTACGAACCCTATAACTCCCTTCATGAGAGATACCTTTAGGAATACCTTATACCTAATATCAAACTCCAAGCCTCTACGGCTTACATCACACAGTACTTTTGGTGACTTTGGGCAACATTAATCCTATCCTAAATTACCTTTAAATTTTCCATATTCTAATGAACTAAATCTGATCTAAACATGTCCATTTCACAAGGCTCAAACTAACCAACAGGATATCTACACCTCTAACCATACAAGGTGGTAAAGACTACATGGGAAGCAGAGGAGGACATGAAGACCAAGTATCAACATCTGTTTTATGCTACTGGGATTTATGTGGAAGGTATGTGTTCGTGAACACATACTTATTATATGAGTTTCTAACCGAAAAGTTTAATTCCCTTGCATCTTTATTTTATAACTTAGTTAATGGTTCCATTGATAATTGATAATGCAAAAAAAATAATACTTGTGGTTACCCTACCTTGTCTTTTATTTGGGGATGAATATTCCTCGTGGGGGAGACTGAAACCCCCTAGGTTTTTGGCCTTTAAAAAATTTCCATGATTTTTTGTCTTTGGACAGGATAATACTTGGGGAAATAACTCATACACTGGGATACAAGTGGTATGGGTTTATCTCTTGCTAACTAGTGTTTGTGGGTAGTTTGGATTTGGTTTCTAGAAGGGATACAACCTGGGTGGTATGATTCATATTGGTAGATACAGGTTACTTGGTTGATTCACTTCATCTTAGACTTAGTAAACTAAGTTGCATATGAGTATGAGTGGCTCATGATATGCGGTAAGATAGGATACGAGTCATACCACAGAGTCACATAATGGGAAGTATTCAATCCTCTTTAGATTCTATTCTGTTAGGGGTATGAATCATAGGTACCTTACATATGCATGGATACGATATGGATTACGGTGAATTAGATCTTGGATAGTGTTGGGTCTAAGGGAGACGACCTTGGGTATGATTGGTGAGTACCACTCATATTGGAGGGTACGACTGGTATGGATAGTCCTATCGCTCTGATGGAATGCTTGTGTAGGTTAACTGAGGGCAATCTAGACATTTTCCACTTAACCTAATAAGGCCCCATGACTTTTAACTCACTTGGTAGGTTATTTTCCCTATTATTCTATTTTTAACATTTAAAAACTTCTTTATCTATAATTCTCTCTAAGGCTTTTATGTAAAAGAAAGCTAGGGTTTCATCTTAGGGATTAATTTGGGGATCTTGTTGGTTATTTCTCTCCAACAATTTTTTCAATTAATACATGATCTTTTCCCTGATTGTTAGTTCCACTATAGGCATTGTTTTATTCAATGTTTTCATGGTTTGATTATTTCTATGGTTTTGGGTTGTTAAATATAATTTTGGGGTTTTGGTTATAAATGTCTAGTTATTGTTTTCCCATGTTTTAATTATGCTTTAATTGTTGTTTTGGATAATTTGTTGCATGGGAATTGGCTTTGATTTTGAAAATATTATGTCCGTAATATGTTTCCTAAAATGACTTTGAGAATATTTTAACTACATTGTTGGATTTTAATGGAACTATTGCATGGTTTGAACTCGATAATGGAACCCTAAATTTTTTTAATGGTATGGAATGGTTAAATTGAATTGTTTGGTTTAAATAAACATCCCTGTCAGCTACAATGGTATCTCTCAAGCAAACATAATAGAACACTTGTGCGGTACATGGGACTCCCCTAAATTAACTTGGTAAATGGGAACACGGGAGTCCCTTTACCTTAAAAGGTTTCTCAATGGACAATACTTATAAGTTATAGTCGGTATGAGGATACGATTATTAATACGCCTTGTAAATGATAAATGGTATAATGGATTGGTTTGTTGAAAATTATTTTAATTCGGGAATAATGGCGGGGTGTGATAGATAATTGTGAAGGGGGGAGTTCAATGAATGAATACTAGAAACTCATGTTTTCCAACATGAGGGTTAGGTCATGGTGACTTTATATGATACTAGGAGTTATATAGTAATCCTCTAAGTACACTATACATATGTATTACAGAGGGTATGGGTACATGGGAATCCCCTACTCTAATGGTATCTCCAATTGGTACAACTACACACATCGCTGCCTATTTAGGGGGTTACATTGGACCAATATAGCCCGTGGGTAGTTAAGGAAGGTTAAGCTACATATACCCAGATAAATAGTTTCAAATGCATGCTAAACCCAATTTCATTTCTTAGAATGGTTATATATATATATATATATATGTATGTATGGTTTGGTAATTGGTTGGTCTATTGGAGTCTTAGTTTAGAGGGTTATAAGTGGTTTGGCTTGCGGTATTTAGTGGACTAGTGAAGGATTTTGCAATTGTGGCCATGTTTAGGGAGTAATGGTGGTGGAGGAATTTTTATCATGTCCACTTGATACAACATGTCGAGGAGTAGAAGGACAAGAGTTCCTTTGACACTCCACTTGTTCTAATCTCCCACTAATTGTCATCACTTCGCCCCTTATGGCTTCCACTTCCATACTCAACCTTTCAAGAGCTCGGGTCATAGCCTCAAGAGTGACCCTCATATTCTCTATTTCATTAGAATCCACGATTTGAGACGTGGTTCCCTCCATTATTAAGGTGTCACCTACACAAGCAACAAACAAGTTAGTTGAAAATCCCTGTCCTCACGCGCACTCTCTTGGTTCACTCACACTCAAGTTCCACAAGTGTTGTAGATTGGCTAGGAACCCGGGGATCCATAAGATATCAGTATGCTCTTGACCGGAATGGATTATTGTTTGAAACTAAAAGAATTCTTGTCGGACTAGATACAAGAGTTACAACACATTCAAACGAGAAAAACACACAAATAAATAATGTTAACATGAAGAATGTACACAACACTAACTTACAAGCTAGTAGGGTATTACTAGGTTGTCAATTAGTGTCGAGCAAACAAACGAAACTAGGAAAAAATAAAATGAAACTAAGAAATCTAAAATTTAAAGTCAAAAATATCATGAGAACAGTACTTTAGTGACATGATAGTCCACTATCGGCCTTGAGTTTTATCAAAATTTTATTTCCCAATTTCAAGTCTTGATCGATAAGCAATTTGGAATTAGTGGATTTGGATAATGGAGGGAAAAGTGGTCTTAGAGCCTTTTTGTTCAAATTTCAAAAGCAAAACTTGTCTTCATTGAACTTTCTCCTTGAAAAAAGGTCCTTAAATCAAGGAAAAGTAGATGAAAAGTCTTTGAAGTGATAGGGACAAGTCTTTCACTAACAACTACAACAAGCTTGTCTTTCACCTTTTTAGATCTAGTTTGCCCTTTAAGGATTAACAAAATGATGAAATGGAGAAAAACCTTAAGAGCACAACAACAACTCCAAGAACAACAAAAATTTTCCATTCAAAAATACACTACGACAAGACCATTAAATCATCCAAGGTCTAGGTAACAACAACATCTAACTCGGCAACACCTTGTTCACATCTACAACTTGAACAAGTTCAAGTTCAATCTCAGATTTGGACACTTTTTAGTGTTGATGAGAAAGAAACCAACACTATAAATACTCTAAAAAAACAAAATACTACAATTTCTAGACACACAACAAAAAAATCTTGGCCAAGATAACAACAGCACAATTTTCGGCCAAGAACGAAAAATGGACCTATTTACACTTTTCTGGAATTTTTTTTCAATTTTCATCCTTTTTTTTATCTTCATAGCAAGGAAGACCAAGATTAGTATTTTGAGAAAAAGACCAAAGATGGCTTTGATACCAAATTATACAATACTAAATATGTATCAAGAGATTCCAACTAACACAAGAACAACAACATGAACAACAAAGTGCTAGTGAATCGAAAATGGCCACACACGGCTTCACTAGGATTGCAACACTTGGTTGAGCTAGAAAAAGTGAGTTTAACAAAAAGAACAAAAAAGAAAATATTTCTAGTGAATAGAAAGAGCCCCACACGGCTTCACTAGACTTTTATATTCAACAATATAATGTTAACAAGATTTACAAACCAAGAGACAGAAACTTGACACAGAATATTCATTAATCTAAGAACCCTAACAAGAGAAAAGACCCTAAGACTAATAAATATCAATACCATGTTCTTAATTGGACGAAGAGTAACAAAAAGAACCCCAAGAACCTAGTTTCTAGCCAAGATACAACACTAGTAACACTCTACTAGTGAGAATTCGGTTTTGGCCTCTCCAAATGAGAAAAAGAAGTCAAAAATCTTCAAGTATTTTGTTTCTTGAATAATAGGAATGAACTAAAGCAAAACTCAACTTATTACATGGATTATATAGTCACTTAGAAAGGAGGAAAAAAGATGAAAATACCCATGGCATTTAAGTGGGTGGGTTTGGGGTGTCTTGGTGGGTCTCTTCACATTTTATCAAATATAGCCCCTTAGATGGGCTCACAAGGGCCTCATACATGGATAAGAATGTAAAAAAGGCTTGGAGTCATTGCAAATCATTTTCTTCACTTTGTGTGAAAGGTCTCAAGCTTGGAATTCCCGTATCAAAGAGCCTATCAAGAAAAGTAACTGTAAACTCCTCCCATTCTATGGGCCCTGCATCTGCAGTCCTTTCTACCTTCCACTATTTGAACCATGAGTGAGACACTTACTGTAACTTATATGCAGCAAATTCTGTGCTCTCAATAGTTGTTACCCCCATGATATCAGTAGCATTCTACACTTGATCAAGAAATTCCTGAGGGTCTTCATCTTATTTAGTCCAAATAAACTATGGACGGTTCATTTGGGTGAAGTCCCAAATCCTACCAGTAGTAGTATTGGCTACTGGGTTGGCCGAAACCACAGCTGGACGTTTATTCTAGGCTGCCAAAGAATGAGCTAGGGTGGTGAAGGCTGCTTTGAACTCTATGTGGGAGACATATTTCCCCAAAGGATCTGGATGGATGAGCTGAGGGGCTAACTGATCTCTCGTTCCTTTCCTTTGAGTCCTCTTTAGAGGCTTATTTTGTAAACAAAAGATAATCTAGTATTAGAATGAGAGTGTAACTGGAGCTCTTGCTCACTCGCACGACATGAATACTAAAAGAAGGGAAACTTTTCCCAAAATATCTTGTAGACTTTTGTCCATAGGTGTGGCGCGCAACACACCCATGTACAAGACTCTACTAGATGTGATTTTTAGACTTTCTAGGACACTATTGAACCTTATGGTTTGATACAATGTTTCTAACGGCCCAAATCTGTACATTGGATGCTACAAGGTACTCTTAATCCTTAAGGACCACAAGCTAACCCATGACTGGTACCTGCTGCAATAACTGTGTAATAAATATTGTAAATATGCAAAAATAGGTGGAAACTTGACATAAAGTTCAATCAAAAAAATAAATCTAAATGCGGTATCAAAATACAAAAATCGAATATAAGTACTAAAAAATTGAAAAACTGAATAACTGTCTGAAAAATACTTGAGTCTAAAAAGTCTCTAACTGTCTAAGTTGTGGAGTTGATGGGTAAAGATCCCAACTAGCTCAATATATTAAAATAAAACTAAAGTACTATAAATAATAAGCGTCTCCTCAAGCTATGAGGACTCTCTACAACTCTGAAAGTTAAGAATCTAAACTGTTAAGGGTGATTTGGATCGCGTTCATTTTAACCTATGCTATAAGACATCATAGCACAAAGAAAAGTATGTGTTGGTACTTTGAATATATTTTTATACTCAGTGAGATAGGATGATATGTATAGGTTCAAATGAATGCATAATAATAACTGAATAACATAAGTATGACTAGGTAAGTGTAAATACATGAATACATAGACTGTAACAAAGATCATGCTAGTACTGAGAACTGAATCATAATACTGATAAACAATATCTATGTTTACAAATACTATATTACTAATAATCTGAATGACTGTATCTGATAGTTTTGAATATTGTGGAACCAAACTGAGTTCCATACTGAGCTAAGTGACTATGTCTGATAGTCCTGAATCTGTAGAACTTAGCTGATTTTTATTGTTAAACTAGATTGGAACGCAGCCAGCGTATGTTGAGACATCTTAACCTATTAGATAAGGGTTGATGAGGTGGCTTAACCCATCAATTTAGGGTTTCCACCGTTCTCAATAAGTACCCGCTAGATAAGGGTCACTCACAGCTGTCCCTACCAGTGGCGCGGTATTGACACCCCTTCAGTCGGTGTAGAGATTAGACCCTATCTTAGCCAAAACAGCATACATAGGGCATGTCGGTTAAACACTACTTCCTACAGTTTTAGTATCAGTCTCAGTAAAAGAACTCAGATAGTTCTTCAGATTTCAGTGTATACAGGACTGTAAGATATTGTCATCCATGTTATCAGTTTCAGTATTAGTCAGGACAGTTATCAGTAAACCATATATTATCTTACAAGTCATGCTATCACGTATTCACGGTCCCAAGTTCTATATACGTATGTTTGCACTCCCATATTCATATTAGTCAGTCAGTGTTGTTCATGCATGAAACCCTTTATATTCAACCTACTTTCCTCTTATACTCAATACTCCAGTAGTACTGACGCATTTGTGCTATGGTGCTTTCTTTTCATGTTACACCATAGGTTCTGAGACACGAGCTTCGACCCAACAGTAGTGGTAGCATTCCAGTCGAAGAGACACAGTGAGTCCTTATTGATTCAAGGACAATATAATTTGATTCATTTATTTATTTCTTCATTTCAGTCTTATGGAGTTAGTTGGAGACATGATCCTTCAACTCTTTATTTAGACAATTTAGAGGCTTTCAGATTTACTTTTAGATTTACGTTCAGATTTAGCTATTTTGGGTATTTTTGCCCATATGATTTTATTCAGTTGAACCTTATGGCCTCACAGTTCTATGTATTCCGAATTATTATATCATGATTTGCAGTATACAAATACAGATATCAGTCATGGGTTATCTTGTGGTCCCTCGAGGTCATGAGCGTCGTGTAGCATTCCGATTCAGCAAATTGGTGTGTTACACTTACACAAAAAAGATTGTATCCCTTAGTATGTTTATATTGTTTGTTGTGTACCTTGACATAGAATTCATGATTATATGACTATCCCACTAGATGATTTCCATTAGTGATGGATAGAGCGAATCGATATTGATGTTTCCCTAAGGGTGTATGATAGCCCTCTATTTACACGCCAAATTAAGTGTAAGGACATCGTTATTAATATATTTATCCAACTAAGAGAACGGGTCAAACCACAAGGAAAATATGATTTACCATTGTGTAAATTCAAATTAAAAGTTTCTTGCTATGTTCAAACCTATGGTACAAAATGGTTTGCCAGATTATCAATCTTTTCAACTATGAAAGTAATTCTTTGTCTTCTAAAAGATTAATTCAAGACTAAGAATAATTAGAGTATAATCTATTAAAATGGATCTTGGAACTACGGTTTCCTAGAGGCAAATTATGCATGGGATCATGATGCTTCTATGCAAATATGAATCATACAAGATATGCTAGGCTAGGTTTAAGGTCTTTAAGGTTAGTTTTTTTACAATTCCTCAAAGATATCACTCATTGACCCTTTTATGCACCTAACGAGTGTGTCAAATAAAGCCACCCAATACTTCAATTGGGTATCCTTAATTGTAGGATGATACCTATGGCATAGCCAACCACCTAATCACCCTTATGTCTTAAGATATTTAAAGATTGGTAAGACATGCCCATAAATTATCTACTATTGCTTTGATTCCCATATTTCTCTTTGAAAGATGAGGTGGGTTCCTAAAGTTCACCGAAACCCGTCTTTCAGGGATGGTTTGAGCTTTCAAGAGCTTGGGATTTTTATCCATCACACCCATTTGGATATATTGGTCTTTCACCGATAAATCCCAACCAATTTACTCAATCAATAAAAGAACCCACATCCCAAACTAGTAGATGCACAAACAAATCAAATTCTACCCATATTTACACCCTAACGTAGCATAATCCCAAGAGGTAGATCTAGCATACTATAAGGATAATAAAAATAAATATAATAATATATCCATCAAAGTTATTCATAGGAAAATAAAGACAGTATAAACCACACTTTAGACTAAAATGAATATTTAATAGACAAAGCCAAATCTATATTTTAAAGCTTCTGTAATTTAATGTTGTCTTAAATTAGTGTAAATTTAAGCTCCAAGCTCCAAGATATTACAAAACCCTAAGCTAAGGATGGTAGGTAGAGTTATAGAATAAATGATTCATGGATTAGGGTTTTGATCTTTTAAATGGGAATTTTTGGTTGACTATATACTTTACTAATTTTGCCAATGGCTGAAAATCTTGTTATCCGGCGATCACGAGTGGATATACCGTTATCGCAATTCCATAATCTCTAAACTCTTCAAGCGATCCCTGCTCGCTGTCTTTTTGACTTACCATGATCGCGGTCGGAACTACGTGATTGCGGTACCTGAGGCCTAGTCTACACAGGTTTTCTAACTTTTGCGCTTCTCTTCCCACTTTGATCCTTTTTCAGCTCGTTTTACTTTTTGTCATCTCAACAACTATGTACCTAAAATACATTGAATTAGTGCATTTAAATAACAAAGTTGTTTTATTCGAATGTCAGTGAGTAGTAAATTCACCACTTATTAGAATAGTATTTGTGTTCGAGCCGTATTTATCTTGGCATACCGGCCTTTTTTTGGACTAATATTAGTACTTATTATTGATTTTCATGTTTGGGTAATACATACCTTTCATATAGACACTTATATTATTATTTCCATTATTTTCATTGTTGATATTAATCAATCCTCGCTTAGTGTATGACTAGACTAGAATTATCTTGTTAGAAGACCCTTTCTAAGGGTGTATTGGGATGACTATACTAGAATTATCTACTTAGTAGTCCCTTGATCAAGGATCTTAGATGTTGGATTGGGAGGCTATCTTGGTTTGATAATTTAACTCTTATAGAAAGGTAAGGCTAGCTGTTTCTACTTTTATTAGTACGCTATTTCAGTTACAGTGTGGATTGTGGCAGTGAAGGTAAGTTAACCTTCTATGGTTATGTTATGGTTCTAGCGTTGGTGATTGGGTTGTGTAGACCATTTTTGAGGTTGCCAATTTTTAGTTATTTCTTTTGAATTAACTAGTTCATCACCTGGTATATTAATATCAAATGATCTTGGGTTCTTCTTTTGGTTTATTGGGTACTCCAATCTTGTAATGATGTGATTCATGTTTTAGTAGAGTTACTAGAGTTGTAGATAAATCTGTCCTATAACTATATTGTAAACTGGTAGTTAATAATTTATTGATTAGATAAAGTACATGATTGAGCAGTAAATTGCTAAAGTTATAGTTCTATGAGTTGGTAGAGTATTTTTTTATCTCTAGTACATTTTACAGCCTTAGTTAATGCTTGGGTGTGGTTTGGTGGTTCATACCCTCTCGTAAATATGGAGTTTATTGATTGTTGTTTTAGTTATTGATTTATCCTTTATTGTGATTTTGTTCTTCAGCTACGTTTTGGATTTTCTCTAACATGATCTTGTAATGATATATCTGACTCTGATACTAAGGTCGACTATTTATTTGTCCTTAGGTCTGATTTGTTCCCTTAGTGTTGGATTTGAACCTTGGAATTTTGATTTGAGGATAATGATAGAATTGGCGTGTAGGTACTTACCTTTTTGTAGGTTTGGTTAGGATAGTGGAGATGAAGTTGTTAAGCCTTTGTGTTGAGATTTCAGTTTGAAGTTGTAGAGCATAGGTGCAACCTTGTTTTTAGTGCTTTCCTAGTTGGGGTTTAATTTATAAGCTTGCTAAGCCTATAGTTTTTATTTAGTTCAAATTGATGTTGTTGATAGGTGTTTAGATGATATCTCATAGGCACAGGCATGGTATTTGTTCTCCCAGCTTTGACCTTGGATTTTAGTTATCATTGTTATTTTGTTTGGCATACTCAGCAGGAGTAGTATGCTTGAGTTTACTTCAGCATGGTTTTACCAGAAGTTGTCGGGTCATCCTGGATTGAATCATTCGGAGCTGAGCGCTTGTTCTTCAGACTCCAGATTGTCATTTTTAAGGAACATTTGGACCATTTGTACCATCATTATTGACTGAACACCTTGGTTATATCTATTTAAGTGTCCAGGTAGCAGATTATAGGCTATTATTATGCTTGTAAGTATTCTTTTCTGGCGGATCAGCTTCCATTATTTGAGGTTAGTAAGATGGAATTTCACGGACAGAACTGAGGAGACTTTCTTCTTAGTTTTGAGTACATAATAGGTTTGGAAAGGTAAAAGAAGGATATGTTTGTATATTGAAGCTGTTTGCATGTGTAATACCTTGCTTTTACTTTGTCTTGATAAGCCTTTGCTTGGTTGTGTTGGTATCGGTGTGGAATTAGTGTTTTGTGGTTTGAATTTTTGTACATCAACCTTC
>JAPEIP010000008.1:141811666-141835340 GCA_026120095.1 Capsicum chinense | reverse complement strand
ATATATTATCTTACAAGTCATGCTATCACGTATTCACGGTCCCAAGTTCTATATACGTATGTTTGCACTCCCATATTCATATTAGTCAGTCAGTGTTGTTCATGCATGAAACCCTTTATATTCAACCTACTTTCCTCTTATACTCAATACTCCAGTAGTACTGACGCATTTGTGCTATGGTGCTTTCTTTTCATGTTACACCATAGGTTCTGAGACACGAGCTTCGACCCAACAGTAGTGGTAGCATTCCAGTCGAAGAGACACAGTGAGTCCTTATTGATTCAAGGACAATATAATTTGATTCATTTATTTATTTCTTCATTTCAGTCTTATGGAGTTAGTTGGAGACATGATCCTTCAACTCTTTATTTAGACAATTTAGAGGCTTTCAGATTTACTTTTAGATTTACGTTCAGATTTAGCTATTTTGGGTATTTTTGCCCATATGATTTTATTCAGTTGAACCTTATGGCCTCACAGTTCTATGTATTCCGAATTATTATATCATGATTTGCAGTATACAAATACAGATATCAGTCATGGGTTATCTTGTGGTCCCTCGAGGTCATGAGCGTCGTGTAGCATTCCGATTCAGCAAATTGGTGTGTTACACTTACACAAAAAAGATTGTATCCCTTAGTATGTTTATATTGTTTGTTGTGTACCTTGACATAGAATTCATGATTATATGACTATCCCACTAGATGATTTCCATTAGTGATGGATAGAGCGAATCGATATTGATGTTTCCCTAAGGGTGTATGATAGCCCTCTATTTACACGCCAAATTAAGTGTAAGGACATCGTTATTAATATATTTATCCAACTAAGAGAACGGGTCAAACCACAAGGAAAATATGATTTACCATTGTGTAAATTCAAATTAAAAGTTTCTTGCTATGTTCAAACCTATGGTACAAAATGGTTTGCCAGATTATCAATCTTTTCAACTATGAAAGTAATTCTTTGTCTTCTAAAAGATTAATTCAAGACTAAGAATAATTAGAGTATAATCTATTAAAATGGATCTTGGAACTACGGTTTCCTAGAGGCAAATTATGCATGGGATCATGATGCTTCTATGCAAATATGAATCATACAAGATATGCTAGGCTAGGTTTAAGGTCTTTAAGGTTAGTTTTTTTACAATTCCTCAAAGATATCACTCATTGACCCTTTTATGCACCTAACGAGTGTGTCAAATAAAGCCACCCAATACTTCAATTGGGTATCCTTAATTGTAGGATGATACCTATGGCATAGCCAACCACCTAATCACCCTTATGTCTTAAGATATTTAAAGATTGGTAAGACATGCCCATAAATTATCTACTATTGCTTTGATTCCCATATTTCTCTTTGAAAGATGAGGTGGGTTCCTAAAGTTCACCGAAACCCGTCTTTCAGGGATGGTTTGAGCTTTCAAGAGCTTGGGATTTTTATCCATCACACCCATTTGGATATATTGGTCTTTCACCGATAAATCCCAACCAATTTACTCAATCAATAAAAGAACCCACATCCCAAACTAGTAGATGCACAAACAAATCAAATTCTACCCATATTTACACCCTAACGTAGCATAATCCCAAGAGGTAGATCTAGCATACTATAAGGATAATAAAAATAAATATAATAATATATCCATCAAAGTTATTCATAGGAAAATAAAGACAGTATAAACCACACTTTAGACTAAAATGAATATTTAATAGACAAAGCCAAATCTATATTTTAAAGCTTCTGTAATTTAATGTTGTCTTAAATTAGTGTAAATTTAAGCTCCAAGCTCCAAGATATTACAAAACCCTAAGCTAAGGATGGTAGGTAGAGTTATAGAATAAATGATTCATGGATTAGGGTTTTGATCTTTTAAATGGGAATTTTTGGTTGACTATATACTTTACTAATTTTGCCAATGGCTGAAAATCTTGTTATCCGGCGATCACGAGTGGATATACCGTTATCGCAATTCCATAATCTCTAAACTCTTCAAGCGATCCCTGCTCGCTGTCTTTTTGACTTACCATGATCGCGGTCGGAACTACGTGATTGCGGTACCTGAGGCCTAGTCTACACAGGTTTTCTAACTTTTGCGCTTCTCTTCCCACTTTGATCCTTTTTCAGCTCGTTTTACTTTTTGTCATCTCAACAACTATGTACCTAAAATACATTGAATTAGTGCATTTAAATAACAAAGTTGTTTTATTCGAATGTCAGTGAGTAGTAAATTCACCACTTATTAGAATAGTATTTGTGTTCGAGCCGTATTTATCTTGGCATACCGGCCTTTTTTTGGACTAATATTAGTACTTATTATTGATTTTCATGTTTGGGTAATACATACCTTTCATATAGACACTTATATTATTATTTCCATTATTTTCATTGTTGATATTAATCAATCCTCGCTTAGTGTATGACTAGACTAGAATTATCTTGTTAGAAGACCCTTTCTAAGGGTGTATTGGGATGACTATACTAGAATTATCTACTTAGTAGTCCCTTGATCAAGGATCTTAGATGTTGGATTGGGAGGCTATCTTGGTTTGATAATTTAACTCTTATAGAAAGGTAAGGCTAGCTGTTTCTACTTTTATTAGTACGCTATTTCAGTTACAGTGTGGATTGTGGCAGTGAAGGTAAGTTAACCTTCTATGGTTATGTTATGGTTCTAGCGTTGGTGATTGGGTTGTGTAGACCATTTTTGAGGTTGCCAATTTTTAGTTATTTCTTTTGAATTAACTAGTTCATCACCTGGTATATTAATATCAAATGATCTTGGGTTCTTCTTTTGGTTTATTGGGTACTCCAATCTTGTAATGATGTGATTCATGTTTTAGTAGAGTTACTAGAGTTGTAGATAAATCTGTCCTATAACTATATTGTAAACTGGTAGTTAATAATTTATTGATTAGATAAAGTACATGATTGAGCAGTAAATTGCTAAAGTTATAGTTCTATGAGTTGGTAGAGTATTTTTTTATCTCTAGTACATTTTACAGCCTTAGTTAATGCTTGGGTGTGGTTTGGTGGTTCATACCCTCTCGTAAATATGGAGTTTATTGATTGTTGTTTTAGTTATTGATTTATCCTTTATTGTGATTTTGTTCTTCAGCTACGTTTTGGATTTTCTCTAACATGATCTTGTAATGATATATCTGACTCTGATACTAAGGTCGACTATTTATTTGTCCTTAGGTCTGATTTGTTCCCTTAGTGTTGGATTTGAACCTTGGAATTTTGATTTGAGGATAATGATAGAATTGGCGTGTAGGTACTTACCTTTTTGTAGGTTTGGTTAGGATAGTGGAGATGAAGTTGTTAAGCCTTTGTGTTGAGATTTCAGTTTGAAGTTGTAGAGCATAGGTGCAACCTTGTTTTTAGTGCTTTCCTAGTTGGGGTTTAATTTATAAGCTTGCTAAGCCTATAGTTTTTATTTAGTTCAAATTGATGTTGTTGATAGGTGTTTAGATGATATCTCATAGGCACAGGCATGGTATTTGTTCTCCCAGCTTTGACCTTGGATTTTAGTTATCATTGTTATTTTGTTTGGCATACTCAGCAGGAGTAGTATGCTTGAGTTTACTTCAGCATGGTTTTACCAGAAGTTGTCGGGTCATCCTGGATTGAATCATTCGGAGCTGAGCGCTTGTTCTTCAGACTCCAGATTGTCATTTTTAAGGAACATTTGGACCATTTGTACCATCATTATTGACTGAACACCTTGGTTATATCTATTTAAGTGTCCAGGTAGCAGATTATAGGCTATTATTATGCTTGTAAGTATTCTTTTCTGGCGGATCAGCTTCCATTATTTGAGGTTAGTAAGATGGAATTTCACGGACAGAACTGAGGAGACTTTCTTCTTAGTTTTGAGTACATAATAGGTTTGGAAAGGTAAAAGAAGGATATGTTTGTATATTGAAGCTGTTTGCATGTGTAATACCTTGCTTTTACTTTGTCTTGATAAGCCTTTGCTTGGTTGTGTTGGTATCGGTGTGGAATTAGTGTTTTGTGGTTTGAATTTTTGTACATCAACCTTCTTTAATTCAGTTGGAGACTTGTTAATAATTGAGGTTGAGTTTTGGTTGTTTGAGAAATGAAGAAAGGAAGTTGGTGGAAAAAGGGATAACCTTAGTAAAATCCTTTGGAAGCTTTGTATTTTCTTAGAGGTTATCTGGGGAAGTCGTGCTCAAGCATGTGGGCCTAGTAGCTCATCCCTTTGATTTTTTGTGCTTTTTCTATTAATTGAATTTTGCAGACAAAACTTCTTTTAATAGTAGATATTGTAAAGACCCTATAGGTTATTACTCGATTTAAATGTCTTTTCGTATTTCAAGCCTTTCCAAATTGGATACAAGTCATTTATGGCTTACCAAAAATGTCGATTTTGTAATCAAAGAGTTTATTTGGATTTTAGGATCATTTCCTTATTAGGTAGTGTTCGATATTTACTATTTGGTCTCGAAACAAAACAACTAGTAGATGACCTTGGATGAGAATTCTAACAATGCCATTAGCTCTAGAACATTGATTAGGCTTGGCTTTCCAATGGTTCAGGTCTCGAGGATTCTTAAATTATTTTGAGCTTTTTGGCGGATTATATGAATATAGAACAATATGTTTGGTCCCCATTGTTAATCAAATGAATCTCAGATTAATATTTTGATGGTTCTATTGGGTTCGAAACGTCAAATTTGGTATGGTGGAATAGTTTGTTTGAACGCATGGGGTTCCAAACTAATCTCGAGCACCCGCTTGAAGTCCATTTTAGACGTTGCAAAAATCAATTATCTGGTATCTCGTGTGACCGCTTATGTACTGAGGGAGCTATATTAGTAGCGTGAATTTTAGATCCCCTTGAGTTTCTTAAGTGGACTTGGGCAGTTGGTAAAGGCACTTTAGCAGCAAGGGAGGCCACTTTAGCGGACCTCTTCTTTAGCACTAAGTGGCTGAATTTGATACTTGGGCCAATGGTGCAAGACCGCTAAAGTAGTTGAGATGTTGCTTTAGCGGTGGGTGCTTTAGCCTCAGGTGTCTGCCTTAGAATTTACCTAGGGGCTTTTTATACCCTTTCCCCCATCATATTTTCAACTGTTTTCATACTAATTTGAGAGCTAAAAGAGAGGAAAAGTGGGGAATCATCCAATAAATTGAAGGTATGCTATCCTAAAACTCCTTGAACTTTTCCCATTAAGTTTTTATCATTGACCATCCTAATTCATGGTAAATTCTTAGAAAATATCTCTTAAATTCCTAAACTTTTATCACGACCCGATCTAAGAGTAATGATGATACTAACTATATCCTGCCTAAAGGTAAGCAAAATCATAACCCAAAGAGGTTAACTTGGTGGAAATGCACCAAAGGGGCCCAACAGGAAATCCAACACAAGAAATAAGCAAGCAATATAAATAGTTTAAAGGCAATCACTACATAAATACCATCCCACGACCTGGTAACACGAGTGCATGAGAAACGATAAATACAAAGCAAAAATATAGAATAGTCAATACAATCTGTCTTGAAACTAAAGACTAGACATACGTAAGATAGAAGCAAATAGGTGACTCCAACTCTAAGATCTCACACAATCTTCGGATATCAACACAATATGAAAGTCGATTAACGGTGGAAATAGTACTCGAATCTGCACCAAAAAGGTAAAAAAGTGTACTATGAGTACCAAAACCATGGGTACTCAGTAGACATCATCTACCGACTTAGCTAAATCATAATATAAGAATGACAAAATGCAAGATAACATAACTCGGTCAAGGTATAGACAAACATTACATAACTCAAACATCACAGTGCATAAATAGTTAATAAACCAGTATAATAGCAAAATGTAACATACAACACCAACACAAACAATCATAACTACAAAATTGGCTCCCATATGGCAATTAATGCAAAAAAGTGAATAGCCTATCACAAGCCCCCATAAGCCTTGAAGGTACCAACGAGATAGTGCAACCCACCATCGTAATTTATCAACTCTCATAATCCAAATTGAATTTAACCAATTCATAACACACTAAAATCCTCGATTGGCCATAATTATCCATTGTCAATTTATCAACACTTATCAACTAATAATTATTTTGCTAGAATCAAATTATATTATACCACTTTATGGCCATTTCCTTGTTTTTGTATTAACTATATTATCAATCTCAAACCCCAATTTCTTCCTATCATAATGAGTATATCATCAAAGCATAAAGTGTATATCTGGACTCGAAATTTATTATCAATAGCCAGACTAAAGCTGGTAAATATACCATCAATAGTTAGAGTTAAACCTATAAATATAATCAGTAACCGGACCTGAAATGGTAAATATATCATCAATAGCCAAACTTGAACTGGAATATATAAATCTAACAATGTAATAAATAGTATCATCAATAGCGTAAATAATACCATAATCATTAGGCGTTGATCCTCACAACAACAAAAATAACTCTCAAGTATCAAAGTTTCCTAATATTACTTCAATAATAATTTCCAAGAGTATAAAAAGAATATAAGTGTCTACAAAACCTAACATACATCATAGCGTAAGGTGGGTCAAAAGCCCACTTCTAATCCTCAAATTTTCATTTTATGCAAATTCTACCTAAACAAGGCTTAATGTATCTAAATCCACTTGTCTATGTTAAACAAGCCTTAATTATACTAAGATAGGAAATTCACCTAAAATATGAGTTACTACGTAAATTATCTAAGTATATGGGTTTTGAATAGCCTAAATAATCCAACTAGCCAAGAATTGCCATTCATCATACCATCACCTAATACCCATCCCAAATATTTCAAAATATCATAAACATACTATCATGACCGAAGTCAGGGTCCTGGTCGCGATGGGCATCCCAATCAATCAAGGCCCGAGATACCCTGTAACACCCAACCCACTAGTAATATTGTGCTCTCTATGTCTATACTTATACGTCATCAAAGTGCGTCACTAGGGAGTAAGGCTTGCTATTTATATAACTAGTACCTCTCTTCTGTTTTGCCGATGTGGGACTCCTTATCTTATGTTGGGGTATTACATATACCCCTTATGTACTCAATGTTCTATCTGAGGTTTTATCCTCCTAGTGGGTTTTTCCTAAACTCAAGAATGAGGTTTGCCCTGCCATACTGGGATTTGCCTAAACTCTATTTGAACTCTGGCCCATATCTAATGGTAGCCACAAGAGTGGATCAGACACCTTCTTGTCATGACCTGAGTTAAGGCCCTGGCCACGATGGTCATCCCAAAAAATCAAATCCTGAGAGACCCCTGTAAAGGCCCAACCCTCTAGTGATATTATTCGCTATAGGTCTAGACCCACAGGTCTTTAAAAGACGTTACTAGGAAGTAAGGCTTTCTTACATACATAGATATCATTCCTCCTATGTTTTGTTGATGTGGGACTCATAATACTAAGTTGGGGTGTTACATACACTATGAAGTAGATCAATCTAACAACGGATAAAACCTAGCCTACATCGATGCCTAAGAATCTTAAAGATCCACTAAATCATCGTTTTTCCCATCAGAGAAGTTTCCGCAGGATGCCAAGCTATCAAAACAACATTTCACTAATTTATTTAAGAATAACAATACCCATATTTTACTATTGTACTTAGGTTCCAAAAATCACCCAAAATCCCATTCACTATTAAATTACATTTTTGAAACCAACCCATATTCCCACATTCTCCAGATATCACTACACTAAAAAAGGGGTATAATTTGAGCTAATTTGGGTTAAAATCAAGCCTCTAAGTTTTGGGATCTTAGAGAAAGATATCGGAAATTTTATCATGAAATGGTTAAAATCTTACCACAATTCAAAGGAAAATCATGAAACTAGATGTTAGCAAACCTCCTAGATCACCCACAAGCCTTCATTCCAAGCTATCTCCCATAGTAGGGATTTAGTCTCAAGAAAATGGGTGAAGAATTAGGAAAATTGGGCAAAAATGGGGTGTTTATATACTCTCTAGGTTCTCAGGTCGCGTAATAGTGACCCGACATTCACGATCACGGTATATTGCGATAGCGTTAAATGTCAGTACTGTGGCATCCTCTTATCATAATCGTGGTCTAGCAGACTGGTCAACCAATAAGGTTGTGAATCAATGTATCACAATAGCAACATTTTCTACCCTGCTAGAGGAGTAATGATCATGGTCAAAGTTATCGCAATCTCGATGCAGCAGAAAAATCCGATACAACTAAGACTTGAAAATTTTTTGACTCTCCGCCAAGCGCTTGGAATTTATATAGTATCCCATATACACAATTGAACTATTTAAAAAACCAAATTCGATGTTCCACACTTAGTGGTGCATTCAAAATATCCATCCGAGGTAATTTTTACGAAATATGGGTCCCAAACCTAATTTCCTATTTCTTAAATTTTCGACAAATAGGTAAAAATAATTCCATATACCTTAGGACCCTAACCAAAGGTCCACTTATCCTAAAATCGTCATTCAGAAGTTGGTTGAATAGTCAAAATTTACATTTAAAGTTGTTTGACAAATGATTTGGACCGGTGGCTATTTTGAACCAGCGAAGACTTTGAAATAGGGAATTGGCTCTTAAAACCAGATGTACTTCCCAATAATCGATCTGCCAGTTCCAGCAAGTCATAGATAAATTAGGGAAACTATGGAAATATTGTAATGGTGAAAATAAGCAATAATAAGGAAAATAGCCTAAAATGTCATTATATTATCCACTGCTAACAAAAGTTTCATACACAAAAGTTAAGGATTAGGATATACCTAAAGTCTTGAATACATGAGGATATTATGTCTGCATCTCACTGTTGATTTCATAAGTGGCCTCCTTCACTGGGAAGTACCTCTGCTGAACCTTAACTATCGGAATCTACCTAGTGCGTAACCACCTAACATCAGTACAAAAAATTAGTTCATGCTACTTTACGAAGTTCAACCGCTCATCAAACTGAAGGGAGTTCTATCTAAGAACATGAGATGGATTAGGAATGTATTGCCGCAATATAGAAATATGGAAAACCAAATGGACAACAACAAAATTTGGAGGTAAAGGTAACTCATAAGCCACCTCACAAACTATGCGTAGAATCTCGAATGGTCTAATATTTATATGGCTAAGCTTGAGCTTTCTCTTGAACCTCATTCAACCTTTATGGGAGACACATGGAGGAGTACCGAATCACAAATTCCAAATTTCAAGGCATGAAGCCTACTTTCTGCGTAGGCCTTATGCCTAAACTAAGAAGCTCTCAACCTATCCTGATTCACCCTAACTCTTTCCAATGAATATGAAAGAAAGTCTGTACCACGAGGTATAATCTATGAAGTCTCAAACAATCTAATCAGAGAACGTTGTATCCTACCATACAAAGCATCAAAAATCTCCATGTCAATACTTGATCGATACCTTTTATTATATGCAAACTTTGGCAAGGCTAAGTGCTGCTCCCAATGACCTCCAAAAGCTATAACACAATCTTAGAGGATATCCTCAAGCAGCTAAATATACTACTCTGGCTGGCCATTGTTCTGAGAATTAATGGTTGTACAGCAATCTACCTGAGTATGCAACTCCTCTTGAAAAGATCTCCAAGACCTAGAAATGAATATATAATCCCAATCTGAAAAAATAGAGAAGGGCGCCCCATGCAAACGGACTCTATCACTCACATATATGTAAGCTAACCCCTCAATACTGAAGGACATCTTATTAAAAATAAAATGCATTGAATTGGTCAACCAATCCACGATGATCCAAATACAATGAAACCCACAAGAAATATGAGTTAAGATACTAATAAAATCCATGGTAATTAGCTCCCACTTCCACTTGAGAATAGGAAACCTCTAAATCAATTTGCATAGTTACTGATGCTCGGCTTTCACCTACTAACAACATAGGAAACGAGCTACACAGTCTTCCACATCTCTCTTCATGACAATCCATAATAATCTTGTCTTAAATCTCTATACATCTTGGTTGAAAATGGGTGAATATAATATCTAGAGTTGTTAGCTTCATGTAAAATCAACTAAATTAAATCAGCAACTCTTAGAAAACAAATTCTTCTATCAAATCTCAAAACACCCTTAGAATCTATGGTATCTCACTTGGACTCACCACTCAACACGTAATAATGAAGAATGCAAAGCCTATTATCCTCAAACTAGAGATCCTGAATATACTCAAATTATGAGGAACCAGCCTTAACACTAGAAAGAATCCTCCTAGTTTTTGAAATATCAAGACACACTATTAAATTGTCTAAGGATTAATTATCCCATGACAACAAGGTTTTGAGAAATTGATATACAACCGAAGTTACCCATACTCGTTGTCTTCTGACACAAGGCATCTACCACCACATTCACCTTGCCCAGATGATACAAAATAAAGATATCATGATCATTAAGAAAATACATCCACCTACGCTACCTATAATTAAGTTGTCTCTAGGTTAAAAGATGCTGAAGACTGCGATGATTGGCAAAAATCTCATAATGAACCCCATAAAGATAATACGTCGAAATCTTAAACGTAAAAAATATTTCCGCCAACTCCAAATCATGAGTGGGTAGTTATGATCAATTACCTTAAGCTCCTTCAAAGCATAAGCAATAACACAACTCTGCCGAATAAACACACAACCCAAAACAACACAAAAAAAGTCACATCACAAGGTGAATCCTTCATTGTCAATAAGAAGATCCTAAATAAGAATCAAAGTAAGAAACTTCTTGAGCTTCCTAAATCTCGATTTACACCCCTCGGACTATCAAACACAAACCTCCTTCTGGGTCAATCTAGTTATATGTACTAAAATTGTAGCTAAACCCTTAATGAATAGTCTATAAAAAGTAGCCAAACTAATGAAGCTACAAACCTCAGTAAGATATATAGGTTCAGACCTATCATGAATGTCCACAATATTCACCGGGTCTATAATAATCCCATCATATACACCACATACCCAAGGAATGTCACTTGCTCAATCAAAAACTCACACTTAGAGAACATGGCAGAAAACACATGATTTCTCAATATCTGGAGCACAATCCTCAAGTACAACATGTGGTGTCCTCTTCTCTTTGAAAGCAGAAGAATGTCATCGATGTAGACAATTATGAAGGAATACAAATGAGGCCTAAACACTAAGTTCATCAAATCCATGAATGTGATTGGGACATTAGTCAACCTAAAGTACAACACTAGGATCTTATAATGACCATAAGGCGTTGTAAAGACTATCTTCAGGATATCCTCGATTCGAATCTTCAACTAATGGAAACCATACCTCAAATAAATGTTAGAAAACACCGTTGCACCCTAATGTTGGTCGAACAAGTGATTAATATAAGGCATAGAATAACAGTTCTTCACCTTCACCTTATTAAGCTGACAATAACAAAGACATATATGAATGAAGTTGTCATTCTTTAGAAATAACATAGGAGATCTCTAAGGAGAAACACTTGGTAGAATTCTTACCAAGAAGATAATGATGCTGAGAATTTAGCTCCTTGAGTTCTGCAGGAGCCATATGGTAAGGTACCATAGAAATAGGTTAGGTCACAAAATTGATATAAATAGTAAACTCAATATGACAAATAAGGTGAATAACAAGAAGGTCAGCAAGGAACACATTAGGAAACTCACAAACTGTAGGAATAGAGTAAAGTGAAGGACTCTCCACACTAGTATCACAAATATATATGAGATAAGACACACAACCCCTTAAAATAATCCTTCTAGAAAGAGTATAAGAAATAAACCTCGTCAGATTATGGCTAACCGCTCCCTATCACTTGACTGGGTGTATGAAAAACATGGATAAGGTAACTTTCTTGGCAAAATAGTCCATGTTACTACATGATTGTGGGATAATAGTCCATACATAGAATCACATTAAAATCTACCATATCTATAATAATTATATCAACATAAGTATCAATATCTTTAAAAATCATAACGAACGATTTGAAAATCAATCCACTACTAAAGAATCACCCAAGGAGTAGATACTTGCAAGGGCACAAATAATAAATACCAAGATACCTTTTATCACACAAGATGATAAGAAGAAACATAAGAATAAGTGAACCCCAAATTAAATGAAGGGCCGAATGACGGTAAACAAAAGTCATACCTTTAATTATAGCATCTGAAGACTCAATATTAGATATAATAGATACTGCATATAACTATCCATGCCCACCACCTAGCTAGGCTCCTAATTGACCTCCAATCCTGCCTATTTGAGAACCTCTTTTATTACCCTGGAAACTATCTCTATGACCCTGAGAACCGCCTCTAGTAGAGAGATAACATTTTCAAAAAGGGGATACACTATAAGATGAAATGATAATCACCCCACTACTAGGGTACTCATGAGAATAATGGACAAAATATCCACAAAAATAACATGCTCTCTTAACTGAACTAGAGCCAACAAATTTGACCAACCTAAAGTAACAACAAGGAGTAGAATAATCAATAGGTGAACCCCTCATAGATTGACCGCCAACCTGACTAGGGTGATCACTAGAACTAGACTGACCTTCATTAATAATAACACCAGTCAACTTGGCTGACTCTAAGGCTATTAGGCATGAATTAGAGAATACCGACTATGAGAACTACTACATCTAAATTTAGAACTACTATGGCTACCACAAAAACTATAATAATATCTAGGCCTCTTATCATTGCCCCTATAGGCCTCACAATGCGTCTCCTCCATTACCCAAACATGATCCAAAATCTCATCAAAAGACCTACCTTCAATAACTAAACTCTGAGTGGACATGCAAAGGGGAAGTCTCAATTCTCAAATAAAGAAATAAACTTTATCATAATTAGAGTCCAAAATGAAAGTAGCCTGCCTAGCCAACTCATTAAAATGAGCCTCATATTTTAAAACAATCATGGAGCCCTATTACAACTTACAGAACAAATCACTCAAAAGATCTGTATAGTTATGAGGTATGTAGTTCTTCAAGAACATCTCACAGAATTGAGTCCATGACAATGAATATGATCTAGCTGTTCTAAAATCTTTTTAAACTCTCCATTAATGTCTAGCAAATAAATCTATTTGATATGAGATATGATCCACACTATGGTCTTAACAAGGCCTAAATTATGGAGCCTATCATAAAAAACGATCAAAAACTCATAAGCATCCTTGCCCTGACCATTAAAAAACATAGGTTGAGCCAATCTTAAGAATCTACCCAATAAATTCTACTTCTTAATAGAAAGAGATGGAAGGGAAATGACTCTTTGAGTAACTAGTACTAAGCAATCGCCATTGCAGGAGGCATCACAACTCTGGGACCCGCAACTATAGTTGCACCCTACTTTAGTAACACTCTAATTTGTAGATTGTGCACCATAATATGATGCGAAACCAACCATCCCTAAAAGATAAAATAAGGAGTCTCTAAGAACTAAAGAAGAAATAAACCCTAGTGGATCCTTCTCTTGTCCCTAGCCCACCACTGACTGAGGTGGAAGAATCTCTAGCTCAGCAAAGAGAATAGTGTCTGGTGGAGGCCTCTTATCTTTTCCCCTAGCTAAGGACACATCTAGAGGATATCCATGACCTCTAGATTCTCTTTGAATAGTAAAAAGATTCCTAGGATTGGTCTCAGGGTGCTCATCTCATATAGCGCTAGCATACATCCTATCCATCAGGGAAAAAGTGAAGTCAAATGAATGATTTATAAACCAACTCAATGAATTAGCATGAAATGGGTTAAAGAATAGAAGACCACCTAAAAATATCCTATATCTTCGTATATATTTGAAACCAACATCAAT
Source organism: Capsicum chinense (assembly GCA_026120095.1). Lineage (NCBI taxonomy): Eukaryota > Viridiplantae > Streptophyta > Magnoliopsida > Solanales > Solanaceae > Capsicum > Capsicum chinense. The sequence goes on along the minus strand of JAPEIP010000008.1, from coordinate 141,821,485 downwards.
TTTTTGATCTGCAAGACTGTACTATACAATTGCTCTTGTACCAATAATATTTGTCAAGCCTAGACTCTAATAAAAATTTGTCATTGCCCAATTTATGAGTCTTAATGGAACCTACTATATCCCACGAGTAGGTAAGCCAAACTATAAACTGAAGCTAAATAAAATAGGTTATCTTAGTGTAAATACCTCAATGAGGCCCAATATGAAATCTAACACAAGAAATAAGTAGGGCAATAGAAATAGTTTAAAAGTACAAACTATGTAAATGCCATCAAACGACCTGGTAGAGCAAGTACAAGAGCAGTTATAAATACAATTCAAGTATCTTGAACAGTCAGTAAAATATGTCTTAAATATAAAGTATAAGCATAAGTAAGATAGAAGGAAATATGAGACTTCGACACTAAGAGCTTACTCTATATTCAGATATTAACAAAGCATGAACTTCGATCAACAATGGTAACTAGTCCTCAGATATGCCCCAATAAGGTACAAAAGTCTAGTATGAGTACCAAAACCATGGGTATTCAATTGGAATAATCAACCAACTAAGCAAAATCATGGTATAGAAATGATAAAATGCAATATCCTATAACTAAGTAAAGGTATAGACACTTATGAAACTCCAAAATTACAGTGCATAAATAAGGAAATAAACCAGAATAATAGCATAACATAACATACAATATCAACATAAGAAATCATAACTACAAAAAAGGCTCCAATACACTCCAATTAATGTGGAAAAGTAAACAACCCATTACAAGCCTCCATAAGCCTTAGAATTACAAACAAGATAGTATAATCTACCATCGTAATTATAATACCTCGAGACTACACCCTGGGCATCACACGGTGCTTACGACCACGAAGGACCACAAGCTAATCCATGACTGGTACCTCCTGTGAGAACTAAATAATATTCATGAAACATATGTGAAAGTAAAGTTGATAATGCCATAAGGTTCATAATGCTAAATAAAAACTTAATCGATTTGTAGAATAATTGCTAACTGATAATGTATGAAAAGACTCGAAATATAAGAGATAAAAGAGTTGATGGAATAAGCTCCAACTAACTTACATCTGTTGTCTGAAATAATGAAAGCGCTGAGACAATATAATGGATAAATAAACATCACTTCCTTGATGGATGAGGATTCACTACTGTAGCTATGACTGATAGATTGATCTGGCTAAGTATAGTCAGGAACCCGAGCATCCGAACCTATGATTTAAGACATCATAGCTCAAAGAAAGAGTATGCATTATTATTTTGAATGTACTGGTATGCTAGGTAAGGTTAGGCTGATATGCATGGATTCATATGAATGAGAAGATAACTGACTAAATCAGAGCCTGGCCACTATAAAAGGTTCATACCTAGAGTGTATTGGTTTGAATGGTTGTTCTACCTAACCTAGAAGAAGTGCAATCTACCACTAGACCACAAATATTCTATGGATAGTACTATGGGTAATGGAAAACAAGAATATTTGACTTTATTATGGCTGAGGATAGTAAGCTTATTAACAATATTCTTGACGGTCCTGATGTGCCTATTAGAGAGGTCAAATAAGGAAAGGTTACAAAGATAGTTGTAAAAAGCAGGAGAGAGTAGAATGATCAAGATAGGAAAATAATTGAAACACATTACAAAGAAAAAAAATTGCTTGTCCGTGGCATAGGATCGGATAACTACAATAGGATTTCAATTTGTGAAACAACTAAGGAAATCTAGGATTATTTATAGATAGCTCATAAAGTAACGATAGATATGAAGAATTCTAAATTTTAAATGTTGACAACTTAGTATGAAACTTTCACAATAAAAGAAGCAGAAACTATTCACGAGATGAACACAAGGTTCACCTATATTGCCTATGAGTTACATTGCATTGTTGAAGTAATTCCTTTATACAAAAAGGTAATAAAAATTAATGGGGTCCTTCCTAAATCCTAGGACAGAAAAGTGGATTCTATCACTGATGCTAGGAACTTAAAAACTCTCACCATGGATAAACTCATTGGGAATCTAAAAACTCAACTTAAATAACAATTAGGGCATTAGAAGATAGAGGTAAAAAGGGAAAATCACTCATTTTAAAAGCCTCAAGAGCAGGTCCAAATAATGATGACACTGATGTTTCGTACATGAAAAAAATAATTATTAAACACATGAGAAAAGGTGGTCAGTTCTAGAGAAGTGGAAGAGGTAGTAGAAAAATAGCCATAGTGAAATTTTGTCACAAATATAGAAGTCGTGAAAACCATACTAAGGATCATCTAATGGATAAAATAAAATATTAGTATTCTCAAATTACTGAAGCGATAGGGACGAGGTACCTACAAGATCAAGAATATAGGTTGCAGCTGATGTTTGCAGTTAAATAAGTGTTAACTGGTCGGGGTGGTGTCTCTAGTGAATCTGATGCAGCCGAGAAGTCTGTAGATGTTTCCATGCTTGTAGTAGAATATACGAAAGTAACCTTTAATTCCCTATTTTGCTTCGTAGGAGAGAATAAACATGAAAAAGAAAATGAGGTAACTATCTCTGACATTAAGAAGAAGCTTTAAAATTATTCTAACAGGAAGATAAAAAACCTATAAAATTTATTGATTTATATTATGTATATATTATGAACTAAGAAAAATAGTCTAGCAAAAATTATAGAGGGTAACTAGCTTGAATTTATTGTTTTAACACACCAGGTCTCTTAAATAAAAGAACAGTGTACTAGGCTAAAATTTAACAATCTAAGGTTTGTAAGCCAATTGAAAGAGCTGGATTCTTCTGATAGCAAAGAGAAGAAAGAGGTCTGAAAAATTCATATTGAGCTTTAAAAGAAGCTAAAGAATTCTCAAAACAATCATATGATTGTGCTTCAGAAGAATGAGAAGTTAGAAAGGGACCTAGTCCATTTGAAGGAAAAACTTAAAAATTCTCTACAATGGACTTGATATACTCAAATCATCTCTAATTTCACTGGTTATACAGTCTATAATGAAAAGTATCCTGGGCCTCAAATGTCTGGGTCACATGACCAGGTCATTCAAGATGTCAAAAAACAAAGTCTGTATACCACTGTGCACTCATTATGGAAGAGATGGGCGCTTAAACTAATAATATCAGATATGGATAAAAACTAAAATGAATGGTTCCCAGTATATTCAGAAAAGGAACATACATTCTAAGGGTTTTAAGCTATATAAAATAGTGTAAAGAACCTCTCTTCCTGTATTTTCCAAAAAGGATTTGATCATACCATTGTCCTCCAACTGGGAACACAAAATTAATTGGGTTCCTTAATTCAACAAGTGATCATGGCTCTAGAAATTAGATAGGGTATTATAGTCAGAAATGGTTCATTGATACATTATTTAATTATAACTCAAGAAGATCTGACTGACCTATCTCTCAATACATTTTATGTTGAGATGATATATGTTGAAAAAAGTTGATTTTTAAGGACTGTGTCCCAGGTGAAACAAAACTGAAACTCCCACAGTAAGAAGTATATGGAACTATTAACCCCTAGTTGTAGTAAAGCCTTTAAATTTAAGAAAGTAGTGACGATGATGATGGTGAATGCTAAAAAAATGCAGATGAGAGCAGTATCAGGCAGTTTAATAATTATAACATGCTAATTTAAAGGATGATCAAATTCTCCTTACATACTATCAAGTGAGTCTATTTCTTTTCAAAAAATTGGCTCTGTTTAGGAGGCAAGTATCTTTTGTAAATTAGATATATGTTGATCTAACTCAGTACCATAACTTTGTAGGTATACACCCATGGAAATAGATTAGGAAGTGGACTATAGTGATAGGCACAAACTTAGATATTCACTCAAATAAGAGGGATCTATTCTTCTCTCATAAGTTAGTATCACTACAATATGCTTTAGTAATTATAAAACATACTTTTTAAGAAAGCCATGTGTAATACCATGAGTTTTTATATTATGAACATATCAAAAGATCAACTATGAAGTTATCTTTCTAATACTGCACGTCTCGTGTAATACCTTGTGAAAAGTACATTGTTGAATAAATGACTTAATCTCCAAGTCATAAGGAATCCTCATGACTTGTATGCAGTGAGCCATACCTATGTATGTATGGGGTGAGGTAAGTTTTTTTCAAGTTATGAGTAAAACCTTAGAGTCATAAGGTAAATACACGAGTCATATGAGGCTAAGTTATAATTTTACAAAAGTAGGCTCCCTAATATTCTTTCCAAGTTAGGAGCGGGGGATACTATTCGTATAGAGATGTTATGAGTTCTTGATATGATTCGTCTACCTATGATTGAGGGATCCAAGAATCTAGCCTCATTTTTTATCAATGTATAAGTTACTTCGACATATATTGAGTCCTTAAATAGCGACTACCTCATGAACAAGTCAAAAAATTCCTTAGCAATCAAATTCTTGAAATATATATAACTATAGTCATCTTAAAATGAGAATAACTTTTTTTATACAAATTATGTTTTATCTCCAGACCAACCAATAGATAGATAATTTAATAGCTTTTCAACTATAAAAATTTTTCCTTAATACGCTACTGGAGTGAAAAGTTATGGATAAATTATCGAAGCACTGTCAATAAAGCTAGTGGTTACTACACAATAATAACGAATCATAAGGAGACCATATGAGTCATCAAGAGGAGTATTATCCATAATAGTAGGGGTCAAAATCTGGGACCATACCATCTGATTGAAATATTAAAGAGCATGCATATTCTTAGCTATTTATTATTTGACTTGAAGATTCTCTATTATGATTTGAATACCACGAGTTTGACTTGAAACCTTGGTTAACTATTTCTAGTTATGTTTTAAGCATGATATAGTAGTTCAAGTTATATGAAAGAAAGAATGAGATTTAAGGATTCAGAAGAAGCACTAAGCTTACAAGAAAGTTTGTTTTATTGATTCTATGAAAAGACTTGAAATCCACAATTGTTCATCCTGATTATGAGGTAAATTAAAGAGAAGCACAGTTGGTTTCAAGTATACAAACCCATATGCTATTTTAAGATGGGTTTCATTATGTATAAGTATATAACTATTCAAGGAAGAGTACTTAGCACCAAGATGGGATTGTAGATGAGTGTATCCAAAGTTCTCGAAAACTATGAGTCATCATAGGTTAAGATTTTCCCAATAAGGATGAACTAAAGTATAAAGATCAATAATATAAATTTCTATTTTGATTGCAATGGTAGGACAACTCTCACCAATATATGTAAGATATTGGACTCCATGATAGCTTAGATAGTTTATGTCGATTAGAAGAATATCCCAAAGAAAGATTTAAAAGTAAATCTTTTAGAAGGAAAGATTAGATGTTTTATATCTGTTAGAAGAATCTCCCAAAATATATAAGGTTCTGCTTGTTTCTTTTAGATTTATGTATCTTATTCAGTTGCTCAGGAGGCATTCTTGTATCACGGGTTAGATTAGGATCACTTGTGGTTCTAAGAACCATGTGGTATCTTAGGGGTAGTCTCGGGTTATTAAAAACTTGGTATCAAAGATTAGAGTTCAAGTATCCTAGGTTGTCTATGAATCCATGTCTTGTAGTGTTTTGCAAAATTATATAGTGATATCTTTACTTTACTTCATGAAGCTACAAAGCATTTCAGAAATATTTCAATTTTTATTGCTCAAGATCATGCTGTAAATTGTTCTTTCAGAAACTTCAATCAATTTTTGTGTAACTCCATAATTTTCTTAGACTATGAATTATTCTTGAGATAACATAATTTGTAAGTGGCAAGTCCTCTAAAGATGATGCTTCCATATTTACTATTAGTAATTTCATAGGTCACACAAGGGGCTTAAGAGGAGCTGGCTAGTGTATTATAGGTCTGTTATGTTGAAAGCTTATGTCTTATTCCATAAAAGATTTACGGTTAAGACAGGATAGTCTACATAATAAAATTTTTCCTTTAGCACTTTATTACTAATAATGCTAAGGAGAGGAGAGGTTATGTAAACAAATTTTTAAATATAGTTTTCATTAAGAGATATTGTTATTTAGTTTGTTATAATTCATAAGTAGCAGAACACATTAGAGTTGAAAGTATGGATTTAGATGTATTATAACAAGAAAGTTAGAGATAGCAACTGGTTAAGAGTATAGTGAGGGATCTATGCATACTTTTAAGTAATAATTTAGGTGGTACATCTTTTGGTGCTACCTAAAGAGGTAGTGACTGTGGTGTAGATTTCATGGTTAAAGGTAGAGAAAGAGTTTTTTCCCTAAGGTAACTTAGAGTATGATTTAAGTAGGAAAGGGGTTCTTGATTGTATTAAATAAAGTTTAAAAAGTATAAGTTGTTACTTAAAGTATTTGGTGGTTGGGTTTTGTTTATTTAGAGATCCCTTATAGTTGTGAAAAAAGGTGGAATTTTGTTGAAATTTATAGAGATATGGAAGTAATATTGGTGTATAAATGGCTAAATAGTATTAATGTATAGAAGGAGAACATGGTAATGGATTATTATAAGATATTCCTTATGATTATTATCGATTATTTTTATTATAAGGTTCCATCAGACTAGTGTTACTTGGCATTTTATTTTATAGCATTCAAGTGAGAATAATATGCAAGGGTGTGTTGAAATCATGTCTAGCGCTAGACACTAGTTTTTAAAAGTACGTGATCATCAAGGCAGAAGTATTGAATGCTTTATTAGTGATGTTAGTTATATGGAAATAATCTAGTAGGCTAGAGCAGTGAATGGAAGAGTTTAATTTCATTTTTTCATAATAAAGTATGATGGTATAGGTATGATTTAGAGGTATACCAAAGGCGATATGGGGTAATATTATTTTCTATGATTATAAAGTGTTGTGTATGGTTAGTAGTACCCTTGAATTTCTAAACGGGAAGAAGGCCAATTATATTATATATGGTGTTCTTAATACCTAGGTTAATGAGTGATAGATAGATGTTGTTGAGACTTTTGGTTTAATTTTCATTCTAATGGTTTAGGAAAAAATATAAGTTTAGAAATCAAATATACATTATGTGCTTAATAAAGCAGTCATTTTTGCATAGGATAGTGTAAGTCTATAATGGTGATTATTGAAGATAGAGAAAGTTAAGGATGGTATATATGAAGGTATTTTTCAACAGTGAAGTTAGTATGTTTTCAATATAGTTCATTCAAATGAATTGAGCATTTCTCTGTTGAATTTAGAGTGAAGAAATTTTGGCCGAGTCCTAAGAATATGTAATAGATCCATAAGCTTAAAAGGTTGGCTGTAATCTAAAGAGGAGATTATAGTGGTGATGAACAATTGTTTAGATAGCATAGTATAAGTGTTTCTTTTTGGGGAATGATTGTTATAGGATTGTTTTATCTAAGGAAATAAGCACGAAGTAAAACTAAGGCCAAGCGTTGGTTATATGTAATGGTTATTCTAAAATTCGTTTGTGTTTTAATGGGGATGGTCTATGGGAGTGGTTATTCATAAGAAATATTAGAGAAGGTGGGAAAAATTTCTTAGGTGAGTTGTTTACCCAGACTTTCGTATGTGATTATAATAATATGTCGGATGTCAGGTTTCTATATAAGAGGATGGGTGCATTATGCTTTAGTTAATTCTTAGTAAGAGGTTGAATTTATTTGTCGAAGGGGAGAGAAGAATTATTCGGGAGATATTATCTATAAAACATATAGGGTACTGGATTCATGGTTCAAACTAGTGATATTGAGTTATAGGTAGTACCTTGTGATTTTCCGTTAGGCTTTAACATGGTGAAAGTATGAAGTTCAATGTAGACTTTGGCGGGAGTGGTTATGTGCACTCATGTGAGAATTATAAGTTACATCAAATGAGCATAGTATTTAAGGGGAAAGTATAGTTGAGGGATTATTTTTGAAATATTGTTTAGCTAGATGTTAGAAGTTGCATTGCCTAAGCCTTGGTAATTCAATCCTAGCTTATGTTTCATAGGCATATATTCCATGTTATAGAGTTGTAGCCATTTAGATATTCTTTACATAGATATCTTATTCCGATTGTGCACAAAATTCAGTTCACACAAATGTTATTAGAACTTCTCAGAAAGAGTGTTGAAAAAATACTCCAGTTGAGTATAAACTTTAAGTATTTTTCAGTCTGTATAGCTAGAAATTCAGTTTAATAATCAAACAGATTAGCTTATATAGTTTTACATCTTTCCATCTAGTCTTACTATCCAAAGTTTCATGAGTATGGCTATTCCATGACATAAAATATTTGCATCCATGAAAATTATAATTTTATATTAGTCCATGCATCATGCATTAGTATCAGCTTCAAATATTAAGTCATGATTCAGCTGGTAAGTGTTTTTGTAATAACCCGCATGTTTCTAAGCTAGGAAGTGAATAAGTATTCCTACGTATGAAATATCCTATCCTATGGTTCATACTTGAGTACATGATTTACAATGAATATCTTAGTGATAGGATAGCTTATGATGCATTAAGCATGTTCATATGAGTCACTTAAGGTAATACAAGCCAAGAGTTTTTGAATCCAGCAAGTTTTAGTGTTCGATTTTGGAAGGGTCATCTTTGAACGAGTATAACTCAAGTTTAATGTGGTATTTTGGCAGATTTAGACCCACTAAATTGTAGAGACTCGTATTAGCTTTCCAACGATACCAATTTCTCCTTAATCCAATACTCGAGCAAAAAGTTAAGCCCATTTTTTTTAAGAGACAATAAGGATAGGAGATTGGTTAGGCGCCGCCCAACCTAGCCTAGGTAATAAGTTGGGCGCCGCCTAAGTCATTTCCAGGTGCCAAAAACACTCCGTTTTGAGTTATTTTAAGGGTAATTAAGTCTTTTAACACTTCTTAGATGTCCTTAAACTTAACCCTACGAAATATATAGCTTATAAACATATTACAACCCTATTATCATCTCAAATCTCATCATCCGAGAGAACGAAAAGATAAAAACAACTAGTGCTGAGTAACTAAGCTTGAAGATCCGATTTCAAGGAAATTCCTCCATCAATCATGAAGAATCTTCCTTCTAAGGTATGCATGAGTTGATTCATGGACTCCTTTCGTCCATGCAGGTCAATAACCATCTTCTAAATGTTGTATTATGATGTTTACGTTGTTGGTGGTTGATGTTCATGTGGTTGGAGTTTGACAATGCCTAAGATAGGATCTTTGTATGTTTATTGTGAGGATATGGTGGTATTTAACGTATACATATGTGAAATTGATGGTTGAATATTTGTAATCTTGATGAATCCACCTATCCATAAGATGTGCATGTAAGGTGTTTGTGAAATTACCTAAGGGAATAGAAATCATGCATTTATGACATAATATGTCCTAAATGACTATTCTATGTTCTAAGTTTATGTTCAACATGATTGCCATGCTATTTTCTTGAATTGAAGAAGTTGTATGAGATGCTCGTGCTATTGTTGCGATATAGAATGACCATGTTATTGAAGCCATGCAAGTATATACATGTTGTGTGCATTCCCGATCATATGATAGTTTGTTGAGAATCATTCTTATTATGAAAGCCTTACTTATGATATTGTGAATTGTGGACTCCAATCTTATGATCAAGTCATGTCATGTGTCTCAGTTTCTTCCTATTGATTCCTGGTGGTACTTGTACCCAAGAACTATAGTTGTGTTCCTAGAGCCATGTCATGTTTCATGATATCCAAACTAAGGCTATGACTCCATAGACTTCAGTCAGTCATGTGACTTTGGAAAACTTTACGATCTTAGTCAGTTGACAGATATCAGTAACATTCCGCTAGTGAACGAAATTCAG
>JAPEIP010000008.1:141769718-141804617 GCA_026120095.1 Capsicum chinense | reverse complement strand
AATCTTAGATTATCATACTCGTAGATTGAGGAACAAAGAAGTCCCTCTAGTCAAGGTTCTTTGGCAAAATCAGTCTCATGAGGGAGCTACTTGGGAAGCAGAAGCAGATACGCATACCCAGTATCCTCACCTCTTCCCCGCCAATTCAGATCAAGCTCAAGGTAATAGTTCTCCTTAGGATTATTCAATTTCATGTTCATATTTCCAGTATGAACTTGGTACCTATTAACAATTTCATACTCAGTTATGCATTCAAATGTTAGTTGTCCGTGCATCATATATGCATGAGTTCAGTATGTTTAAAATGTGAGTCATGACTTCAAGTTTTAGTTCTTCATGTTCAGTTCAGTTTCTATTGCCTTGTATCCCTTCTTAGTAAATTCTCATTCAATGAAGAATTTTCACAAGGGGGAGATATTGTAATACCCCGCATGCTTCTAAGCTAGAAAGTGAATAAGTATTTTGACCTAGGAAATCTCCTATCTTGTGATTCATACATGAGTACATCACTTACAATGAATATACTAGTGATAGGATAGCTTATGATGCATTAAGCATCTTTATATGAGTAACTTAAGGTAATACAAGCTATGAGATTTTGAATCCATCAAGTTTTAGTGCTCGATTTTGCAAGGGTCATTTTTGAACAAGTATAACTCAATGTTAATATGGTGTTTTGGATTATTTAAACCCACTAAATTGTAGAGAATTTAATTAGCTTACCAACAATATCAATTTTGCCTTACCAATACCCGAGCAAAAATTCATGCCCATTTTCTTGAGAGATAGTAAGGATAGGCGATTGGTTAGGCGCCGCCCAACCTAGCTTAGGCAATAACTTGGGCACAACCTATGACAGCTCCAGGTGCCAAAAAAACTCTGTTTTGAGTTAATTTAAGGGTAATTAAGTCTTTTAACACTCCTTACTCGACCCTAAACTTAACCCTATGAAATATATAGATTCTAAACATATTACAACCGTATTATCATCTCAAAGCTCATCATCCAAGAGAACCAAAAGAGAAAAAAAACTAGGGTTGAGTAGCTAAGCTTGAAGATCCGATTTCAAGGAAATTCCTCCATCAATAATCAAGAATCTTCCTTCTAAGGTATGCATGAGTTGATTTATGGACTCCTTTCATCCATGCATCTCAATAACCATCTTTTACATTTTGTATTATGATGTTTATGTTGTTGGTGGTTGAAGTTCATGTGGTTGGAGTTTGACAATGCCTAAGATAGGATCTTTGTATGTTTATTGTGAGGATATGGTGGTATTTAAGGTATACATATGTGAAATTGGTGGTTGAATATTTTTAATCTTTATGAATCCACCTATCCATAAGATGTGTATGTAAGGTGTTTGTGAAAATACCTAAGAGAATAGAAATCATGCATTTACGACATATTATGTCCTAAATGACTATTCTATGTTCTAAGTTTATGTTTCAACATGATCGCCATGCTATTGTCTTGAATTGAAGAAGTTGTACGAGATGCTCATGATATTGTTGCGATATGGAATGACCATGTTATTGAAGCCTTATAAGTATATACATGTTGTGTGCATTCCCGATCATGTGATAGTTTGTTGAGAATCATTCTTATTATGAAAGCCTTACTTATGATATTATGAATTGTGGACTCAAATCTTGTGATCAAGTCATGTCATGTGTGTCAGTTTCTTCCTATCGATTCTTGGGGATACTTGTACCCAAAAACTATAGCTGTGTTCCTAGAGCCATGTCATGTTTCACGTTATCCAAACTTAGGCTATGATTCCATAGACTTCAGTCAGTCATGTGACTCAGGAAAACCTCATGATCTTAGTCAGTTGTTAGATATCCGTAATATTCCGCCATTCAATGGAATTCAGTAAGATTAAGTCATGCACAATCAGTTATTCATGTCCAGTCCCTCCTGATGGGAGTAGAGGTTATCACCGAGTGAACCCAAGGATGGGAACTCACCCTCTAGTTCAGGGTGTGATTCTTACTAGTCATCCTTGGGTTCTAGAACTACGTAGCCAGCGTAGGTTGAGCCATCTTAACCCATCAGATTAGGGATGATGAGGTGGCTTAACCTGTCAATTTAGGGTTCCTACCATTCTCATTGAGTACCCGCTAGATAAGGTTCACTCACAGGTTGTCCTTACCCGTGGCACGGTATTGACACTCCTTCATTTGGGGCAGAGATTGGACCTCAGCTTAGCCATAATGGCATACAAGGGGCATGTCGGTTAAACACTACTTCCCACAATTTCAGTATCAGTCTCTATAAAGGAACTCGGGGCGTTCTTCAGAGTTCAGTATATATAGAACTGTCAGATACAGACGTCCATGTTATCAGTTTTAGTATTAGTCATGACAGTTACTAGTAAACTATTTATTAGCTTACAGGTCATGCTATCAGGTATTCACGTTCCTAATTTCTATATATGTATGTTTGCACTCCCACATTCATATTAGACAGTCAGTGTTGTTCATGCATGAAACCCTTTATGTTCAGCCTACCTTCCTCGTATACTTAGTACTCCAGTTGTATTGATGCATTTAAGCTATAGTTCTTTCTTTTCATGTTACATCATAGGTTCTGAGACACGAGCTCCATCCCAGCAGTAGCGGTAGCTTTCTAGTCGCAGAGACACAGTGAGTCCTCATTGGTTCGAGGATAATATTATTTGATACATTTATTTATTTCTTCAGTTCAGTTTTACAGAGTTAGTTGGAGACATGTTCCTTCAACTCCTTATTCATATATTTTAGAGGCTTTCGGATTTACGTTAAGATTTACGTTCAGACTTATCTTTCAGATTGAGTTGTTTTGGGTATTTTCATACACATGATTTTATTCAGTTAAACCTTATGGCCTTACAGTTCTATGTATTCTGTATTATTATACCATTATTTACAGTATGCAGGTATAAATATCACTCTTGGGTTAGCTTGTGGTCCCTCTGGGTCATGAGCACCGTGTAGCATTCCGATTTAGCAAATTGGGGTGTTACAGTTTTGTTCACCATATCAGCCTTTCCATAATATTTATGCCAAGTTAAAATCAGTCATGGATGAATGATTTCAGCAGTGAGATATTGTAATAGCCCCAAATTTTCATGTTCTAAACCTCTCAAAAGATAGAGCATGAAGTTATCTTTCCAACACCACTAGTCTCATGTAATACCTTATGTCTTAAAAGTTTACTATGGAATATACGACTCAATCGTCAAGTTGTAATAACTCCTTACGGGTCATATTGAGTGAGTCGTACTTGTGTCAGTATGGGGTTTGGTAAGTTCTATTCAAGTTACGAGTTGACCTTTATAGTCATAAGGTGAATATATGAGTCCTATCAAGCTATGTCATAAGTTCATCAAAATAGGCTACATAAGATACGAGTGGGGGATACTAGTCATATGAAGATTTTAGGAGTCATATGATAAGACTCGCCCCATTAACAAATAGGGATCCAAGAATCAATCCTCGTGTTTTGATAGCTTTTAAGTTACTTTGACATATATTAACTCCACAATTAGCTCATAGCTCATGAACAAGTGAAGTGTTCCTTAGCAATTAAATTCTTGGAATATGTATGTATAGTCATCTTCAAACAAGAATAACTTTCGTTATACTAAAGATTTTAGATCTCAAGAACTACCTCAAGAAAAATATTTGAATTAAATATAAATGATACCAAATTTACCTTTATCCGATAACGGGGTGAAACATTATGACCAAATTACTGAAGCAATGGCAATGTTGCATGTGGCTACGCCTCACTGATGATGACCTGTAAGAAGACCATACAGTTCATCAGAAAGAGTTGTACCCACAATAGTAGGGTTTGAAATCTGGGTTCCTAGTGATGCCTCAATGCACGACCCATACCCAGAATATACGAGTCATGCCCAAACACGTTAGGACGACTTCCAAATAATTTCTACAAGGTTACAAGGGTTTTTTGGTTTTTTGTCCTCATTAAATTTCCGACCCATGACTTAAAAACATAAGAAGGCATTATTTTTTCCCATTGTATAACACTTAAGCCATCCTTCTTCCTCCCATTATCAAGAATATCAGGAACTTCAAGATTAGGGTTCCACACCCAAAATTCATCCTTCAAGTCCCAAGATTTAAACTTTTATCACAAGGCAAGAAACTTCAGATATGTGGAATTTATAAACGAGGATCTTCTTTAATCCTTGTGCCCAAAACTTATTTTAATGTTAAAGATATATGATTTGCACTCAGGATTCCTACGCATATTATCTTTTCTTATGTTTATGAAATTATAATTTGATGGAATTATCAAACTGAATACATGTTCTCATCTATTTATGCTTTGACTTGATGATTCTCTATTATGATTTGATTATCATGAGTTTTACTTGAAACCTTGATTAAAGATTTCTAGTTGAGTTTTAAGCATTATATTGTATTATAACATATATGAAATAAAACATGAGATTTAAAGCTTAAGTGTAAGCACTAAGTTTATATGAATGTTTGATCTTTTGATTCTATGACAATATGTGAAATCCATAATTGTTCATCTTGATTATGTGTTAAAGTAAAGAGAAGCATAATAAGTTTCTAGTATACAAACCCTTATGTTGTTTAAGATTGATTTCTTAAAGTATTAGCATATAAGTATTCTAGTAGTAGTATTTATCACCGAGATTGAAATGCTGATAAGCGTAACAAAAATTCATGAAAACTATGAGCAAATATAGGTTAAGATTTTTCCCAACATGGATGATCTAAAGTGTAGTTATTAATAAGATAAGGTTATATTCCTATGGAAAGGATAGGACGGCTCTCCCCAATATGGTTAAGACGATTGAATCAATGATATCTCATAAGGTTTATGTCTATTAGAATAATTTCCCAAAGAAAAAATAAAAACTAAACCTTTTAGAAGCTATGTTTTATGGTTAGAAAGTTTATGATTATGCTTTACTATACATGTTCATGATTTTACCGTCTTTGTTTATTCAAGCACAAGGTGGGTCATTTACACTTAGCATGCATCATTTAATATTTTTATGAATATTCAGGTATTTTTTAACTTATGCATACACCCCCTCATACTCAGTACATTATTGAAGTACTAACACACATATATGTCTTTCAGATACATTGTCTCATAATGAAGGTAAGTTATATCCTACACATCATAAGCAGGCAGTTCACAGCTGCTAGTTAGTAGGTGATGAGTTCTTTTGATTTGAGAAATAGAGTTAACTACAGTTCTCGTAGCATGTTTATTAAGTAATATTTATTAGAGATACATCGTGATTATGTCCCGGATACCCATAGTCAATATTCGTCAAGGGTTCATAGACGTTCATTTAAAGTTGATGTATTTACTTTCATTTTTGTTTTGTATAACCAAAGTGTAAATATTTTTAATAGTTTTGTATTGAATATATTCATCAAAGACATCTCTTTCGCTTATTTCTTTTAGATTTATGTATCTTATTCAGTTGCTCATAATTTATGACTATAATATAGGTTAGCTTAAAATAACTTATTGTTCGGAGCATCGTGTGATGTAAAGGGATTAGTCTCAGGGCATTACAAATATTGTATCATAGCAAGATTTCAAGTGTCCTAGGGTGTCTATCTATTCGTGTTTAGTAGTGTCTTGCAAAATGGTACGGAGGCATCCGTACTTTTCTCGGAGAAAATACAGAGTATTTAAAAAATATTTCCCTTCTTCATGCTCTAGATTATGTTTTAAAATTCTTCTCTCAGAAACTTCTATCAATTCATGTGTTGCTCCATAATTCTCCAACTATGATTTATTCTTTAGATAACATGATTAGTAAATTCCAAATCCTCCCAAGATGATGCTGTCATATTTACTATCAGTAATTTTAGAAATCACATAAGGGG
This sequence comes from Capsicum chinense, assembly GCA_026120095.1. Taxonomy (NCBI): domain Eukaryota; kingdom Viridiplantae; phylum Streptophyta; class Magnoliopsida; order Solanales; family Solanaceae; genus Capsicum; species Capsicum chinense. Next base: position 141,798,723 of record JAPEIP010000008.1, on the reverse strand, counting down.
CTTAAGAGGAGATGGCTAGTGTGTTATAAGTCCCTTATAGTAAATGATTATGTATTCTTCCATAAAAGTTGTACGGTTAAGACAGGATATTCTACATAATCAAATTTTTCTTTTAGCACTTCATTAAAAATAACACTAAGGAGAAGAGAAGTTATGTACCCAAATTACTGATTATAGTTTCCATCAAGAGATATTGCTATTTAGTTTGTTATAATTCATAGGTAGTACAACACCTTAAAGTTTGAAGTAATAATTTAGAAGTGTAGTGATAAGAAATTTAGAGATACCGACTTGTTTAGAGGATAGTGAGAGATCTTTGCATGCTTTTAAGTAAGGATTTAGGTGGTACAACTTATGGTGTTACCTAAACGGGTAGTGAATATGATGTAGATTTCATAGTGAAAGGTAGAAAGAGTTATTTCTTAAGGTAACTTAGAGTATGCTTCTAGTATAAAAGGGGTTCTTGATTGTATTGAATAAAGTTAGAAAATTATAAGTTGTTACTAAAAGTATTTTGTGGTTTAGTATTGTTAACTTAGATCTCCCTTGTAGTTGTAAAAAAGGGTGGAGTTTTGCTGAAACTTATTGGGATATGGAAGTAATTTTTGTGTATAAATGGCTAAATGATAGTAATATGTAGAATGAGGATATGCTAATGGTTCATATAAGATATACCATGTGATTACAATCGATTATTGTTATTATGAGGTTACATCAGACTAGTGCTTCTTGGTGTTTAATTCTAAATAATTCAGGCAACAATAGTACGAGAAGGTATGTTCTTAATTATGTCTAGCACTAGACACTATGTTTTAAAAGTACGTGATCATCAAGGTAGAAATATTGATCGCTTGGTTAGTGATGCTAGTTATATGCAAGAGTTTAATTTCATTTATATGCAATTAAGTATGAAGCGGTAGGTATGATATAAAGGTGTACCCAAGGTGATATAGGGTCGAATGATTTTCTAGTATTATAAATAGTTGTGTGGAGTTAGTAGTACCCTCGAGTTTCTAAATGGGAAAAAGGCTAGCTATATAGTATATGGTGTTCTTAATATCTAGATTAATGAGTGATAGATAGATGATGTGGAGTCTTTTGGTTTTATTTTGAGTATCATGGTGTAGGGTAAGATATAAATTTAGAAATATGATACGTATTATGGTTTTAATAAGGCATGTATGTTTGCGAGGAAGAGTGTAAGTCAATAACGATGATTATTGAACATAAAGAAAGTTAAGGATGGTATATATGAAGATATTTTCCACGAATGAAGTTAGTATGTTTTTATTATATTTCATTCACATGAATTGAGTATTTCTTTGTTGAATTATGTGGTAAAGAAAGTATGGCTGAGTCTCAAGTATATGGAACAGATCAATAAGTTTAAAAGGTTGGATTTAATCTATGGGGGAGATTAGGGTGGTGATGAACATTTTTAGATGGAAGAGAGTATATGTTTCGTGTAGGATTGTTTGGTGTAAGGCAATAAGTGCGAAGTAAGATTGAGGCCAAGCTTTTTCTTTATGTCATGGTTAGTTAAAATTTTGTGTGTGTTTTATTAGGGATGGTAAATGGGAGTGGTTATTGACAAGAGATAGTTGATAAGGTGGGAAAAATTTCCTAGGTAGGTAGTTTTCCTAGACTTTCATATGTGGTTCGAATGATATGCTTGAATGTCATGTTTCTATATTAGTGGATGGGTGCATTATGCTCTAGTGAATTCTTAGTAAGAGGTTGAATTTAGTTGTCGAAGTTGTAAGAATTATTATTCGAGAGATGAGAGCTATGAAACACATGGGGTTTTGAATTCTTGGTTTAAACTAGTGTCATGGTGTTATAGGTTACCTTATGATTCTGAGCTATGCCTGAACATGGTGAAGGTATGAAGTTTAATGCAGACTTTGGCGGGAGTGGTTATGTGTACCTATGTATGATTTATAAGTTGCATCAAATGAGCATTACATTTTAGAGGAAAAGTATAGTTGAGGGAGCCTTTTTGAAATATTTTTTAACTTGAAGCTTGTAGTTGCATTTCCTAAGGCTTGGTAATTCAACCCTAGATTATGTTTCATTGGCCTATATTCAATGTTTTATAGTTGTAGCCATGTTGCGATTCTTTATATCGATATATTATTCTGACCATTCGTCAATTTGTTTCACACAAATGTTATTAGAACTTCTTGCAAAGAGTGTTCAAGAAATACACCAGTTGAGTATGAACCTTTAGTATGATTCAGTCTATATAGCTAATAATTCAGTTTAGCAATCAAACAGATAAGCTTCTATGGTTTTCCATCTTTCCATCTATTATTACTATCTGAAGTTTCATGAGTATGGATATTCCATGAGGTAAAATATTTGCATCCTCGTATATTAAGATTTCAGCTTAATCCATGAATCATGCATTATTTTAAGATTCAAATATTAAATCATGATTCCGCTTGTAAGTGTTTTGTACACCATCTATACCTTTCAATAATATTTAAGACAAGTTAGTATCATTTAGGGACGAATGATCACACGTGCGAAATAGTCTATTACATAGAGTTTTCATGTTCTAAACCTTTGAAAAGATAGACCATAAAGTTATCTTTCCAACGCCACAAGTCTCATGTAATAACTTCTGTCTTAAAAGTTCACTATGGAACAAACAACTTAATCTCTAAGTTGTAAATACTTCTCACGAGTCATATGTAGTAAGTCGTACCCATGTCAGTATGGGGTGAGGTGAATTCTATTCAAGTTACGAATTTTACCCTTATAGTCATAAGGTTTATATATGAGTCCTAAGAAACTATGTCATAAGTTCACCAGTATAGGGTACCTAAGATTCTATCCAAGTTACGAGTGGATAATACTATTCTTATTAAGATTTTACGAGTCATATGTTATGACTCAAATCCTTACCAATAATGGATCCAAGAATCAATCCCCTTATTTTGATATCTTTTAAAGTTACTTAGATGTATATTAACTCCTTAAATAGCTCCAAGCTCACGAACAAGTGAAACATTCCCTAGCGATTAAATTTTTAGAATGTATATAACTATAGTCATCTTCAAATGGTAATAACTTTTTGTATAATAAGAATTTTAGATCTCAAGACCAAAAAACAGATAGATAATTGAATTAACTTTCCAATGATACTAATTTTTCCTTTATACGATATCAGGGTGAAACATTATGGACAAATTAATTAAGTATTGGTAAAGTTGCCGTGTAACGCCCTGAGTCTGTACCCAAACGCTACACGGTGCTTACGACCCCGAAGGACTATAAGCTAACCCATGACTGGTAACTGTTGTAAGCACTAAAAAATCACATGGTAATAAAGATAATATAGAGATAAATGCGAAAATTAGGTAGAAGTTGCCATAAGTTTTAGTACTAAAAATGAATACTAAATACAAATAAATGAACACTAAAAACTGAATATATATTTGAAATACTCTAGTCCAAAGCCTCTAGTGTCTGAATATGGAGTTGATAAGAAAAGTCTTCAACTAACTCCGTCTACTGAATGTGTTGAGCTACTTAAATACTGAAAGAAAATATCATCCTCGAACTATGTGGTCTCACCACTAAATCTCCTACTGATAATCCAGGCTGCTACGTGCGGTCAGGAGCCCGTGCATCTGAACCTATGATATAAGACATCATTGCGCAAAAAAATGTATTCGTCAGTAGTTTGAATATACTGGTATGCTAAGTGAGGTAAGACTGAATTCATAGGTTCATATGCATGAACACTAACTAACTGAATAGCATAATACAACTGGATGAGAGTAGATGTATAATTAAAATAGATGAAACACTGATTATGCAATACGATGCACATATCTACATATATTGTATCTGAGATCATATTATCACTGGATACTGAGTTCTGATAACTGAGTGACTGATATCTTAGTGTACTACTAATTGAATTACTATTAATTGAGAGACTATTTCTGATAGTCCTGATTCGGTAGAACTAAACTGATTTCTATGCTAAGGTGGTTGACTATATCTGACAGTCCTGGTTCTATAGAACTGAACTTATTTCTACACAAAGATTGAAATTGAAACTATGGGAGATAATCATCAAACCGACATACCCCTTCTCTGAATTGATTTGGGGTCGAACCTGTAACCCCAGTTGGAAGGGTATCATTATCGTGCAATGAGTAAAGACAAGCTGAAGAGTCACCCTCATTTGGTAGGAGCTCAAAATGAGAAGAGTGGTACTCTCAACTGGTTGGTAGAACACCTCATCAACCCTCAATTGGCTGGTTGATGTCTCAACCTACACTAGCAACGTAGTTTCTAGAATACAAAGACTGCTTCAAAGGATCACACCCTCTATGGGCAGGTGATTCCCCATCCTTGGGTTCACTCAGTGCTGAATCCTACTCCCAACTGAATAGAAACTGAACTAATTAATACACTATTCTAGGCTAGACTAAACGGTTAATGATCATGTTTACTGACTAAACTAGACTGAGTTCACTGAGTACAATAACTGAGTGCGTGTTCTTAGTTCTATTTGCTTACTGGACATACTGAATTTTGTACTGACTAAGTACTACCGTATGTAACATTACTGAGACTATTTAGAAGCTACAGTATTCTAGGAAACCAACTAGATTGTCGGGTCATGGATTCCTCCAGGACTCCATAGCATGAAAAGTATAGTGTAACATGATCTTGAAAAGCATTACAATTTTCATAACTCATTCATACAGACATTTTATCAAACACTTGTAAGATATAAGCTTGCACATATGCTAGCGTATTATGATATTCCCATTTAATTCACATGAGAAATTTATCAGGCACTTAGAGAACATAATATATGCACATGATATTAATCAACATGTAGGCATCATAATTTCAAATCCCAATTAAAAAATTAAGGGCTTTTAACATGAATTCACAAGATACACATACATGATAAATAATTTCATATAAAACTTGAAATAAACCATTGATTAGAATACAATTAACATCATAATAACGAATACACTTAAATCCTACTTGGGATTCAAGAAATCAATTAACTTGTAGTTTAAAAGGGTTTCTTGAACTCCAAGGGTGGGACGAAACCCTTGGTTGAACACTGCACATACCATGATGATTGAGTTCGTGAAGACTAATGGTTAAATCTTGAAGATTTTCTCTTAAAATTAAAAGCCCTAGGGTTTGTTCTTGAGTAGCTTTGAGACAATTTGAAAGAAAGTGAGTAATTTAGCCTCTGGGTCATTTGATTTTATGTTTTAGGGCTTAAAATGGGTGGGATAATGACAAAATACCCATCTGGATGCGGGTTTTTAATGACAAAAAATATATCTAGTGATGCGTAGAAGAACGCACCGTGTATATGTCATCAACATGATGAACAACAGGCCATATTGAGTTTGCGTTGGTTCAATGAAATTGCACTGAAAGCTGGGTGGAAAAATTAACTGTCGATGCGATGGGCGATGCGTTGAGATCATGTCGACTCACCATTTTAGTCATTTGATCATGGTTTAAACGAGGTCCAAAATATACGAAACTCACCCGGAGTGACCTACTGATATCTTTGATTATGAATAAACCTAAAAATCAATACTCTAAGGTCATAGGGTTGTGAAATAGGATCAGCAACTTACGAAGGCTAAAATACTTCTAAGTATAAACACATAGCTGAATTTCTAAGTGTAGGGCCTTTTTTCAATTTCTAAAGGACTGAGTTAAGCTTAGTATTTTGTAGGGTTTTACAATATCTCCCCCTTGGGAACATTCATCCTAGAATGAGACGAACTAAGCTTAGAAATACTGATAGACTAAATTCATATACTGAACACGCAAAACTGAAGCATAATTACCTGACTAAAAGTACCGATATACTGATATTTTATAATGAACATGCATAACTGAAGCATGATAGAGTTTTGGGGACATGACACATGACTGTGCTATTTCATGAAGGTATGCATGATACGAAAATGCTATGAAACTAAACCGATACAGATATGTAAAGGTAATATGAGCATGTAACTGAATAAATTCAAAGAAAACTATTACCTTCAGCTGAATCTGAGTTTTCAGAGAAGAGGTGAGGATACTTGATCCATATATGTGCATCTTATTCCAAGTATCTTTATCAACGGATGGATTCCGCCAAAGAACTTTGACTAGAGTGACTTCTTTGTTCTTAGTCTGCAAACCTAGTAGTTAAGAATTTTGTCTGGGATTTCATCATAAGAGAGGTTGTTTTGAACATCTATGCCCTCTATAGGGACTATGGCTGCTGGGTTACCTATTCATTTCTTTAGTGAGGAGACATGAAACATTGGATGGACTGGAGCTAAATCTGAAGGCAACTCAAGCTCGTATGCTACCTTTCTGAAATGACTGAGAATTCGGTAAGGACTGACATACCACGGACTGAGCTTCGTCTTCTTTCCAAACCTCTTCACTCATTTCATAGTAGAGATTTTAAAAAACACAAAATCCTCAATCCCAGACTCGAGATTCTTACTTCGCACATTTGCATACGATTTTTGCCAGCTGTGAGCTATCTTAAGCCTTTCCTTGACCAACTAAACTTTTTGTAATGTATCAAATGCCAAGTCAGGACCTACGACTGCGGCCTCACCCACTTCAACCCAACTAATGGGAGATCTACATCTCCTGCCATATAGCACCTCAAACGAAGCCATCTGAATACTAGAATAGTAATTATTATTATAATCAAACTAAATCAAAGGAAAGTGGTCATCCGAATTACCCTTAAAGTCAATAGCACACGCTATTAACATAACTCCCAATGTCTAAATGGTCCTCTCTTCTCGACCATCTTTCTGATCGTAGAAGACGGTACTAAGGTGAACTTGGGTACCAAGACTATTTTAGAAGGCTTTCAAGTAATGACATGCAAACTAGGTACCTCAACCAGAGATAATAGAGAATGGAACTCCGTGAAATCTAACCAACACTATAATATAGTTATTGGCATAATCCTAGGATGAATAAGAGGTATGAACTGGTAGGAATTGAGCTAATTTAGTCATCTTGTCTACAATAACCCAAATCAAATCCTATTGATAATGAGTATGGGGAAAACCCATCACAAAGTCTATTTTCACTTCCTCCCACTTCCAAGTGGGAATATTGAACTCTTTCATGGAACCACTAGGGTTTTATGATATATTATAACCTGCTGACATGTCGAGCACTTAGCTATAAACCTTGCAATGTCTCTCTTCATCTAATTTAACTAGTAGATCTCCCATAAATCACATTACATAATAGTGCCCCCTGGATAATAAGAGTAACGTGCACCATGAGCTTCTACAAGAATTCATTACCTCAATTCATTTACACCTGGAAGACATAACTGACCCTAGAAACGTAACAAACCATCTCTTTCATGGGATAAAACCTCTACTTTCTTATCACTGCCTAACTCTTTAAATTTGACAAAACTGGGATCTCTTTCTTGCTTTTACTTTACTTCGGAAACCAGAGATGATTCTGAATAGTTCTGAACCCACACAATTCCCTCTGCTAAATCGAATAAGCGGACACCTAGTAGGGCAAGCTTATGAACTTCCTAAACTAACTTTTTATTTCCTTCTACGTGAGCAACACTACCTATAGACATCCAACTGAGAGCATCAGCCACTACATTAGCCTTACCCAGATAATATAGGATGCTCATGTTGTAGTCTTTCAACAACTCTAACCACCTCCTCTGTCGCAGGTTCAAATCTTTCTGAGAAAAAACCTACTGCAAAATTTTATGGTCTGTGAACACATCTACAATGTACCCTATACAAATAATTCCTCCAAATCTTAAAGGAAAATACAACAGTTGCTAAATCAAGATCATGAGTTGGATAATTCTTTTCATGGGGCTTAAGCTTCCTAGAGACATAGGCTATGACCTTACCTCGCTGCATCAAAACAGACCCCAAACAAACTCTAGAAGTATCATAATATACCACAAACCTATCTGAAATATTTGGTAGAGTCAAAAATGGGGCAACAATGATTCGAGTCCTTAACTCCTGAAAACTATTCGAAAAAGAATCTGACCACTGGAATTTGACTTTTTTTTGAGTCAATCTAGATATCGGGGAGGCAATAGATGAAAATCACTCAATAAATCATTGGTAATAGCTAGCCAAACCTAAGAAACTCCTGATATCTAATGGAGAGATGGTTAGGGAAAATTTCTTACTAATTTGATCTTCTAAGGATCCACTCTAATGCAATCACTGGAAATTATATAGCCAAGGAAAGCTATTGATCTTAACAAAAATTCCCATTTAATAAATTTAGCGTATAACTGATAGGCTCTGAGGATCTGTAATACTATTCTGAGATGGTCTGCTTGATCATTTTAACTGCGAAAGTAGACACGAATGTCATCAATGAAGACTATGATGAACATATCTATGTACTTCTTGAACACATGGTTCATCAATTCCATGAAGGCCGCTGGGGCATTGGTAAAATAAACTATTATGACTAAGTATTCGAAGTGTCCATACCAAGTTTTTAAAGTTGTTTTTAGAATGTCACATTCTCTGAACCTGAGCTGATGATAGCCTAATCTGAGGTCTATCTTAGTAAGTAACTAGCAACCTAAAGTTGGTTAAATAAGTCATCAATTCTGGGAATTGGATACTTGTTCTTGACCGTGAATTTATTTAATTGAAGGTACTCTATACACATCCTGAGAGAACCATCTTTCTTATGCATGAATAGAAATGGTACACCCTACGGGGAAATGTTAGACCAATGAATCCCTTATCTAGGAGATCCTTGAATTATTGTTTTAATTCTTTGATTTCTACAGGTGCTATTCTATATGGAAAGATAGAGATAGGCTAAGTTTTTGGAAAAAGGTCAATTCCAAAGTCAACTTCCCTCTTGGAAGTAACTCTAGAAAGATTATTGGGAAACATATTTGGGTATTCACATGCCACTGACACTGATTCAAGATTAGAGGTCTATGAACTAGAGTTTTGAAGTCAAACGAGTTGATATACACGTCCTTTGGATATCATTTTTCTCTCAATAAGTTAAGAATCATGTTGACCTCTAAATAATGAAGTACTACCACTCTACTCTAGGATAGGTTCATTTAGAAACTAAAATTGAATAATTCTATTTTTTTAGTCAACTGAAGCATAGCATGAATGAAGACAATCCATGTTAAGAATTACATCAGAATATGTCATCTCTATCTCTACTAAGTCTACTAAAGTAACTTTTTGTGATACTGTAATCAGATAGCTCCTGTATACCTTCCGGGCTATGATAGATTTATCCACTAGAGTGGTGACTGAGAAAGGATTTGCTATAATTTTTGGACTAACTTCGATGTTAAAAACTATATAAAGAGTTACAAAGGATAAAGAAGCTCCTAGATCTAGCAAAGCATAAATATGTACTGTACCAGTTACCACATCAGAACTTTCCTTATCCTATCGAGATTGAAGAGAATAAAGTCTATTTGGGTTATGCCCAAAAGTGGCATTGGAAGAGGAACCCAATAGATTCGGGTGATTGGACTAAGATGAAGGATGATTATACCGACCCTGATAACCTTACTGAGGACAATTTCTGACCCTATGGCCTGGCTTGCCACATTCGAAACATACATCACTGCTAGCCCTGCTGATACCCTGGTGGTTTCTTCTATATTTCTGCAAAGATGGTTTGTTCAGGCACTACTAACATTACCCTATGGTTTCGGGCTTAGTGCCCTAACTTTATTTTTGTCTCTAAACTTTAGCACTGGAGCACTATCTAAAGAAGGAGCTGGAACTGAGGATTTTGAGTGGAACTAAGAATGATTAACACCCTTTACTTAGTCTGAGCGAAGTTGAAGCTAAATGATCTAGCTCTCTTGTTATCCCTCTGCTTTTCCCTATTCTTAGCCTCCTCTATCTACTGAAAATGGACCATAAACCTTGATAGGTCTATCTCTTTAATCAATATTGCAGTCCAACACATCTTAACCATACTATTAGACACACCCAACACAAACTTACTTATCTTAGAATTGCTATCTACTACGAAGTGAGGAGTATATCTGGCTAGCTGAATAAACTTGAGGGAATACTCTTTCATTGTCATGTTACCCTACTTCAGATTATTTAATCGAACACATTTTCTTCCCTCATCTGTACAAGGAAGAACCTATCCAAAAAAGTAGTGGTAAAATCTTACCATTCTACGGGACCAGCATCATTGGTCCCCTTTTCCTTATACTGCCTGAACAATGAGTGCGCTAGATCTTGCAACTAATATGCGGCTAATGTATAAGCCCATGCTAACATATTTAAGGCTTTTAAATCTAAATAATTTCAAGATTTTGAGAAACTTTAGTTGTTTTTTATTAGTTTACGCTATTTTTGTAGTAAATGTTGAGATGTAGGGGAACTAAAAATAATGAAAGTAAAAAGGTTGAAATGTGAAGCAAATAAAAGACAAGTGTGGAAGACGACATTCATGATAAGTCATCGGCCCAATGATAAGCTATCAAAGACAACGTCAGCCTTAAATAGGAGATAATTTTTAGCTGTAAAAGTTGACGACATTTTGTGATAGGCCTTCAGGATGGTGATAAGGCATGACGGATACCATCAAACGTAGATAGGACATGAGAATTAAAGTAGGAATGTGATGATGTTCTTGATAAGCCATAATAATCCTGATAAGCCATCATCATTATTGTCTGTTTAGATAGCAAGAGACAAAATTGAAGAGGAGCTAACGACATCCGTGATAAGTCATCAGACTCCTAATAAACTATCACGGATGTCATCATCTATTTTGAGGAAAAGTTTTAACCTTGATTTTGTTATCATAATTAGGGTAAACTATTAAATGCTTTGTTTTAGGGTTTTCTAGGAGGATTCCAGACATTAATTTATGCTTTAATTTTTGACAACATACTCTAATATTTTCTCTCACTACTCTTAGACTGTAACAACACAACTCTTTCGAGAGATTATTAACAGTATTTTTGGGATTTTCCTTTATGATTTACTGGTTATTATTCATCTCTATAAGTTTATCATTCAAATCATGAATTCAATTATTTGTTTCCTTCATTGCATCATGAGTGGCTAAACTCCATCAACCTGAGTTATGGGATCTAGGGTTAGGTCTCTATGAGGTGCTAAGTATTCAAGATTCAAAAGGTGGTAGGATTTCTTGATAATTATAATGTTTTAACTTTAAAGTTTTTACTAACATCTGTTGGTTTCAAATAGTATTCACACCTACTTTGATTTTCTTGAGAAAGAAATCAAATATAGTAGAAAGTAAATTATCACTAAGGACTCAAAAATACTTCATTTAATAATAAGTGCTGTAACAAGGTTGGTTAACCTGAGGTAAAATCTAGGCATTAAATAGAAATTTCCTAATTCTGAGAGGATTAGGAAGTTAAATCCTTAATTAGGTCAAGAGATATTTAAGCATAATATCGATAAAGATAGCTTGTTATCCTACCCTCTGTGAGAATCCTGAACCACTTTTAGCATCTATCATTTGTCGGATGCCCTAGTGAACATAGTTTTTCTTATTTCCTAAACTCTTGATTTACAAACACTTAAATTAAAGTGACAAACAACAACTTGTTAAACCTAAACCCCCTATTTAAAGAAACATTAAACTATCAGTGGATTAAATGGAAAACAACTTGAGTTCACACCCTATTCCCTGTGGGATTCGTCCCCAACCTAGTTGGGTTTTATATTTACAACGATCATTTACACCCATTCTAGAGTATAATTTGAGCATTATCAAAAATGACACCTTTGTTGGGGAATACGGGTGTAAGCTAAACTTTGTATGCACTAACTAACTATTAGTTAAGTTTCCTAGAATTACGTTTATTTGTTATTTTTGTTTATTTGCAGGATTTTATATTATATGCCAAGCACCAGAAGTTCCAGAGAAATATTATTAACACTGAATCTAAAATCGCAATGAATAGGAAGAATGGCAGAAGAGCAAGAGGCTGACAGACTGAAAACCTTAGCTAGAGCTCAGGTGAACGTGAAAAATATCGGGCAACATGCACGACATCCAAACGCTAAGGATGAAGATTTGTGGGATGAGCAGTTATTAAACCCTGGTAACCCAAGGTGTGTAGAGCAGACAACAACATAAGTTCCACGTAATATTAATGGGTACCGTCCATTCCAAAGAAGACAAAAGTACCATCCAGTCTAGTAAGATTTGAATGATAATGATGATGGCATGGATAGGGCAGGTGCAATGGGTGTAATTATTCCTCCACCATTGGCACCTGGAGCCAAGTTTAACATTATGAGTACTATTGGGCATGGTACTGTTGAATTTAATTCGGTGCTTAACTGGGAAAAATGTCATTTCATGGTAAAGGAGGGCATGGTTATTGGGCATAAAATTTCCAAAAAATGGATAGAAGTTGATCGTGCAAAAGTGGAAGTTATTAAGAAACTACCACCTCCCCTTTCAATGAAGGGAGTGCATAGTTTTCTTAGATATGATGGCTTTTATCGAAAACTTATAAAAGGCTTCTCGAAGGTTGTAAATCAACTTTGCAAACTTTTGGAGAAAGAAGCAAATTTTTCCTTCAATCATGAGTTCTTGAAGTCATTTGATTGCCTTAAAAAGAAGATGGTTAAGGCCCCTATTATTGTTGCACCTTACTGGTCAATACCATTTAAGATCATATATGATGCCCGTGGTATCGCCATTGGAGTTTTATTGGGATAAAAGAGGGACAAACTATTTCATCTGATATATTATGCTAGGAAAGCATTAAAAGTAGCGCAAAAGAATTATACCATCACCGAACAGGAACTTCTATCCATAGTGTATGTTTTTGAGATGTTTAGAGCTTATTTTCTTGTGACGAAAGTGGTAGTCCACACCGAACATGCTTTCTTGAAGTATCTAATGGCTAAAAAGTATGCAAAACCAAGGATGATTAGATGGGTATTTCTGCTGTAAGAATTTGATTTTGAGGTCAAAGTTAGGAAAGGCTGTGAAATCGAGGTTGTAGATTATCTATCTAGAATGTCAGGTGAACAGGAAATTAGTAATGAAATAAATATAAATGATGCATTCCTTGGTGAGAAGATCCTGGCTACCGCTGTGGAAAAATAGCCTTGGTATACGGATTATGCAAATTATATTGTGAGTAAGGTCATCCCAGAAAATCTTTCTTTCCATCAAAGAAACAAATTCTTGCATGATGGACTCATTACTTCTATGACGAACCACATCTTTTTCGGTGTTGTGCGAGCAATATTATAAGGAGATGCGTACCAAAAGTATATGTATTGTGCATATTGAAGCATGTTATTCTTCCATAGTTGGGGGTTACCATGCAGGTGACCGAAAGGCTAGGAAATTATTGCAGAGTGGATATTACTTGACAACATTGTTCAAGGTTGCCCATGAGTTTATGATGAAATGTGACCAATGTAAGAGAGGGATCAATCTCCAAAAGATATGAGATGCCCTTGAATAAGATGCTTGAGGTGGAATTGTTTGATATCTGGGGCATTGATTTCATGGGTCCTTTTGTAAGATCATACAGGATAAAGTATATTTTAATTATTGTTGACTCCTTCTCTAAATGGGTTGAAGCTGTAGCATTGTCTGATAATGAAGGGAAGAGGTTTGTGGCTTTTCTCAAGAAGAACATCTTCTCTTGCTTTGGAGAACCACATACTATTATAAGCGATGGAGGATCTCATTTTTACAACAAATTGTTTCAAGCAGCTTTAAAAAAATATGGGGTGAAACAGCACTGAGTAGCTACTCCATACCACCCACAAACCAGTGGGAAAGTGGAGGTGTCAAATCAAGAAATTAAAGCTATTCTAGCAAAAATGGTGAACGCTAGCCAAAAAGATTTATCTCGAAAGCTCGATGATGCCCTGTGGACATATCGGACTGCATTCAAGACACCTATTGGCATGTCACCATTCCAGATGGTCTATCAAAAAGCTTGCCACCTACCAATAGAGCTGGAGCATAAAGCCTTATGGGTACTCAAAAGGCTGAATTTGAATTAGAAGGAGCCAGAAGATCTAAGACTTGGGAAACTGAATGAGATGGATGAATTCCATCTCAGGGCATATGAAAGAGCAGATCTGTATAAAAAAAAAGATAAAAAAATACCATGATTAGAGGATAGAGAAATGAGACTTCCAAAAGGGTGACATGGTGCTTCTGTACAATTCCAGACTCAAATTGTTCCTAGGTAAGCTGAAATCTAAGTAGTCGGGCACTTTTAAAGTTAGCCAAGTCTACTCATCAGGAGAAGCGGAACTTGATAATGATGAAGGAAGTACCTTCAAGGTAAATGGGCAATGTGTCAAGCTTCACATTGGTCTAACAGAATTAGCAAAAAGTATCAACATTATCTATCTTGATGAAGTCTAAAGTAATCGAGATACCTGAGTCGTGTTGTGACGTTAAATCGGGGCTGCATTGGTGGAAACACATGAATTCCAAGATTCATCCATTCCAAGTGTACTCTAACCCTTAGTTTAGCTTTACTTTCAATTTTATATTAAGGGTGTAGGGTAGGATGTTGTTGTAATAATTTTTGGTTGATAATTAGGAGTAATATAGGTACTTGAGACAATTAGATTGTTTTGTGACTTTTGAGCACCTCTCCATTGATCTAATCTTATAACTATGTGAATTGAATTCATCTGTGACTGCGGTATATCATTATATGACATTGGTCTGGAAACTTGACAATTTTGCTAAACAAATTGCATGAATTGGATAAGTAGTGATATGCAATGCACTTTTGTCCCATGTGTGTATGAGCTATTACTCAGCTCCTGCTGTGTGCCGAATCTAGAACTTCCCCGTTAGTCCTGCCTAGGTTGTAATATAGGGGTTAGGAAAGGATCATAGGCCATGTTAAATTGTAACCCACTTTCAGCCTAAATGACCTTCACAATGTGAATAATATTTCATGAACCCTAATTTAAGCCTATATGCATGTTTCTTTCTGTGAAACCTCTCACCTTCTTATTTACCTCATCATGTACCTGTTTCTGCCTTGGTTCTCCTTGGACATTATGCACCTTGACTTAGGCAAATAGCCTAAGTTGAGGGTGGCTATTATAGGGGTACGTGATTCAAAATAAGCATGAAGAAAAGTAGAATAAGAGAAAAGAATAAAAAGTTGGGTGTGGTGAAAAGGGAATAAGAAAAGAGAAAGCTGTGTTAAAGATGATGATAAAATAATATGATGATTGAAAAGATCGCACCCATCATGAGCATGTGTGATCAATAAAAGAGAGGAGTAAAAGAAGGTTGATAAGTAAAACCGTAAGATTTTATTGTAGTGTCAAGGAGGCATAGTCACTCTAAAATATCTATGAATATCATATCAGTCCTGACCTACATTACAAGCTTAAGAAAATTACTATAGTGATCCTAACTGACCTGTCTGAAGACTTGGTTGCTGACTACAAGGCCAAGCCTACGGCATTTGACACGCTGTGTTTGGAACTTTATTCTGAGTTTGATTATCCCTGCGTTTATGTATGTGAATTTTGATGTGAGTGAAAAAGAGATTTCTTTATCGTGAGGGCACATTAGGTATGTTTCTAACTCACTGACTTGTTCAGATAGTTTGATCTTGGTATGGCATGGTCGTTATTGCTGAATTTTTGCTGCATCTTGATTCTTGTGAGTAGCATGGGTGTTCTTCAAAACATAAACAGAGACTTTTAAATTGACTGACCTTGGAGATGGTGAATTTATTCTGAACTAATATAAGTAGTTAACTACCAAAGTGTACTTTGTATTCTCTTAGATATGTCTTCGTTGTTGAGGACAAGCAATTATTTAAGTTGAGGGTCTTGATGTGTGAACCTATGCTAACATATTTGAGGCTTTTAACTCTAAATAATTGCAAGATCTTGATCAACTTTAGTTTTTTTGTTTAGTTTAGTTTAGTATGATTTTGTAGTAAATGCTGATATGCAGGGGAACCAAAAATAATGGAATTAAAAAGGCTGAAATGTGAAGCAAACACTAATGATAAGTCGTCAGCCCAGTGATAAGCTATCAAAGACAACATCATACATAAAAAAGAGATGAGTTTCAGTTAGAAGGGTTGATGACATTTTGTGATAGGCCGTCAGGATAATGATAAGGCGTCAAGGATACCGTCAGACGTAGATAGGACATGACAATTGGAGTAGAAATATGACGAAGTTCTTGATAAGCCATCAAAATCCTGATAAGCCATCATCATCATTGTCATTTTTAGACAGCAAGAGCAAGAAGTGAAGAGGAGCTGATGACATTCGTGATAAGTCATCAGACTCTTGATAAGCTATCGCAGATGTCGTCGCCTATTCCGAGGAAAATCTTTAACCTTGATTTTATTTTCAAAATTACGGTAACTATTTAAAGCCTTGTTTTAGGGTTTTCTAGGGGGATTATAGACATTATTCAGCACTTAGAGTTTTGACAACATACTCTGATATTTTCCGTCTCTACTCGTAGACTTTAACAACCCAACTATATCCAGAGATTATTATCAGTATTTTTATGGTTTTTCTTTGTGATCTATTATACGATTCACTGGTTATTATTCATCTCGGTAAGTTTATCTTTCAAATCATGAATCCAATTATGTGTTTCGTTCTTTGAATCATGAGTGGCTAAACTACATTAACCTGAGTTATGGGATCTAGGGTTGGGTCTTGAATGACGAACTAAGTATTTAAGATCCAAAAGGTGTTAGGATTTCTTGATAATTATGAAGTTTTAACTAACGTCTGTTGGTTGCAAATAGTGAAAACACCTATTTTGATTTTCTTCAAAAAGAAATCAACTATAATAGGAAGTGAATTATCAACAGAGACTCAAAAATACTTTGTTTAATATTCAGTGTTGTAACAAGGTTAGCTAACCTGAGGTAAAATCTAGGCAGTACATAGAAATTCCCTAAGTTCAAGAGGATTAGGGAGTTAAACTCTTAAGTCGGTCGAGAGATATTTAAGCATAATATCGTTAAAGATATCTTGTTATCCTACCCACTGTGAGAATCTGGAACCACTTTTAGCATCTGTCATGTACCGAAAGCCCTAGTGAACATAATTCTGGTTATTTTATAAACTCTTGATTTACAAACAGTGAAAATAAAGTGATAAAAAACTACCTGTTAAACCTAAACCCCCCATTTCAGGAAACATTAAATTATCACTGGATCAAATTGCAAAGAACTTGAGTTCACACCATATTCCCTGTGGGATTCGAACCCAACCTAGTTGAGTTTTATACTGACAACGATCACTTACACCCATTCAAGAGTGTAATTTGAGCATTATCAGAACATAACATCTCACTAGCTATCACCCCCATAATATTTGTGACTTTCTGCATCTGATCCAGAATTTCCTGTGGGTCCTCTTTTGACTTAGACCAAGTAAAAGCTAGAGAGTTCATTTGGATGATGTCCTAAATTGTAGTTGCAGCTATATTGGGCACTAGGTTGGCGTGATCATCATCTGTCTATTCATTTTGAGGTGTTGCAGAATTGTCTATGGTAGTGAAAGCATCTCTGAATTCATCTTAGGAGACATGCTCATCCAGGGGACTGCCGGAACGGGTGGAGGTACTAGCTGATTTTTGGTTCTCCTTCCATTGTTATTTTTGGGATGGATGTGTTGTCAATGAAAGTAAGAAAATGATTAGACTGAGTCTACAACTTGAGCTCATTCCTACTCGCACGATATGATTATTGAAAGAAGGAAAACTTTTCCTAAAAATGAATCATAGCCTCTTGTCTATAAGTGTGGCATGTTACACACCCATGCACAAGACTCTACTAGATGCTTCTTTCATACTTCCTAGGACTCTGTTAAACCTAAGGCTATAAAACTAAGTTTGTAGTGCCCAAAGTCTATTATATGGATGCTACATGGTGCTTACGACCCTAAAGGATCACAAACTAATCCATGACTGCTATCTGTTGTGAGCACTGAATAATCACACGGTAATAATAATAATATTAAGATAAATGTGGAAATTAAGTTTAAGGCACCATAAGGTTCGTAACTGAAAACAAATACTGAATACTGATAAATAAATACTGAAAACTAAATATATATCTAAAATGCTCTAGTTTATAAGGCTCTACAATCTTAATATGGAGTTGATGGGACAAGTCCCCAACTAACTCTATCTACTAAATGTGTTGAGCTACTAAAAAACTGAAAAATAACATCGTCCTAGAACTATGAGAACTCACCACTAAATCTGCTGCTGATAATCTGGGCTGCTATGTACGGTCAGGAGCCTGTGCATCTGAACCTATGATATAAGACATTGTAGCACTAAAGAAAAGTTTTCATTAGTACTTTTGTAATGCCCCAAGATCCCATCCCAAGACATCACACAGTGCTTAAGGCCACACACTGCTTAAAGCTAACCCTTTGAGGCTATCATCACTTCTATAACTCACTATGACAATAATCAAGTTGTAAGAAGGAAGAATAATCATGTCATGAATATACTAGAATACGAAGAAATAATATCACGTACAATCAAAATACCAAAGTTCTTTACATACTGGTACTTTAGTTGGACAAAGCCTCTACTACATAAGACTGAGGAGCCATTGGGATAGATCCCCAACTGACTCGTACTGAACTAGAAATAAACCACCATCTTCCATCAAGACAAAATTCAGGAACAAATGTCCTCGAACCATGAGGACTAACCAACTGTACGAATGTAGATGGAGGTACTCGAAGATCACTGTCGCTACAGATACTGAGCACCTAAACCTATATCAGGAGAAAATGTAGAACACAGTAGAGTATGGGAATCAGTACTTGGGAATGTACTAAGTATGTGAGGGTGCAGGTAACATTTAAATAATATCATAAATGTATAAGAAAATCATGCATGCTGATAATAATGACTCTCAACGCTTGAGTTACCCAAAACATATTTACCATAAATCATCAATAATAGCACATGCTTCATAAATCTCATAAACCATTGAACTAAATTCAAACTCTTCGACTAATGACTTAGAGTGACTTAGTAACTCATGGAACTTAGACTATTATAGACTTGGGAGTTTCTTATAACTGACATACACCATGTGAGCTTACATGGATTCTAACGTCTTGCCCACGTTGGGGAGAGTTGTTCTATCTTTGCCATCAAAGTAGAACCTTAACTTTAGTGATCACTGTCTTGGCCTTTGGCCCTTAATCTTAATCCTATGGTGGCACGTAGTTCTAGGGAAGTATGATGTACTGAACCCACACTTCCCGATCAATGCTAAATACTACTCCCAGACTTAAGCTCAGAACGCGTTAGGGAATCGACCTTAATCAACTCAAGGATCTAACATGAAGACCAAAATATAAATATATATCTTATTTGTAAATCATAATCAACTTGTGGATTCCTAACTGGACTAAATCTCAAAATAATCATTCTCTTCATCAAGTACACTTGCTTATCAAATTATATCAAGTATTAAAATCTTCATGAAAACATTATAGAAATCGTTCTTGACTCTCAACCTCAATATCAATATATATTCAATAGACAAACTTCTAATGGAAAAATATAAATCATGACACTTATCATAATTTACTTAGAAATCATCATTTCATGATAAAAATATACTAATCATGGCATAAACTCTTAATATAAGAAATAAGACAATGAAGTAGTCATCTATGTCAATCTTGTATAACTGAAATCTCATAAATCCTTGATAAATTAATTTGGGTGTAAACCCACTTTGCCGAAAAATCATGAAATTCAATAGAAATTAAATCTTTGGACACAAGAACGAAAGAACTATTCTTGTTCAAAGCCCCACATACCTTTATCTTGGAAATTGAATGAACTTTAGTGCTTGAGACTTTATCCATACTTTAAATAAATAATTCCTGAAGCCCACACTATGAGGAACTTGGTTCTTGAAGAAATATTTTGATTTATCGATGATTCTTCGAAGATTTATGTTCTTGATAAAACCCTAGATATATTATCTCAAAAGAATTGGAACAGCAAATGATGGAGTTAGGGTTTGGACGAGGATTCTCATATATATAGAGAGGCCCCAAAATATGGGAAATGACCAAAATACCATTTCGAAAATCGTCCATCAATTGCTGAGAAAAATAGCTAACGACATCCTTGACAAACCGTCAAGCCCGTGACAGGCCGTCACGAATTGTCATCACAAAAAGGGTGGATTTTGTGACTTTCTGCCTTAAGGTGATGATATTTTTTGACGGGCCGTCAGGATTGTGATGAGTCATCAGACAAGGTCGTCACAAATTTTCCAGGCTGACAGGCTAGAGTAAAATAAGAATAACTCTTTGCTACGATATCGGATTTTGACGAAATGGGTATCATTGGAAAGCTAATTCAATTATCTATATTTTGGTACATCATGAGCTCAATAATTAGTAGAAAAATAGGAGATATACTCATTTGAAGTTTACTATGTGAAAATCCTACCCAAGAATTCAACTTGTAAAGAATGTTTTGATTCGCCCAATCGTTAGGACATCTTTAAAGCCTTAATACATATCACCCTTGACCAGAAAACAACAAAAACACTATCGTTTATATCTCATGAGATTTATTCATGGTTTCATTATTGGTTAGAGTCTCGGGGTATTATAATATCTCCCCCTTGGAAATATTCATCCTCGAATAATGCTAGATAGGCCGAGAACAAGAAAAAATTAGGACGTATAGCTGGAAAGACTCACAAAAAGGGGTTTATTTCACTCTAAACTTTCGAGTACTTCACAAAATGCATGAATCATGGCGAGAATAACCATATAGCTGAATACACTGGATTAGAATGAAACTGAATTAGGGAAGAATAGTACCTTCCACTTGATTTGAACTCACAAAGAAGAGATGAGGGTATCTTTCTCGCTTACCTGCTTCAACTTCCCAAGTAGCACCCTCGACTGATTGATTTTGCGAAAGAACTTCAACCAAAGGAACTTTCTTATTTCTTTGTCTACGAACTTGATAATCTAGGATTTCAACCGGAACTTTGTCATATGAAAGGCTATCCTGAACATAAAAATTTTCTGACAGATCAACAACAACAGAATTACCAATGTGCTTTTTGAGCATAGAAACGTGAAAGACAGGATGGACACCTGAAAACTCGATAGGAAACTCAATCTCATAAGTTGCTTTTCCAACATGATTCAAAACTCTATAAGGGATAATGTATCGGGACTAAGCTTCCCTTTCTGACCAAATCTTTTCACCCCTTCATGGGTGAAATATTCAAGTACACCAAATCATTAACCTCCAACTTAATAGCTCATCTACTCACATCTGCATATGACTTCTGACGACTCTGGGCTATCTTAAACCTTTCCTGAATCAACTTAACTTTCTCCATAGCCTCAAACACAGTATCAGGTTTAGTCACAGAGGCTTCACCCACTTCAAACAATCCTATGGGTGATCTACATTGCCTTCCTTATAAAGCATCAGATTGAGCCATTCCAATGCTAGCATCAAAACTATTGTTGTAAGCAAATTAAATCAATGGCAAATGTTCATCCCAACTTCCTTTGAAATCAAGAACACATGACCTCAACATATCCTCCAAGTTCTAGAGGGTCCTCTCAGCCTGACCATCGGTCTGCGCATGAAAAGTAGAGCTAAGATGAACTTGGGTGCCGAGACTCTTCTGTAAATCCCTCCAAAAATGAGAAGCAAATTGAGTACCTCTATCGAGGATAATAGATAAAGAAACAACATGTAACCTGACTAATTCTCGAATGTATAGCTTAGCATAGTCCTCAATAGTTAAAGATGTATGCATTGGGAAGAAATGCACAAACTTAGTCAACCTGTCTACAACTATCCAAATCGAATCATGATGATGTCGAGAAGGAGGTAAACCAATCACAAAATCCATATTAACTTTATCCCAGTTCTAAGTAGGAATACTGAATTCTTGCATCATTTCACCGGGTCTTTGTTGTTGTATCTTAACCTGTTGGCAAGTTGTACACGTCTCTACGAATTTAGCTATATCTTTTTTCATACCATTCCATCAATAGATTTCTCGCAAATTGTGATACATCTTGGTAGCTCTAGGATGAATATAATATCGTGTGCCATGCGCTTCAGCCATAATTCTCTGCCTCAAATCTTCAACATCAGACATAAATAATCTATTCTAAAATCTCAATACACCATCTCCCCCTTGGGAGAAAACCTCCACCTTTTTGTCTTTAACCTACTCCTTCAGTCTAACCAAACTAGGATCTATATCTTACTTCACCTTTACTTCAAAAACTAGAGAAGAGTTGGAGCTACACTGGACCCAAGCATTACCCTCAGCTAAATCAAGCAATCTAACTCCCAACCTATCCAGGCGATGCACCTGAAGAGCTAACTACTTCCTATCTTCCTCGACCTATGCTACACTACCCATAGACGACCTTCTAATGGCATCTGCCACTATATTGGCCTTGCCCGAGTGATACAACAAATTCATATCATAGTCCTTTAACAATTCTAACCATCACCTCAGACAAAGATTTAACTCTCTCTGAGTAAACACATACTGCAAACTTTTGTGGTCCATAAAGACATCAACATGAACACTATACAAATAGTTTTCCAGATTTTCAAGGCAAAGACCACTGCAGCTAACTCGAGGTCATGGGTCGGGTAGTTTTTGGCATACGATTTCAACTGTTTAGAGGCATAGGCTGTAACCTTACATTTCTATATCAACACGCAACCCAACCCCACTCTAAAAGCATCACAATACACCACAAAATCATCTACACCATTTGGAAGGGTCAAAACTAGGGCTGAAGTGAGTCGAGTCTTCAACTCCTAAAAACTCTTCTCACAAGAATCAAACCACATGACCATATTGAGTGCAAAACACTGTCTTTGGAATATCACACTCCCTAACTTTAAGCTTCTGATAACCAGATCTCAAATCTATTTTTAAGAAATAGTTGGCACCTTACAGCTAATTAAATAGGTTATCAATTCTAAGAAGAGTGTACTTGTTCTTGACTGTGACCTTGTTAAGCTAATAATAGTTAATGCATATCCGCATGAACCATCTTTCTTTGACACAAACAGAATGGGTGCACACCAAGGAGATACACTAGGCCTTATGAAATCCTTTTTTAGAAGATCTTTGAGTTTCTCTTTCAACTCATTAAGTTTTGCACTGGCTATATGATATGGAGGAATAAAAATAGGCTATATATTAGGGAGAAGATCAATAAAGAATTCTATCTCTCCATCGGGAGTTAACCCTGGGAGATCTTCCAGAAAAACATCACGAAAATCATTAATAATGTTGATCGACTAAATGGTCAGAGTCTCCAACTTAGTATCTTTAACTCAAACAAAATGATAGATGCAACCCTTGGATATTAATTTCCTAGCTTTAAGATAGGATATGAAATGACTCTTAGGAGATATAGAATTTCCAGACCACTCAAAGGCTGGCTCATTGGGAAACTGACACTTGACTACACGGCTACGACATTCTATAGACGCATAACAAGAGCGAAGCCAATCTATACCCAGAATAATGTCAAAACCAACCATGTGTAGCTCAATCAAATCTGCAAACATGACTTTGTGAAGGATAGTGATAGGACATTTCTTATATGCTTTCTTAGGAATATCAGGTTCACCTACTGGATTAGAAAGTTGAAAAGGCTCAGGAATATTTTCAGCATTAATATTAAAATTCACAGCCACTAATGAAGTCACATACTAATGAGTTGACCCAGGGTCCATCAACACATACACATCAAAATAAAAAATATAGAGCGTACTAGAAATAACATTTGGTTAATCCTCTTGCTCCTGGCAGGGTGGTATAGCGTAAAAGTGATTCTGGCGCTGACCACCGGCAGTACTAGATGAGGAAGCCTAAGGAGTAGTAGGACGAACTAAAGGGGCTAGAGCACTAATAGCCTAACTCATGGAATGAACATCACGGCTCCCCTATCTAGCATATTGACAATCTCTGAGTCTGTGGCAAAACTTTCCACAACCAAAAAATCCTCTCTACTTAGCCATACACTCTATGGGATACATCCTACCATATTTAGCACACAGGGGATAGTTAGGTATATTACTCATACTATCCTTAGACCTGGACACAATAGGTCTATTACACTGCTCCTGCTTGACTCTGGATGCGGGAACACTAACTTATGATAGTGTTGGCACTATAAAATTGCTCTGAAACTGAGGGCGGATCTCTCTAAAAAATCTACTCTGACTATACCCCTGCTTCTCCGATCTAACTCTCTTATTCCCTATCACTCTCTCTGCCTCTTTAAGCTTGTCCACTTCAGTCTGCCAAGGATGTATAATTAATTTAGAGAGATCCAGGTCCCTCTTGAGCAAAGAAGACCTATACTCTTTCACAACATAACTCAATACGTCAGTCAAAAATATACTCGTACTGGTCCTGGAATCATCCATCATACTGGGAGCATACTTAGACAACTGGTTGAATTTAAGACAATACTCCTTAACTGTCATGGAGCCTTGTCACAAGTTTATAAATTCTTCTAGTTTCACTTCCCTCAGCTCCGGGGGAAAGAATAGGTCTAAGAACGCATCATGGAATAATTACCAAGTCATGGGACCGGTATCCTCCCCTCTACTCTTCCTCCATATCTTCACCCAATAATAAGCAACATCTTTCAAGTGATAGAAAGATAGCTCCACACTTTCTTCCTATGTTACATGCATAATTTGGGTAATCTTTTTAACCACATCAAGATACATTTATGGGTCCTCACCTGCCCTTGACACATAAAACTCTGGATGATTCATCAAAATAAAATCATGAATCCTAGCTGCCACTAAATTACCTTCTTATAGAGGTGGGACTGCAGCGTGAACATTGGTTTGAGAATTGGCGATAACTTTCTGGGATAGAGTCTCAAAAGCTGCACCAAATTTGGAATGATTCACCGTCTTATTTAAAGGAACAATGGTTGAGCTCGTTCGTTGTTTCTGTCTATGAGTAAGCATTTTTTGTTAAAAGAGAGCATGAAGTAATAGAAAAGAGAAACTTTCGTAGGCACGATAGAATTTTGAAAGAAAGAAATGACTTTTCCTAAAACATCATGTAGCCTCTTGCACATAGATGTGGCGCACTACACACCATTGATCAAGACTCTATATAACGTGGCTTGTCAAACTCCCTAGGACTCTTTAAATCTTAGGCTCTGATACCAATCTTGTAATTCCCAAAGATCCCATCCCAAGATGTCATACGGTTCTTAAGGCCACAGGCGGCCTCAAGCTAACCCTCTGAGTCTGTAATCACTTAAATAACTCACTATGACAATAACCAAGTTGTAATAAGGAAGAATAATCATGTCATAAACATACTGGAATATGAAGAAATACTACCCTGTACACGAAAAATACTAAAGTTCTGTAAATACTGGTACTCTAGTCTAACAAAGGCTCTACTACATAAGACTGAGGAGCTACTGAGACAGATCCCCAACTGACTCGTACTGAACTAGAAATAAACCACCATCTATTATCAAGAAAAAAATCAAGAACATGGGTCCTCAATCCATGAGTACTCACCAACTGTATGAATGTAGATAGAGGTACTCGAAGATCACTATCGCTGCTGAGACTGATCACCTAAACCAACATAATGAGAAAATGTAGAACACAGAAAAATATAGGAATAAGTACTTGGGAATGTAAAGAGTATGTTGGGGTGCAGGCAGCATTTAAATAATATCATAAATATATAAGAAAATCATACATGCTGATAATAATGACTCTCATCGCTTGAGTTACTCGATACATATTTTTCATAAATCATCAATAATAACATATGCTTCATAAATCTCATAAACCATTAGAATCAACTCAAACTCTTTGACTCATGACTTAGAGTGACCTAGACACTCATGGAACTTAGACTATTATGGAATTGGAAGTTTCTTATAACCAATATAAACCATGTGAGCTTTCATGGAGTCCAACGTCTTGCCCATATTGGGGAGAGTTGTTCTATCCTTACCATCGGAGTAGAACCTTAACTATAGTGATACTTTCTTCACCTTTGGCCCATAATCTTATTTCTATGGTGGCACATAGTTCTGGGGTAGTAGGTTGTACTGAATCCAGACTTCCCGCTCGATGCTTAATACTACTCCCTGACTTAAGCTCAAAAGACGTTAGGAAATCCACCTTAATCAACCCAAGGGTCTATCATGAAGACAAAAATAAAAATATTAAACTCTTTTGTCAATCATAATCAACTTGTGGATTCCAAACTCGACTCAATCTCAAAATAATCTTCCTCATCATTAAGTACACTTGCTTATTAATTCATATCAAGTATCAAAATCTTCAAGAAAACAACATAGACTCTCAAGCTCAATATCAATATATATTCAATTGACAAACTTCTCATGGAAAAAACATAAATCATGACACTTATCATAAATCACTTTGGAATGATCATTTGATTATAATATTATACAACTCATGGCATAAATTCTTAAATTAAGATATAAGACAATGAAGTAGTCATATATGTCAGTATTGTATAGCTCAAATATCATAAGTCCTTTGCAAATTAATTTGGGTGTAAAGACACTTCGCAAAAAAAAACATGAAATTCAACAGAAATTAAATCTTTGGACATAAGAACGAAAGAATGTTCTTGTTCAAAGTCCCACATACCTTAATCTTTGAAATTGGATGAAATTTAGTGGTTGAGACTTTATCCACACTTGAAATAAAACATTCTTGAAGTCCACACTATGAGGAACTTGGTTCTAGAAGAAATTTTGAAGATTTATGGATGATTCTTGGAAGATTTATGTTTATGGTAAACCCCTAGATATATTATCTCTATAGAATTGGAAGAGAAAATGATTGAATTAGAGTTTGGATGAGGGTGCTCATATATATAGAGGCCTCCAAAAATAGGAAATGACCAAAATACCATTGCAAAAATCATCCATCCATTGCTGAAAAAAATAGCGACGATATCTGTGACAAGACATTAGGGTCGTGATAGGCCATCACGTACTGTCATTACAAAAAGTGTGGATTTTGTGACTTTCTTCTTTAAGTTTACGACATATTATGATGGGGCGTTAGTCTTGTTACGAGTCGTCACAAAAGGTTGTCACGGATTTTTTAGGCTGATACGCTGGAGTAAAATAGGCATAACTCTTTGCTCCGATATCAGATTTTGATGAAATGGGTATAGTTGTAAAGCTAATTCAATTATATATCTTTTGGTACATCATGAGATAAATAATTGGAAGTACAACAAGAGATATACTCATTTGAAGTTGACTATGCCAAAGTCCTTCTTATAAATTCAATCGGTAAAGTATGTTTCGATTCGCCCAATTATTAGGACATCTTTAAAGACTCAATACACATCACCCTTTACTAGAAAAAAAAAACCACTATAATTTATTTCTGATGAGCTTTATTCATGGTTGCACTATTGGTTAGAGTCTCGGGGTACTACAACTTTGAATGTACATGTATGCTAAGTGAGGTAAGGCTAGCTGTATATGCTCGTATGCATGAACAATAACTAACTAAATAGTATGAATATAGTTGAATGAGAGTATATGTATAGATAAAACAAATGGAACACTTATAATGTAACATTATGCACATATATAAATACACTATGTCTGAGATCATAGTAACACTTGATACTGAGTTATGATAACTGAGTGACTTATATCTCAGTGTACTGCTAACTGAATTAATTTTTACCAAGAGACTATATCTGAGAGTCAAGATTCTATGGAACTTAATTGAGTTCTATGCTAAGTTGGGTGACAGTATCTAACAGTCCTGCTTCTGTAGAACTGAACAAAATTCTATAATAAGAATGAAACTACAACTGTGGGAGATAATAATATAACCGTCATGCCCCTTTTCTAAATTGATTTGGGGTCCATCCTGTAACCCCTATTAGAAAGGTGTACCGTGCCACTGGTAAAGACAAGCTGAGTGAATCAACCTCATCTGGTAGTTGCTCTGAACGAGAATAGTGGTACCCTCAACTGGCAGGTAGAATATCTCATCAATCCTAAATTGGCAGATTAATGTATCAACCTATGCTGGCTATATAGTTTTGGAATGCAAAGTCTACTTCAATAGAACACACCCTCTACTGGTGGGTGAGTCCACATCCTTAGGTTCAGTCGGTACAAACTCTTACTCCTAACTGCATAGACACTGAACTAATTTCTACACTTTCTACACTAGACTAAACTTTTACTGATCATGTTAACTGACTTAACTGGATTGAGTTCACTTATTACTGTAACTGATTGCATGTTCTGAGATTTACTTGCTGACTGGATATACTGTGTTTTGTATTGACTAAGTACTATTGTACGTGACATCACTGAGACTATTCTGAAGCTACTGTAATTTAAGGAAAACAATTAGATTGTCGGGTATTAGATACCCTAAGTCTACATAGCATGAAAAGTATTGTGTAGCTTGATCTTGAAAAGCATTACAACGTTTATAACTCATTCATAGAGACATTTTATCAAACACTTGTAAGATATAAGCTTGCACATATGCTAGAATATTATGATTTTCCCATTTAATTTGCATGAAAAATTTATCAAGGACCATGGGAATATCTATGCACATGATACTAAACAACATTTAGGCATCATAATTTCAAATCCCAATTCATAAATCAAGATATATTAACATGAATTCACATAATACACACATGATAAATAATTTCACATGAAACTTGAAATAAACCATGGATTAGAACACAATTAACATCATATTCATGAATATGCTCAAATACCGCATGAGATTCATGAAATCAATTACCTTATAGTGTAAAAGAGTTTCTTGAACTCAAACGGTAGAAGGAAACCCTTGGATGAGCACTTTACATACCTTGATGCTTGAATTC
>JAPEIP010000008.1:141679949-141748386 GCA_026120095.1 Capsicum chinense | reverse complement strand
TTTTCAAAATAATACAGAATGTCAATAATCCCTAAAAATTCAGCCATAAGGCTTTTAATAACATCCTTCTCTAATAAATTGCTACTGCATCCTTAACTATTTAAAAATATTGAGTTTGCCCAGGAAAAAGTTACCATACATCACATTCAGTCCAAAAGCTGCTTTCCTTTATATGTGAAGTTTCCTTTGCTATCCACACGTTTCCAAAGTGTTGTAATCTTCCTCATTAGTACCTAAAAAGTATGCTAATTACATAGGTCAGCTCACTTAACTAAAAATAGACTAAAAGTGCAAGAATTATGTATTTTATCCTCAAAACTTATCTAAAACATGGGTAAGTTATGGTGCTTAGACGTATAAATACACCCAACATCAGGGTTCATGTCTATAATAACCCAAATAGAATCATGTGGCTGATGAGCACGAGGCAAACCCACTACAATGTCCATGTTCACTTCCTTTCATTTTCATGTGGGAATACTGAACTCCTTAACGGACCCACTAGGCCTCTCGTTCTCAATCTCAACATACTAACACTTAGAGCACTTAGCTACAAACTCTGCAATATCCCTCTTTATCCCACTCAACTAATATATCTACCATAAATTGTGGTACATCTTAGTGGCCCCTGGATGAATAGAATATCGGGAACCATGAGCTTCAACACAAATTTGTTGCCACAACTCTTCTACACAAGGCACACATAAATGATCCTTGCAATGCAACACATCATCTACCCCTTCGGAGAAAACCTTATTTTTTTGATCTATTACTGACATTTTCAACTTAACAAAACTGGGATCTCTATCTTGTTGTCCCTTCACTTCAGAAACTAGAGATGATTCTGAATACTACTACACCCACACACTGCCCTCTGCTGAATTGACTAAGCAGACACCTAGTCGGACATGCTAATGAACTTTCTAAACTAACTTCTTCTTATCATCCTTAACATGAGCAAAACTACCAATAGACATTCTATTGAGAGCATCAACCACTAAATTAGCCTTTCTGGGATGATATAGAACACTCATATCATAATCTTTCAATAATACTAACCACCTTCCCTATTGCAATTTCAAATCTTTATGAGAAAAGACATACTACAAGCTTTTCTGATATGTGAGCACATCAAAATTCACCCTATACATGTAATGCCTCCAAATCATTAAGGAAAATACAATAGCTGCAAACTTAAGATCATGAGTCAAGTAATTTTTCTCATGAGGCTTAAACTGTCTAGATGCATACGCTATGTCCTTACCTCTCTACAATGAGGACAAAACGCAAACATACTCTGGATGCATCACAGTACCTAATAAACCTTTATAAACCATCTGGTAGAGTCAAGACTGGGGCTAAGGTGAGTCGAGTTATCAACTCCTAAAAAGTTTTCTCGCAAGAATCTAACCATAAAAACTAAACTTTCTTCTAAGTCAATCGGTACATGGGTAATGCAATAGATGAAAAACCTTCAATAACCCAATGGTAATAGCTAGCTAATCCCAAGAAACTATGAATATCTGATCGATAGATTGGTCTAGGTCAGTTTATCACTACCTAAGTCTTTTGAGGATCAACTCTATGGCCATCACCGAAATAATATATGAAAGAAACGCTACTGAACCTTTCAAAAATCCATACTTTATGAATTTGGTGGACAACTAATGAGTCCTGAGAGTGAGAGTCTGAAGTATGATCCTGAGATTATCTGTGTGATTATTCTTTCCCTAGGAATAGACAAGAATGTCATCAATGAAAAGTAAGACAAACATATCCAAGTATTGCTTGAATAGACGATTAATTAAGTCCATGAAAGTTGTTTGGGTATTTGTAAGACCAAAGGACATAACTAGAAACTCGAATTAACCATACCAGGCTCTGAAAGTTATTTTTGGAATGTCACATTCCCTAACTCTTAGCTAATAATAGCCTAATCTAACGTCTATCAAAGAAAAGTAACTGGCACCCTGAAGTTGGTAAAACAAGTCATCGATTCTAGGAAGTGGATATTTATTCTTCACTGTAACTCTGTTCTACTGATGGTAGTCTATATACTTTATGAGTGAACCATCTTTCTTATGCATGAATATGACTGGTGCGCCCCACAGGGAAATGTTGGGTCTGATGAACCACTTATCTAAAAGGCCTTTTAAATATTTTTTATATTTCTTGAGTTTTATTGGTGCCATTCTATATGACTAAATGGATATATATTGAGTTTCAAGAATAAGGTTTATTCCGAGGTCAATTTCCCTTTTGGAAAGAACTACGGGAAGATCTTCAGGAAATATATCTGAGAATTCATTTACTACTGGAACTGACTCAAGACTAGAATTTGTAAACTTTAGTCTTTGACTCACACAAGATGATAAAAACATCCCTTGGTTATCAAATACCTCGCTCTATGGTTTGAAAATAACTAACCCTTAAGCGTTGTGGTACCACCCCTCTATTCAAGGACTAGTTTATTTGGAAACTGAATTTGAACAATTATGTTTCTACAATCAACTGAGGCATAGAATGAATGGGCCTAATCTATACTGAGAATATTATCAAAATACGCCATCTCTTGCTCTACAAAGTCTGCTGAAGTAAATTTCTGAGATATCATAACCGAAAAGTTCATGTATAGTCATCGGGCCATGATAGATTTACCCACTGGATAGAAACTGAGAAAGGCTCTCTTAAGATTTCTGGACAAACTCGGATGTTAACATTTATATAAGGAGTTATGAAAGATACGGAAGCTCTTAGATCTAGCAAGGTATAAACATGTAAATGAAAGATCTGTAACATACCAGTAACAACATCAAGAGAATTTTCCTGATCTTATCTGGAATGAAGTGAATAAAGTTTGTTTGGGCATTTCCCACTGATGGCACTGGAAGCGGAACCATACTAATTTGGGTGACCTTACTGAGGTGAAGGATGATTATACTAACCCTGATAACTTGACTGAGGTCAATCTCTAACTCTATGGTCTGGCTTCCCATAGCCGAAACAATCATCACTACCAACTCTGTAGAAACCCTAATGGTTTCTACCATATGTCTGACAAAGAGTATTTGTTCGAGCACTGTAGACACTACCTTAAGATTCAGAGCCAGGCACCCTATCTTTGTTTCTGTTTCAAAACTAAGCCATTAGAGCACTGTCTGGGGACGAATCTGGAACCAAAGACTTTCGATAAAGTTGGGAATGGTTACAACCTTTTGACCTAGGTTAATTGATATTGAAGCTACTTGTTCTAGCTTTCTTGTTCAGCCTCTCTCTCTCTCACTATTATTAGCCTCTTTTATCTGTTAAGCATGGACCATAAGACTGGATATGTCCATCTACTTGATTAATATCACAGTTCTACACCCCTTAACCATACTATCTGACACCCCAAACATGAACTTACTCTTTCTAGACCTATTGTCTACTACTACATGGGGAGCATACCTGGCTAACATTGTAAACTTAAGGGAAAACTCTTTCAAACTCATACTACCCTGCTTGAGATTGGTGAACTCTAACACATTGGCTTCTCTAAATTCTACATTGAAGACATGCTCGTCTAGCGTATCTGCCTGATTGGGCTGTGGTGCTGACTGATTTCCAGTCCTTCCTCCATTAGTTTTTTTAGATGTAAATTCTATAAATGGAAGAAAGAAATGAATTAGACTAAGAGTTTAACTTGAGATCATTCTTACTTGCACGACATGAATACTAAAAGAAGGGAAACTTTTCCTAAAATACCTTATAGCCTCTTTCCCATAAGTGTGGCAAGCTATACTAAAATAAACCAGACTCTACTAGACATAAATTTTAGACTTCTTTTGACTTTGTTGAACCTTAGTCTCTAATACTATGTTTTAACACCCGATTCTATACCCCAGACGCTACACAGTGCTTACGATGCCAAAGTACCATAAGCTAACCCATGACTGATATCTGTTGTGATCACGGAATAGTAATACTATAATAAATATGGAATATAGGCAAAAATTCCATAAGGTTAAAAATCTAAAATAAGAGTATTAAGAATATTTATAGTAATAAAAATTTGTAAAAACTGAATATTGTCTGGAAGTCTAGTCTGAAAAGTCTCTAATTGAACAATCTGAACGCGGAGTTTATGGGAAAAGCCCCCAACTAAATTCGACTACTGAACTACTGATAAAATACAATACAAAAATAAAATCAAACCTTAGATATATTAGGAATCACTACTGAAACCGCTGATTATAACTGGATCTATCTATGCACGATTAGGAACCTCAGCGTCCGAACCTATGATATGTGACATCCTAGGATAAAGAAAGAGTTTGCGTCAGTACATGAAATATACTGGCATATTAGATGAGGTAAGGATGAATGCAAGGGTTCATGTGCATGAACAATAACTGACTGAATGATATATAGTAACTCAATATGTGAGAACATGGATAACTAAAACTTCTTTAAATACTGAGTATGCAATACTTTGAATATACATTTATGTTTTAACTTAGATCTTACTAAAGTTGAGTTCTAAGTTCTTATAACTGAGTAACCAATATCTGAGATTACTGTTATCTGACTTACTTAAACTGATTGACTGTATCTGATAATCCTAATTTTGTAAAACTAAATTGAGTTCTATACTGATACTAAAACTGAGACTTTGGGAAGTAATCATATAGCTGAAATGCCCCTTTTCTAAATAGATTTAGGTCTAACTTATAACCCAAGCTAGAAGGGTGTCAGTACCATGCCATGGGTAAAGAAACTGACGAGTTACCTTATCTAGCAAGTACTCTAATGAAAACCGTGGAACCCTCAACTAGAAGGTTTAAAAATATCATCAACCCTCAACTAGAAGGTTGATGTCTCAACCTACACTAGCTATGTAGTTTTGGAATACAAGGACTGCTTCTAAGGATCACACTCTCTACTGGTAGGTAAGCCCCCATCCTTGGGATCACTCGATGCTGAATCTTACTCCCAACCGAATTGACCCTAAACTGATTTTACTGAACTTTACTTGACTGATAGTGAGTTTTACTGAGTTCTATTGCTTATTAAGTACTACTAAGTTCAGTAAATGAGTGAGTTTTACTGATCGTGACATGACTAATACTATTTTGTACCTACTGTAGCTCTTGATAAATATCTAGACTTTTGGGTATTAAATACCCCAGGTCTCGATAGCATGAATAATAGTGCGTAACATGATCTTGATAAAGATAACAATGTACATTTGTCCATAATTCATTCATAGAGACATTTTATCAAACAGATGTAGAGCATAAGCTTGTACATATACTAGCATGTCATGATTTCACCATTTAATACACATAAATGTTCTATCAAACACTTGGGGAGCACAACGAATGCACATAATCATGGATATCATATAGATATTGCAACTACAATGCCGAAACTTGAAAATTCAAGGATTATAACATAGGAATTACCCAATTCAATAAATATGCTATTTTAATTTCATAGAAACCAAAATTAATCATTGATTGAAACTCAATTAATGTAATGAACATTAATACAATCCAATTTATAGCATATAAATCATAAATCAATAATCTCGTGGTTTTAAAAAAGGATTCTCGGACACTATAGGTGAAAGGGACCCATAGATGAACACCTAACATACCTTGGAATGTTAATTCTTTATGGTTCTTAGAGAAATTCTTAAGGTTGTTCTTGATCTTTTTTTTTTAAAAAAATAGAGGCTGAGCATCACCCCCCGACTTTATTATTAATCAAAAAAGAATCTATACAATGAGAAGGGCATAAACCTGACCTAAAAATTTACAACAACTTTGAATGAATGAAACTAATACAACTGTGAGAGAATACTATTTGATTATTACAAGATATAATTCACTTAGATGGTTTTTGCAATTTGTTTAATTTCCTCTTTCTGAAATATGGTAGTCCCATTTTATCAAGCTGGAAGTATCTTGCTTCTTTTGAAGGGTGTTAAGAATTGTGAAAATAGTGTTGAAGTTGCTCTACTTGATGAATAACTTTAAATAAGGCTTCTGTTAAAAAGTTGGCTTTCCCGTACACATGTTTGCAAATGCAGACTTGAAATTGAAAGATGGGCTCGAGTAAGGACTTTATAAGAGGTTGTAGATTCCATGGGATTTGATTTGAGTTCTTATCTATTATGACCCCCCTACTCCAATTCTTCCAGGGTTTGTGACTGAAATACTATCAGAATTTACCTTGACCATATAAACTGGTGGTTTATACCAATACTCAGATGTGACCTTTATTTTCTATCTGCATTTCCCAACATAAGCTATCAACTTTTACCTACCAATAGGCTAAAGGATATATGGGAAAACACTGGATAAGATATGGGAGATATCTTTATAGATCAAGAATTTTACTCTAGCCTACTGGGCTGCTTCCCTCCATATTTGACAGCACATCTATGTTTCCAGAGGTTCAAACAGATGATAATTTATAGGGGATAAAGAGTCAGCTTATGTGAACTATTAGAAGATTTATACTTCAACTATTTTATCATCAAGGTCTTAATTGTGATTGGGATATGAAGAATCACCACAGAGGATTAAAAATAATTCCAAATGCGATCCACAAAGGATCGTTCTATATAAATATAGGGAATGGTATCCCATCCAAGAATAGCACAGCATCCACATTTAATATGTTCAATACAAAACTGCCTAAGACTTTTATTGGTGGGTATTTTCTGCCTCAACAATCTCCACAAAAGAAAGGGATACTTGAAAGGATCAATCTATGCCAAGTGTAAGTGTTCAACATTGTTATTTATTTGTGTTCTCTTACTATCCCCTATGTAGAGGAGCAACTAAAACCCTTATTTGTGTTCAAGGTTCAAATTGGGACATTAGGAGCTCGTTCTTAGAACTGAAATGATATTCTGAGGATACAGTGTAACACTTATAGAGGAATTATTATGATTAGTTTCTGCATATTCCATACTCTATTAGTTCTATAGATGTGTAGAGTCCCCAAACCTATCTTGTTGT
Source organism: Capsicum chinense (assembly GCA_026120095.1). Lineage (NCBI taxonomy): Eukaryota > Viridiplantae > Streptophyta > Magnoliopsida > Solanales > Solanaceae > Capsicum > Capsicum chinense. The sequence continues at coordinate 141,741,376 of JAPEIP010000008.1, read as the reverse complement.
CCCACTAAAAGTAACAGGTACCTAATTTAAGTCACCATAGGATATGTTTTTCAGATTCCTTTTTGTTTTTCATCATACTCTTCCATATCTGAGATTGACCATTTTTACCTTTTCTGGCTACAACATTAACTCTCTGATTGTACTTAGCAAGTAAGAATTTACCCGAACGAGTGTTGATACTCTGAAATACACACCATTTCTTTAATTTTATAGCTTTACATGTTTCATCAAGATGCCTAATACCAACCCCTATTTCATTAGTAGGGACACATAAAGTTCTCTAGGATACCTAGTGGCATTTCTTCTTGGTGTCTTTCCATCCCCAATAGAATTCTGCAAACAACCTCACAAGTTATTTAAAGATGGTTTTAAGACTGATACAAGCAAAGATAGTATGAATAGGGATTTTTTGTAGAACATGTTTTACCAGTACCACTCTGCCACAATAGCTCAGTAGTTTTGATTGCTAACCTGTAATTCTTTACACCATTTCATTAACCAGCCTAGCATAATGACTAATTCTTTGCCTTCCAATATAAAGTAGGCAACCAAGATATGAATTGGGACTTTGCTTCTACTGAAATCCCGTTTCATCTTTGATCCTTGAAATTATAAAGGGAAAGAATTGGTTAGGTACCAAGAAGTGACCCTTATCTTTGTTAATCATCTGGCCTAAAACCACTTCATAAGATGCCACTGTCTTCATTATTAGCCTTAAAGTGTGTCTCCTGCTAGTAGTGAATATAATGATGTCATTAACAAAACTGAGGTAATTTATTTAAGGCCCTTTCCTCTACATGTGAAATCCATAATACTAAGGATGATGATGCAAATTGTTTAAGGCCGTTGATAGCACTTTAGCCCGAAGAATGAATAAAGGGGGGAGAGAGGATCACCTTGTTTCAATCCCCTAGTAGAATTAAAAATTCCATATCTGGTACCATTAACAAGAATTAAGTACCAGTTATTGGATAGAGTTCTCCAAATCATGTCAATGAAGATTTCACCAAAACCAAATCTTCTCAACACTAAGCAAGTATATGACAAAGATACCCTATTATATGCCTTGGCTATGTCTTGTTTTGTGACCACATTTCCACCAACATTTGGTTTTCTAATGGTAGTAATGATCTGCTGAGCAAGCCTGATGTTCTCAAAAATGTTCCTCCCCTTCATAAAGCTTGATTGGTCACTGTAAATAAGAGTGGGAGGGATGACAGCTAAGCTAATGTAGAGAAGTTTAGAAATGACATTTTCGGTAAAATTACTCAGCGGATAGGTCTATATCCAAAATATTTATTAGGATGAAAAACTTTAGGAAGGAGGACCAAACATGTATGTGAGAATTATTTAAGCATAGTATATCCACAAAAGAAAGATATTACAACTTGAAAAACATCTATACCAATGATATTCTAATAGGACTAAAAGAATCTTCCATTCATACAATAAGGACCAGCAGCTGAATGTGGATTCAATTAAAACACTACTATCTTCAGTTCATATAGAGTAGATAATGCCTGAAGGACCTCATTCTGATCATCTGAATGTATTTTAGGAATACGAGCTAACATTCATTCTAGGACAAGTTCTGTTTTTCAACTAAAGATATCCTGGAATTGTTAACAAGCAGCTGTAGCAATTTCATCATCCCCTTGAATCCATATCCCATCATTAGTTTTAACTTTAGGAATATTCATTCTCCTTATTCTTCCCTTTATAACCCCATAAAAGTAACTAGAATTTACATCACCATACTTAAACCAGTGCAATTGAGACTTTTTTCTTAATATAGCATTTTTCACCTTAAGATGCTTGATGTATTTAGCTTGTAATTTGTGAATCTCTTGTCCGTTCATGTCTTTTCTAGTTGAGATCAAAGTCTTATCAGCTAGTTTAACCTTCTCTTTAGATTCTTACACATTGGCATAAATGTCACCAAATACCTCTTTAGACTAGAGACTTAAAGTAGAATTGAATCTCTGTAACTTCTAGTGAAATTTCCACATAGGTGTTCCAGCATAAGGTTTTTGCCAACATGCCTCCACAGTATTAATAAATGTGGGATTTTTCACAAGAAATCAAACAATTTAAAGTATTTTATGTATGTTTCTACCCTTTCCTACATCTCCATAAGAAGTGGACAATGATCAGATCCTGCAAAAGACAGATGAGTGTTGTTAGTCAAGGCATTTTATCCAACCTGGCATTTGAAACAGTTTCCCTATCCAGTCTTTTCCATGTTCTACACTTAATGCCCATTTAATTGGACCAAGTAAATTTGGGACCCTAAAATCCTAGATCAGTAAAACCACAAGCCTTAATGACCCCCAAAAACTCAAAGCTCTTCTTTATGTCTAAAGGGATCCCTCCTAATTTTTCATCAGCTTCAGTAATTACACTGTAGTCACAAATTGTTCACCAAGGAAAAGATGTTGCAGACAGTTTGACAATTTGATTCCATAAAGGTCTTCTAAGAAAGTCTTTACACTTGGTATAATCAAAGGTCAAGAAATAAGGTTGACTAAGGGCACTATGAGCAATTAAGCAAGTAATTTGCTGGTACCTCATTAGCAATGATATCACAAGAATTTTTCATAGACGAGAAGGTCAAAATTTTTCCACTGGGGCTACAAGTAGCATGCTCTATCTTGCACAATCTTTTAGCTTCTACAAGATGAGTAATAATAGAGAAAGGTTCCAGAATTGTTACCAGTGATATTTGATATATGTGAACAAGTTTTTGAAGTCTTTCCAGAACACCTTGTGTAAAGATACCCCTTGAATTCTAAGTAAGATGTTTGATAATTTAGTTGATTTATGAGAATGACACCTCGTAAAAGGTCTGGGTATGTGAGTAGGCCTAGTGTGTGATAGTTGCTTGATTTAATTCTTGGGCTTTAGTAAATGTCCCCTGGAAAAAAGTTCTTGTTGTCTAGCAATCTGATTCACATCTATTTTGCAAATCTTTAGAGTCACCTGGATCAAAGATATCAAGTAGAACATCATCAAAGGGATCCTTATGTTCCAAGTGACTATCATCTATATTATCCTAAAAGTGTATCACTCTGTATTCATTGTCCAACTCTTGAAAAGTAATCTAATAACCAACCTCAGTAGTAATATGATGATCCTTCTTTCCCGTGTGTCCTACATATTAGGGGAAACATCCTACACTATTACAGTAATAATGTCACCATTCCACATCTCCTTATCCAACACCCCTGCAACCTCTGGTTGTCTTATTTGTTGTTCTTTTATAACACCCTGCTCATACTCTATTTTATCTTTCTCATGAGAGGGGACATCAACCTTCTGCATTATCTCATCTTGTATCTGTACACCTTCTTGTCTGTTTATTTGATTATCCTTGACAAAACCCTTTATTTTCTCAAGATTGACTTCCTCATGAGATGGTACATCACTATTATACTCCTTCTTATCAAGTACCCTTACAGCCTCATATCTGCTCTAGTTTTCTCCCTTCTCACTAATATCTTGACAATCACACGTAGTCCCTATATGATCTTGTTGAAATGTTGTAAATGCATTAGATGTAGTTGGCGCATCATCCTTATGCTGCCTTATTTGTTTGCCTGGAGACAATGGCTTGAATATCATAATTTTGTTATCTTTTCTACCCCTCCTTTTATTATTCTGCCACTCATTCAGGGGTGTCTTGCTTCTATCTACATTATTCAGTTGTGTGTTATTTGGTGATTTTGGCCACCCTTGATACATTTGTGAGTAATCTTCCTATCCACCATCTTCTTAGATGTTTCCATCATATTTTTGTAGCATCATCGTTCTTTTTATTCACATAGTTTCTTACTGCATGACCTTGATTCTTGCAGTAAGATCATTAGTTTGGAACCTCTTCATATACAATGGATTTCCATCTTCCTTTACCATGCTAATCATCATCATATCCCATCCAAATATGTTGGGGTCTTGGTTTGGTTAGATCAATTTGCAGCTTGACCTTGGCCACACTCCCCCTAGTTTATTTGTAAGTGGCCATGTCAAGAAATAATACCTTCCCTATTGGGGAGAGTATTGGTGTCACCATTTATAACGAATCATAATGCCAAGGAAGCTCAGGTAAACCAACCCATATAAGAACCAGTGAGGTCTCTTCACCCGGGTTAAAAGTGAGGTCCATAGTTGAAAGCGCATCATCCGTCCTTGGATAAACATCTTCCCTTTTGAGCAAACTATTTAGTGGTCATATTTATTAGCTAAATCAACGTATATATGTCTAGATTTGAAGTGAGATATTTTGATATGCCACTGTAGTTCAGTTTGCAGGATGAATTATCACCTAAACACCTCCATCTTAGGCATGCTAATTTCAAATTACCCAATCACAGTAAACCTACACCTTTGAGCTAGATCACTTTATAGTCATCAGACTTAAACAAAACTTCATGAAAATTTGTTTGGTGGTTATTTTTGGGGCTTAATATGAATAATATCTTCCTAAACAAAGAATGTGTGACCCTAGGGATAGGATGGTTATGAATTTAACCTGGTTTAGACTATGCAATTGTAGACGCTATAACCCCTACAACCGCTGGGGTTTGATATATCAACTCTGACATGACCTTCGCACTCTTAACAATTGTTATTTCAGGGGATCAGCCTTGTCAAATTTCCTATTTAATGGATTAATAGATAAACTAAAGGCCTTACCGCTATCCATGATTATTGCACTTGTCTCCATTACCAATTCCATCAGATTACTCTGAACAAATTGTGATTGATGTGTATCCACTTTCAATGTCTGACTCTATGTAACATGTTATAAAGATGGTACCTCTGGTAATAGCATTGATTGCTTCTTTATCTCTCCCATTTTCCCTTTCCTATGTGATTGAACTTAGTTGATAATCGCCTGAGCCCAATGCAATTGTTCCTCAAAAATATAAGTTGATCATTCAATGGATTGGGGCATTTGTTGAGGAATGTGTGGAATTAGTTTTGGTGGAGTTTTATCTGGGGATCATATGCAAGCATAATATCCCTTGGTGGAGTTGTCCGGTGGTCAGAGGAGCTCCACTGGTAGGTGCGAAGGCAAAGTAGCTGCCAGCTATATCAGGAAGGAGTAAACTTACTTGTAACTGCCTATATAGAGAATTTTTTAGAAAAAATTCTTGAGAGTGGATGTTTTAACTCTTGACACAAAGTGAGGAACGAATGATATAATAGGGTATTTAGGACTTTAATCATGTGTTTAGTCTGACTGAGGTAAGGGAAAAGTACTTAAAAACCTTTGGAATTAAAACTTAAAATTAACTAAAAAATCTTGATTGGCGGTACGATGCGGCGCTATCGCACCGTGTCACTGAAATTTGACAACTTCGACCTAAAAGCTTGGTGTGATGCGGTGGAATCCTGTTGCTTCACTCAATGGGAATTTGTCCCTTCGTGTGGAGTGGTGGAATAGCGTTGCCTCACTTGAGATTGATAATTCTGGACTAGGTATTTGGAGCGATTAACCAATATCATAGAGCAACAAATAAATTTGATGATTACCATTTGGTTGGCCTCTTCAACACGGTGAAGTTCCAATTGGCACATTGTTTTACAAAAACTGCCATAACTCTTAGCCCGAGCATCGGCTTTGGGCAAATTTCTATGCAATGGTAGGCTCTATACTGAAAATTACTAAGTATTTAGGAAAATTTATGTAGAATAACTCATGTACTGAGAGTTGAAATGAGTTATGAAAATAGAGGGTATTATAAGAATTGGGTAAATGAAGAGTCACCAAATGAAATGAAGGTGCACAATAATAGGGGAAGTTTTTGATGCAAAATAACAACAAGGGACAAGGTCGATGTGTTGCACGATAGATGAAATATGATGAAAGGGGAATAGTCATCTTCAAGTGGTAATCACTCTAATTAAATGTGATGAATGTACACTAATTCTTAAATTATTGTTTTGTCATCATAAAAAAGGGGAAAATTGCTATATGTAGTTTCGATAATGAGAAGCTAAACTAAGAGTGACCAAGTCTTTGGACATGAAAAGTATTGTACGGGTGGTACGAAATTCTTGCACAGTTTAATCCTTTTGTGTAAAAAACCTGCAGGTGCTATTTTGTACCGACTTGGACAACTAGTCCAATGATATGCCATCCATAATCATCACATAGATAGAGAATGAAAGAGATTACTCTTCAACAATTATATTTGCAATTATAAAGATTAAAGTGAGTTAGTAAAACGCAATTCAATAACTACTCAAGTTTTTATCTTATTATGTGAGCTTAAATTAAAAGTGTTCTTGAGTGTTGATTCATAAAAGTACTACCCATGTTATAAGAGTAGTGTTTTCTTGTTGAGAGTATTAGTTAGGTGAATTTTCCCTAATTGTGAAGCTTATTAGAGTTAATTAGTATAGGGGGAGTCTTTGGTAAAGTCACCAAGATGAGATTGTAGTAGGGTTGCTACAAGTGCAAGGAACCTAGAGTTAGGTAGAAATGTAGATGTAATGAGGAGTTTAATTATTGTTGGATTTTTTGTTCTTGTGAGGGAAAGTCGTGGTTTTTCCCATCCTGGGTTTCCAAGTAAAAATCTTAGTGATTTTTTACTTTTTGTACACTGTCTTTTGTTTTCCTACATAGTATTGTTTGATTTCCTGTGTTTGACTCTGAGGGAGCTGGTCCCTTACTGTGCGGAGCAACCCCAAAGTATTTCAACAAGTGGAAATATAGAAAATTACCGGAAGAGTTTTTAAAATATTAAGGGTTGATTTGAGACCCGATTTGCTCTCCATTTGTGCTTAGTAGTTAAGCACATATTCCCTGTCCTTCGAGAGATATCGTGATGAATTAAATTTTAATTATATTTGTTGGCCCCACGGGCTCGTACTTGATCTTAATTTTGGCTCGACCATTAATATAGAAATATGAACTTGGTTAACTCTCAACGACATGTAAATTACTATATTGATAGTGTGATAGAATTTTGGGATTATAGAGAAAAATAGATAATTTATGGGTTATTCAAGGATTTATGGTTTAACATTAAGGTACAATTTTTGTCTACTATTTTTCATGAGATAGTTTATTATATATGTTTCATGTTAGATGTTAGGATGTGATAACGGGTAATCCTCCATGACTTAGCTTAATTTATGAGTTCAAGGATAGAAGGGTGTATGAATATTATGCTTCTAGGATCCTATTATCCCTAGTTTCTAAAATTTTAGGCATAGTTAAGGCTAATAACCCATTATTATAAGGTTTAATACCATACACAGTGGAATATGATTCTCCCCGAAAGATGATATGGTTATGCCAGTTATAAATTATTTGTCCCAAGGTCGCGATTATGAAATTAGTTAGATTTTTGGAAGTGATTTATACTTGTAATGGAGGTGGTCATAGTCTAAACACATTTATCTACTTATAATCATGTTTTTTGGATAATGGTTATGGAATGAATAGATTCAGTATATTCATTCTCACTCAATGGTACTATTCCATCTAAAAATATGGTTTTACTACTATTTTCCTAAAAAGGGCTTTATTCCCATTTTTCACTTTTAAAATGAATCTTTTCATTATGTGAATTGTACCACCTTAAGGAATGATCTTTTCAAACACTTTCCTTCATTGTTTGGAAGTTGAAATGCCTTTATCTAAGTCAAAAAAATTCAACAATAACCAATATATACTTCACACCATATGAGCTCAGGAATAGTCTCATAAAATCAATGCCCATTCATAAAATAGCTCAAGGTCTAGTATTGTATTCGTTAGAAGCTTTTACCTTTGCGAGATGTTTCCATGTCTTTGGCATTCGTCACAAACCCTTGCATAGTCATGTGCATCTGTATGAATAGTGGGCCAATATTACCCATATTGTAAGATCTTATGCACAAAAGTATGTCTCTTCATAGAAGAACTTTCTCACATCATGAATACACTTCTTATATTGCTAAAACGATAGGACCTCAAGCACCACATCACTTAACAAATAATTGCCAAAGCCTACAAATCATGGAAATATGTTTTGTGATGCAGCCAATATATGCTTATCTAGAAAAGTATCATCAAACTCAATGTCATCCTTTCAGTTTCAGCACTGATTCCTCCCTAAGCCATAATAACAGTTGTTAGACATTTGATTTTCAGTCCTATTTTGATAGTTAAACTCAATGTCAAATTCCACTAGCAGAAGTCCCCAAAGAATAAATCTTAGCTTGACAATATTTTTCACAATAAGGTACCTAATAGTTGCATGGACAATATGCAAAATTACTTTTGTTCCAAGAAAATAAGATGGAAATACCTCAAATGAAAATTCCACAACAAGAAATTCTTCAACAATATTATAATTTTTAGAGCAGAGTTTATTGTTTTGCTACAATATAAAATAGGATATAAAATCTTCTCTTGCTTATAGCCTAAGTCTTAACCTAATACCACATTTCTTGAATCACATATAACCTCAAATGTCATTGATAAATTAGGTGACACAATAATAGGGGCTAAAATAAACTTCTCTTTCAAGTACTCAAATGCTTTAAGGAACTAACTATTAAAATGAAACTTACCTCCTTTTAATATAACTTGCATAAAGAATGTCCAATTTTTTAGAAGTCCTTGATGCATCTAAATAGAACCTAGCATGCCCTAAAAATATTTGAATACCTTTAATAAAAATCTATGGAGACAATTTTTCAATCACCTTAGTCATTGCTTTATCAACCATAATCACTTTATTCAAAATATTGAGACCAAGCATTATTCCTTCATTGACAATGAAAGTGGCATGTCTCTCAAATTAGCAGCAAGTTTCAATGTTCACATCTCCTAAAGATACTAGAAATATGAGCCAAATCATATTTAAATAAATTACCAACAAAGAAGGAATCATCCACAAATCGCCATGTCAGATAAGATGGACATCGTGCAATACTAAAAGTTTGTTAGTGTAATACACAAATAGGAAGGAATTCTCTTGAACACAAACGTCCCATATGAACAAGTGAAAGTGATATTCTTTTGGTTTTTAAGCGCAATATAAATTTTCTATTAAAAAAATAGTCATTAAGAAAATATTATAATCCTCCACTAGAAAGACAATCTAACATCTGAGACATGATAGGCATTAGAAAGTGATTCGTATCGGTCCACGTGTTTAACTTTCTATAGTCCATGCATACTCTCTATCAAATGACTTACCTCATAGGATATCACGACCTAAAATCTAAGGGTCATGATGGGACTCGTCGCAGTGAACCTTAACGAGTAAGCCTATTATCCAAACTAATGCCCAAAGGGTAAAACAGAGAATTACCTCTAAGCTAAGGATTCAAGAACGAAGCCAAACCATATAAGTATAATATGTGCAGAAAGAACCAAATAAACAATACAACAATAAGTCCAAAAATCTAATGTCAATAGTATAACAACGTCTCTAGTACAACTTTAATCCAAATGAAATACATAAGGTGTAAAAATACAAGGGAAACTCTATATCTGAAATCAAAGTGAAGACATAGTCTATAAAAAATGTAGTAGAATACATCTAGGCACCTGATAGTATACCACTACCTTGAAAACACAAAATATCACCTGAATCGATGAAGCTGGGGTACACAAAATGACTTGAACCTGAAGGGCGCAGTAGGTATGAATACGGTCCACTTGTATTTATTAAGTATGATAGGCCGACCTAGCAAAGTAGATAGTAAAATTTAAAAAATACACACAAAACGTACATCACCTGCATTAAAACAATATCCTACAATAGTATCCCACACTCCATGCACTAACAGTCTGCTATATACTATTATGACAAAATGGGTAGAGAAGGGTAGGACAAGTATACGTATATTAATAGTACAAATATAAAGGATACAACAATTAGTTTGATATCAAGTCACAACAATAATTCCATCACAAAATAAGCCTAACATATTGAATTCAAATGAATATGATGATGATTAAGATGATAATGATGATATAGGTAAAGTATGACGTTTTAGGACACCCTCTGAGATGTTGTACAGTCTCTGTATACATCCATAGAGATAAAACTTCCCAATGTAGGATCCATAGGGGGTTCGCCAACTCATAAACAACAAATATCCATGAACCTTATCTGGCATATCGGAGGATGTCTATAATATCCGATATCCCAATACCAAGATCCATGAATCATGTCCGGAACATCCCTAAGAGAAGGTATTCGATATCCTGATACGAATATCCATGACTCATCTCTGGCACATCCCTCAAAGAAGTTATATAAAATCCAATTTTCCTAGTGTTTCTAGAGTCTCCAGTATTTCAAGCATTTCCAGTGTTTCTAGTATTTCCAGTATTTTCAATGTACATACATAACATAAGACACAAATCAAGTACAACAAACAACAACAACAAGTATATATACAAAATATACAATTAGAAGTGAAATTATGCATGTGAAGCCATAAGAATGATGATGCAATGTTCACAACCAACCAGAAAGAGTATATCCACAATGAACCACATTGTGTATTTCTACCTAATTCATATGCCAAATGAGTATGAACATATCACTTTCACAATTGGTACCACCATAGGATTTTAATGAAGAAAAACATAATTAATCTAATGTATATAGGCTGTCAAAAATCACATAGGACCAAACATGGTCACACATAGCATGTAATATACCAAATACACTAATTACATCACAAATAGGCTGCAACACAGACTCAACACAATAAGGTAACCAATTTTCATGATTAGTTACCACAACATTAACATGTATTTTGAATCAATATTAACTACCCAACCTAGTTTGATAAAAAGTTAAGCCATAACCTACCTTAAGGTTAAAAACCTATCCGCAACACTTTAACCAATTGCCTTAATTCTCATAAAAGATCCAACAATCAACTATAACCAAGAAGTATAGTATCTACACGTCAAATGCAATGATTCCCATATTTCCTAGTTTTGGTTCGAGGTAAAAATGTACCCCCAAAATAGGTTTTTGGAAAAGAAGAACAAAATCAGAACTATATTTCGAAAACATGTTTCCCATGATTTTAGGAATCTACAATTGAGAACCAAACTCCAAACAAGGTTCAAATCAAAGAAAAGCCATTTTAAAACTTTATCGGATGAAACCTTTGAAATCCATTTCAAAATAAAGAATCAAAATTGTTTTGAAGGTTAAATTGAGGGAATACATATCATTATAGGATTAGGAATGTTATTCAAGTGAAAATGAGTGAAATTGTGGTTTAAGATCAAGTCGTAAGATTTTTGGAATTTGGAGAAATTAATTAAGAAACTCAACAAGAAAAGCGTGAATTGTTACCTTAAACACATTAGCGAATCATGAAATGGATGTTAATTTAGCTTCATAATTACCCAAATCCTTCACTTTTAAGTCTCTCACACTATTTTAGGGTTTAGCTCACAAGAGGTAAGATGAATAATGAGCTCATTTGTAACTTAAATTATCTATTTATATCACTTTCATGTTCTGAGATGTTTTGATGGCAACATGCAGATATACAATCGCACTATCTAGAATTAGGAATAGGTGTGGTGATATCCACAAGGCCTAGGGCTACCACACTACTTTCTCTATATTCAAAGGTGTGATCGCAATCCAAGAACTTGTGCTCGCAGGCCTAATAAATATCAACTGAAACTTGAGTACTTTCTAAGTTTCCATCAAGGCCTCGGGATTCATTCAGAATCCGATACATGCAAAACAACTATATAACCATACTAACTTTGATAATTTGGACTCAATGGTGATATGAGATTTTTAAAAAGACATTATATTCACAAAGTTGACCCTTAAAGTCTAAAATCAAAATTTTCAAAATTGATGGTTGAAATGAGATTTAAAAGGCATATATAATAAAGAACATATAGCCACCCTAAAATCAATAATCTAGATCTGTTGGTGCAGCGCATTAAGCTATTAGTTGCATGGATCAAAAAATAACCACAAAAGTGCATAATAAAGCTCTCAAAGCCTCCATAATCACACTATTACACAAATGGTACAAAAAGGCATTGGGAACCATGCCAATCATCCACAACTAAAAATCTAGTTAGTTTTCAAACTAATGCAATGAAATACCTATATCAACAAAGAGATACGGATAAGGCCTATGGATATTATACTTGACCTCCCAAGAAGCCTTATCTATTAGTCTATGTCTCTACTAAAACTTAACCATGGGGATAACTATAGTGCATAACCGTCTAACTTTCCTAGAAAAAATAGAGCCTGATTTCTCAATAAAAGAATGTTACTCATCTAACTAAACCAACTCCCAATGTATGACATGAGGCACATCCCGAATGTAATGGAAAATAATAGTAACATGAAAAACTAGATGAACAACTAATAAATCTGGTGGCAAAGCTAACAAATAAGCCACATCACCAACGGTCCAAAGAATCTCAAGTGGATCAATATACCTGGGGATAATCTTTCCCCACATACAAAACCTCAAAACACTTTTCATGGGTGAATATAGAAGGAAAACACAACTACCCAAACAAAATCTCTGGGAACGAAGTCTATGGTTAGCATAACACTTTTGGATACTTTGAGTTTCTCGAAGTCTATCTTAATTGGCTTAAACTCTATCCAAAGGCTCATAAAGCAAGTTTGTACCTAGAGGTCTAACCTCAGAAATTTCAAACAAATAAACTGGAGAACGACAACGCCTACCATACAAAGCGTCAAATGGAGTGATATCATTACTAGACTGGTATCAATGATATGCAAACCTACTAAAGCCAAATACTGCTTCGACTGGCCATAAAAATCCATCATATAAATGCAAAACATATCCTCTAACACCTGAATAGACTACTCTTATAGACCATCAGTATATGGGTGAAATGTATTATTAAGTAAAACCTGAGAACCCAACTCCTCCAGAATAGTTTTCAAAAAGTTCGATATGATCATTAAACTATAATATTAAATGGTAAACTTTGGCACAATATGAAGGTGCACAATATTATGAATATAGATACAAGCAACCTCTCATCACTGAAGAAAACCTGCACTAGAATTAAATTATCATACAGGGTCAATCGATCCACGATGACCTAAATTTTATTTAAACCAAGAAAAGTGTGAGGCAATTAAGTCATGAAGTATATAGTAAGCCTTTCCCATTTCTATTCGAGAATAGGTAACCTCTAAAGCAATCCACCAGGTATGAAATGCTCAATTTTCACCTGATGAAAAGGTGATAAAAAAACTACTACATCCTTCTGCATACAACCCCACCAGTAATGCTGCCTCAAATTTTGAAATATCTTAGTCACCCTAGATAGATAGAATACCTCCAACAATAAGCCTCTTCCAAAATCAATTTAAACAATTCACCCACTCTCGACAAACAAATTCAGCTCCTAATGTTCAAAAATTCATCTAAATTAAGTGAGGCTTCTTTACACTCATCACTCAACACCATATTTCAAATCAATCTCAATACCACATAATCAAATTAATGAGTTTGAATTTGCTTCATCAAGGAATATCTAGACTCCATATATTCCAAAACACACCTAGGTGTCAAAATATCAAGCCTAACTATTTTATTAGCCAAATATTTTACCTTTGAGGACAAAAGCACCTCCTAGGTCAAAATATCTGCCAAGCTACACATGCTAGTTGAATTTTGGCTCAAAGTAACAACAACCATATTAGCCTCACCTGGATGATAGAGAATTGATAAGTCATAATCCTTGAGTGACTCAAGCCGATGAGGTTACCTTATATGGAGATATCGTAGGGTAAAGAATCACAAAAGGGTATGATAATACAAGAAAATCTTACAATGTACCTCATAGAAATAGTTGCTCCACAACATAAAGAAAAAATAATTGTGCCCAACTTTAAATCATTGGTAGGTTAATTCCTCTCATATAGTTTTAATTGACGAGAAGAATACACAATCAAACTACCCTTTTGCATTAACATATCACGTAATACAATACTTGAAGAAATATAAAAGATAATGAATTTCATGCCCTTATTGGGAAAAGTTAAGATAGAAGATAAAGTTAACTAATCCTTGAGATTTTGAAAGTTCTCCTTGAAAGCATTGAACCACTAAAAAAAATCTTATTTTGAATCAACTTGATAAACAGAGATGCAATAGATGAAATACCCTTAACAAGATATTGATAATAACCTGCCAGGCCAATAAAACTCATAATCCTGATGGGTAAAGTAGGTATAGCCCATTCATGATAGTTGTAACCTCGGCAAGATCAACCATAATACCCTCTTTACTCACCATATGATCCAAGAAATAAATAGACTCTAACCAAAACCTATTCTTGGAGAACTTGGCATACAACTTCTTATCCCTCAATCTTTGAAATATAATTCACAAATATCACTCAGGATTAGCCTCACTCTTAGAATAAACACAAATATCCTCTATAAATACTTTAACAAAAGAGTAGAGGTTCTATTGAAATACCTAGTTCATCATCTCTATAAATTTGTCTAGGTTATTGGTCAACCTAAAAGACATGACCAAGAACTCATAATGACCAAATCAAGTCTGAAAAGTTGTCTTTAAAATATCTGAAGCTCTAATCCTCAGCTTGTGATAGTCAAACCTCAAATAAATCTTTAGAAACACCACAACACTATGAAGCTAATTGAATAAATCATTTGTACTAGGAATAGAATACTTACTCTTAGATGTCACCTTATTCAACTACTGATAATTGTTACACATTTGTAGAGCCCTATCCTTTCCCTTTGCAAACAAGGCTGGTGCACCCCATGGCGATACGCTAGGTTGGATATATCCCTTATTCTGTAACTCCTGTAATTGATTCTTTATTTTTTTCACCTTTTATGGGGCCATCCTAAAAGAAGATAGAAATGGGTTTAGTGCTTATCTTAATAATAATGGAAAAATCAATATCATGATTCGGAGGTATACAAGCCAAATCCATGGGCAATAGTAAATGAACTCCTGAACAACAAAAATAGAATCCAAGAAAGGAGGTGAAACAACACTAGTACCATGGATATGAGCCAAATAAGATAAACATTCCCTCTCAACTTAATCGAGAAGCTTGAACATAAGATATAACCCTCTAAGGATCAAAATAAAGTACACCATTCCAAGCTATCTTTGGTACACTCTGTTAAGCTAAAGACACAGACTTAGCATAACAATCGAGGACAATATAATCAGAAGCCAACTAATCCATTCTCAAAATAACATTGAAGTAATAATATCTAACACAAGCAAATATACCTAAGTACCATGCCCTACAAAAGTTAAACACAATGTGGGTGCACCTAATCCACCATTAAAACATTGTCTATTGGGGTATATACATGAATAGGCATGGCAAGAGGCTCACTAATAGAATCACAATCCAAAGAAAAATGCATAGACACTGAAGAATTTCGATCCATTATCAAATAAAAGAGATATAGATCTAAAATAAATAGGGATAATATTTATGATCACAATATTAGGAGCATCTGCCTTTAGTCTAGGTGGTATACCATGGTACAGTCCATGAACACCAAC
This sequence comes from Capsicum chinense, assembly GCA_026120095.1. Classification (NCBI taxonomy): domain Eukaryota; kingdom Viridiplantae; phylum Streptophyta; class Magnoliopsida; order Solanales; family Solanaceae; genus Capsicum; species Capsicum chinense. The sequence continues at coordinate 141,725,815 of JAPEIP010000008.1, read as the reverse complement.
TAGTTGAAAAGCCTTGCGACCACCACCACGAAATTCATTACCTCTACTTTTTAAACCTCTAGTAGCACCCCTAGTTCTTACATTTGTTATAGGATTAGCTCAAATCATATGGCGGGGACATTCCTTGTCTAAAATGTCCAATCATCAAACACAAAGTAACCTAAACTTTCCTTACTTAGATCTTCCCTAAGATTCTTGAGAAGTAGATCCATATATCCTCAGGTAATCCCTTTTACTTTAAAATAATTCCCCAAACACTATAATTTGTGTTGTGGCTTCATAAAACATAGAAGGCATAGTAATCCCAGCTGGTAGAGACACCACCTAAGGAGGTAACATAGATAGAGGCTGAATGAGGTATATTACACGGAGTCTATCGAGTACCCAAAATAGAAGTTAGTAAAATTGAAAAATCTACACTTGTGACTGGAGGAACACTATAAAAAGACTCTAGCAAAGGTGGAGGTATAATATTCAAAGTTATGGAAATAGCAAATGAAATCAAAGAAGCACCCTCAAAATGGGTCAATAAATGAACCAGAAATCCCTCTAAGACTGGGATATAAAAATTGGGTGGTATCAAAATAGGACCCATACCTATAATATGATCAACACTAGGATTATGGAAGAGTCCCCTAGTTCTACACTTTGAAAGGTAGATCCACATTCGCTTAAACTTCTTCAAGCGTGTCCACAATTGGAGGCTCACCCTCAGGATAAAGGCTATGTATCCTTAACCTCGTAAGACCTAGTCTATACTATCTATGTGGAAAGAAGTGAAATATGACTCAGAACATAAGGTATGAAAGAAATTTTTATGATAAGGAATAAAACAAGATATTTTTTCCTAAAGATATCCTATATCCTCTCGAAGATAGATATGGATGTCTATGTATCAAATCGCAAGACATTATTAGATATCCTATTCATATACCATTGAGTCCAACACAACATGTATGCTCTTAAACCTAGTTTTCATAGTCTAAAATCCAAGGAACATTGTGGCACTCATCATGGTAAATATTGATGACTAAGACTATCACCCAAATTGATACATAAAGGGTAAAAGGAAGAAATAACCTCAACATAAGGCTTCTAGAAAGACTCTAAACCATTTAAGTTTAATTAGTGTAGAAAGAACAAAATCAAAAACATAGCTATAACTCCCACAACCAGATAACAATATAAGAACATATCTAGTAAAATTTGAATCCAAATGAAATCAATAAGCTTGTTTGTAGTATATTGTTTTATTGTTGAATAGTTGACTTCAAAGGACAAGGTCCTATGATGTACAAGTGTAGATACAACCGGCATACGCCAACCGAGTTTTATCTTCTTATGTAACAAACTAAGCAAGCTTTGCTTGTACTATTGAGAACACCTAGTTTAATTATATTTTAACCCTAATTATCAATCATCTAAAAAATGAAAAGGATGCTTATCCAATAAGCTGTTTTTGTAAATCCAAAAATTGAAGAGTTAGAGAGAGGCAAAAACTTAATTAAGCTTCATTACTAAAATATAGATCATGTTCTTGTTTAATAAGCTAATAGAGACATTGTTCTTGAGTTATTTCTGAATTATGATAGAATTACTTATGTTATAATAGTAATGTCTCTTTTTTATTTTATTGGAAGAACATAGGTAGAGTTACCTAAGGTTCAAATTGGTAATATGAAATCCTTATCAAATTTTTATCTTAGAACAGTTGCAAAGGTAGGCTTGTAGAAGAGGTATTACAAGTTGTGGGAACTTAAAGTTAGGTTCATTGAAGACTATAATCAAAGGTCTGATTATAAGTGATTTTAGAGAGATTTTGAGGGAAAGCCGTGGTTTTTCCTCACCCAAGAAAGGGGTTTTCTACATTAAATATTGTGTCTTTAATCTTCCTGCACTGTATTGTGTTCCTAGTTACTTTATTGTATTGTTGCCAGTGATTGACTTTGATAGACATTATCCCTCACTGTGTGGTGCAACCCCCAGGGTTTTAACAAGTAGTATCATAGTAGGTACACTCTAAAAGGCTTACACCTAGGTTAATTATATTAGCTTAGCTACTTCACCTAATCTAGAAAAAGGGAAACTTATCAGTAGACCACTTAAATTGAATGGGTAGTATTATGGGTGGTGGAAACCAAGATGTTTGACATCATTATAGCAATGGACAGTAAACATCTGGATATCATTCTTGATGGACCTCATGTTCTTATTAGAGAAGTCAAAAAGGGAGAAGTGACAAGAATGGTAGGCAAAAGCAGGAATGAGTTCAATGATAAAGATAGAAAAAACATGAAAAGAACTACAGGGAAAAGAAATTTCTTGTGTATGGTAGTGGACCTGATGAATATGACAAAATTTTTACCAGTTAAGATGCTAATGAGATCTGGGATTTCTTAAGGACTAATCATGAAGGTAATACTAATGTGAATTATTCTATAGTTGACATATTGACTACTCAATATGAAACCTTCACCATGAAAGAAGGAGACAAAATCCAAGAAATGCAAACAAGATTCACTTATATTACAAATGAGTCTCACTTTTTCGGAGAAGTAATTTCTTTGTACAAGCAGGTGAGAAAGATTCTTGGTGTTATTCCAATATCTTTGGAAATGAAAGTGGATGTATAACTTAGGAAAGAAATATAAATACCCTCACTATGGATGAACTAATTTGAAATCTAAAAACGCATAGGCTCAAGAAGCAACAAAGACTAGATAAAAATAAAGAAAAAATAGAAAAATCCCTAGCATAAAAAACTTTAGAACATGATTCAGCAGAAGATAGTTATGTTTCCTATCTGACAAAAATGATTGCCAAAGCCATGAGGAAGAGTGGCCAATTCAAAAGAAGACGACGCAGTAACAAATAAGGAAAAAATATTGAGGTTTGACACAAATATAGAAGTCCTCAGTGTTTCATCAAGGATTGTCCAATAGAAAATTGGACTATCAAGAATATCTCAGGGATGGATGTGACAAAAGAATAAATAGGGACCTAGACCCTAAAAAATTAAGAATTAAGCCTGCATTTGAGAATGCAGTAAAAGAAATCTCTAGCAGCATGGGGAGATTCTGGGACTAAATCTAATAGAGATGAGAAGTCAACTGATGTTTCTATGTTAGCAATGTAAGATATTCTTGTTATCTGTGATACCTTGTTTGCATTTATAGCCAACATTGAAGATAAATCAGTAAAAGAGATAGCTCTTTCTGACATAAATGATAAGCTACATAACAACTCTACTAGGGAAATAAAAAATCTTTCTAATGTCTTTATTGACTTTGTATGTGAACTGACTATTGAGAAAAAATTTTTGGAAGAAAAAATTGAATATCAAGAGCTTGAATTTATCTTTTTAACTCTTTAAATTTTTGTAATTTAAGATTTGTCCTCAAAGATAAAATATGAAAATCTGAGTTTGATGAGTAATATAAAGAGGGAAGCTTCAAGGATTTTGATTGATATTTAGGAGAAACTGATGGATTCATAAAAATACCTTATGTCTACAATTTAAAAAATGAAGAGCTAAAAAGGGACCTATTCCATTTGAGAAAAGAACTCAAAAAATCTCTTGAATGGACTATTTCTTAACAGATTCTTTCGAATTTAACGAGACAAGGTGTTAATAATTGCAATGTTCATGGATATCATGGAGAATTCCAAAATGCTTAGAGTTAAGGAGAGACTATCAATGATGTTATGAAAAGAAGACACAAACTTCTATGCATTCATTATGGAAAATATGTGAACATTAAGGAATATGTCAAAGCTACATGAGAGAAATAATGAACGGCCTCAAATATGATTCGTAGGAGAACACACACCATAAAGGCTTCAAGTCTCTTAAAATGGTAAGAATCAACCCTTTACCTAGATGGGTCAAATTTGGTTTGATCACATTGTTGCCCTCCTATTGGGAACTCAAGCTCAAGTGGGTTCCCAAATCAAACATGTTATCATGATTCTAGGTATGAGAAAGGGGATTGCAGTCATGAACAGGTTATTTAGAAAATTTGATATAAGATTAATATTGGAAGGTCTGACTGGATTCTCACTCTCAAGAAAATTCAAGGTGGAAGTATCTCATTTTGAAATAATTGATTACAAGGGACCTAGACCTAAAGGATTTCATCTAAGAAGAAAGAACTTGAGGCACTATGAGTGAAGTAAAGTATGGAACCTGGTATTCAGAACTATTCTAAAAATCATGTTTAGACTGAACTTGATCAAAATCCCATGACCTAATATTTGAGGAAGTGTCACTACTTAAAAGTGGTCAGACCTCTTTGTTGTCAAATGGTCATCTCCTTAATTACTAAATCAAACACTATATATGTTAATCTTTCTTAATAAACTCAGAGTATCCTTTAAAAGTACTCAATCCTTAAATTAAATTTGTCCTTCTTCTTTTCCTTTTATAAAAAAAATTAAAATGCTAGAAATTTCATCCTTTTTAAGCCACATAAAATAATTATCCTCTAATCCTCCTCAAAAATCAAAAAGTGTCTTACCCACCACACCATCTCTTAAAATTCAAGAAATCCCAAGTGAAATGGTGTTTATCGAAAAACATGCATTCATTAAATATCCTAATGGGTTAGCTTTGAAAGTTTACTTAAATCAAGGATCAGACTAACAAATTGGACAAGAATATTCTCAATCAAAAATTCCCCATTCCTTAGAATAACCAAAATCCTTGAATGTTGCACAAATATCTATTCACTCTGAAGAGTTGCAAGGTACTAAAAATTTAGAAAATTTACCAGTATCTGGTTCCCCTACTTGTTTTGAGTCAAACCCTATCTTTGACCAATATTGTGATAAAGATATTCCAGTAAAGAAATATAATCTAGTTAGCAACGTAGATTAGGTAGATAAGAATTTACTCTTGGTTAAAAATAATCCCAATAAAAGTTCAGTGTGTGTAGAGGAGCAAAACTAAACAAAGAATGATTTGAAAAAGGATAGGGAATTTATATTACCTCCTAATGAAGAATATGAAAAGGATGATGATGAAAAACCTCTAATTTGGAAAAAGAAGAAACTGAAAGATAGTAAAGGAAAGGAGAAAATGATTTGACTCTGATGTACAGGTTACAAGATCTTACTCTATTAGGAGGACTAAAAAGAAATTTCTAGAAGAATCTATAAAGGAGATTATGTTCTCTACCACTAAAAGAGTAAAACTCAAGAAATTTGTTGTAGAAAAGAAGGAGAATGTTGAGATAGTAGAAATTGGAGAAGAACAGAACATTAATTCTAATGTTGATGCTGCAACTATGAAGAGCAGACAAGAAGTTCATAAGCCAAGGGGAACCTAATCCTCTAAAACAAAGGATAGTATGCCTACTAGATAAGGCAAATATGTATAGATGTTAAGAAAGGGAAAAACAATAAAGGACCTGGTCCCAAGAAAATAAAAGCTGATAAAAAGGAAGCGCCAAATAATAATCCTCAAAACATGAAAAATATGGGAGAATACAAATACCTATTGAATGAAAGAAGAATTAAAAGCCTTTACAAAAGGCCTTGTCAATGTGAGTGTTTGATCCTAAGTTCTATGAGAAACCAGGAATGGTGGAGTTAGTAGGGTATGTCAGGCACTAAGGATGGATTCATCTACTTGAAAAATCAACTCTTATGGTGTTTGAAAATGTAGTTAAGAGTTTCTTACTACACCATGAATTTCTTTGAAAATAATGTGAGTCCAGTGAGTCTAGTACTAGGGAACGAGATATATCTAGGGGGAGATAGCTTGGGTAAAATCTTGGATGTACCTAAAATATTTGTAAGGACTTTTGTGAAACAACAAACCTTAATAGAATTCATGAGTGATGCCTCAAAAGTGGGTGAAACTTAATAGCTGGTGTACAGAAAAATATTCTCATATGTGAGTTATAGTTAGTTCTTGAATTTGTGAACAATGACTTTTCGCTTGGATCAAAGAAAAGGACCACTGAATCTAGTGTTGAACTGTTCCATATTAAATACGTAATTATGTTTGAGTTGATAAGATTACCTTCTTTTTTATAGTGAACATAAATAAGGTGATCTACGAGAAGGAAAAGAAATATAGGATACCATATAGATACTTCCAAAACAAGGTGTTTGATAACTTTGGAGTAGTTAGGACAAAAGCAACCCCAGGAAATGTCAAACAAATGTTCAGTCTGACAACCATGGTAGAGAATGAATGCATTGAAAGGAAAGTGGGAATTGTGTCCCAGGTGTCAAAACTTTTTACTACTCTAGGAAGATTAACAAAAGAAATAGAAGAGTTGTGAATTATGTTAGTAAGAAAGGACACTGAAATGATGCACCTAAAACTATTGAATAGGAAGTTGTCTTCAGAGAGACCTGATACCATTAAAGGCTTGCAACAGAAATTGCAAAGCTCAAGGGCAAGGTTACAAAATTAATTGGTGAGGTCCAAGGACTTAGTTCTGAAGTAAAGAACCTCACTAAACTGTTGTTGGATGCTCATGCAGATGAGGTTGCTTAAAAAGACATGTTACTAAAATCACTCCCCCAAGCCCCTTTCTACCTGAGTCCTACTGTGTCAGTTTCCTATGTTAGTCTCTATTATAGCCTTTTCAAATAGTTATTTAATTTTTATTGGTGTATTTTAATGGTGCTAACAATGAATGATTTTCTACTTTTGTGCCTTATTTGTTTCCTTGATTTTAAAGATTTTTTTCATGTTAGTGTTGCCTTAGTGGCCATGAGCAATTTAATGTATGCTTATCTTAACTTTGGGTTTATTGTCATTCCTTCTAAATGATGCCAAAAGTGGGAATACTGACTTCATTTATTAAGGAAAATGTGTGTGTTTAAGGATTGTACTGATGATGTTAGGGACCAGGAACCAAGTTCAACACATGTGTGATAATGTGTTTGTGTTTTGAGGCACAGTCATATGGAGAAATATACGTGTAAATACAAAAAATGACTAATGGTGGATGATGATAGGGTGAAGTAACTGAATCTTGATATAAATTGACAATAATGTACTAGGGCCCTATTTTCTTTGGTGGAAGCATGGTGTTGCATGACTGGATAAACATTCATCTTTAGTAGTGGTAATCACACTAATTAATTGTGATGAATGAGTATTGATGCTCAAAACTATTTGAGTGGTTTGTCATAATCAAAAAGGGGGGAATTGCTTTATCTTGTTTTGATGATGAGCACGTAACTTCAAGAGACTAGGTCCTTGTAAGTCCAAGGGTATAGTACAACACACGCCTGCATAATTTTGTTTTCTTGTGTAATAAACTACGCAGGTGTTGCTTTTACTGTTGAAGACACCTTGTCCAATCATTATTCAACCCTAATCATCACTCATATATAAAATAAAAAGGATGATTCTTCATTAGGAAGTTCTTAGAAATATCAAAATAGAAGAGTTAGAGAGAGGCAAAATGCAATTCAGCTTCATTAAACAAATGTATCGCATGAACTTATTTTTTGTAAAGCAGAAATCGAGAGTGTTCTTGAGTGAGTTATGAATTGTAATTAAATTACTCAAGTTAAAAGAGTAATGTTTCTATTTTTCTTATTTTGAGAGAACTTATGTAGAGTTACCTAAGGTCGATATAGGTTAGAGTTAATCAATAGCAAAGTATGTTCTTAGCAGTGTTTCTAAGGTACGCTTGTAGTTGAATTATTACAAGCAGGAGGAACCTATAGTTAGGTCCATTGAAGATTATAATCAAGAGTTTGATTATAGTGGATTTTGAAGAGCTTATGAAGGCAAGTCATGGTTTTTCCTCCCTTAAGCAAGGGGGTTTCCATGTTAAATCATTTGTCCTTTACTCCTCCTGCACTGTATTGTGTTCCTAATTGCTTTACTATATTATATCTATAATGGACTTTGAGGGACTTGGTCCCTCAGTGTGTGGTACAACCACCAAGGTTTTAACATGTTCAAATAAGAGTGAAACTTTGTCTCTTAAATGAATGTAAAAAAATAGTCTATATGAAATGTAGTAGAATACATCACGATGAACTAAACCTCAGCCACTACCTAAAAAGCACCAAATATCACCTAAATCAACTAAGTTGGGGCACACTCAAAGTAGCACCTATACCGAAAGGGTGCAGTTGGCTTTAGAATGGTCCACTTGTACTTAGTAGGTATCATTGGCCGATCGAGCAAAGTAGATAATAAAACATACAAAATACACCCAAAGGGAGCAAAAGCTTCAATTAAAAAAATGTCATATAACAGTAGCCCTCACTACATGTACTGAAATTTCTTCTATATACACATATGAAAAAATAGGTAGAGAAGAGAAGGAATAATATACACATACTCTGAGTACAAATACAAAGCATAAAACAATTAGAAAAATGCTAAGTCACAATAGCAATGCGTTTAGAGAATAAGCACAATATGTCTATTGCAAATGACGATGAAAATGGCGATGAAGATTATGTAGTATATTGTCACATAACAGCCAAGACGATTGCACAATTTGCATGAACATCTATAGAGCTAAAACTTCCTAATGTAGGACCCAAGGGGATTCGTCAACCCGTATAAAACAAATATCTCTGAAACTTATCCAGAATACCCATTAGAGAAGGTCTATAACATCTAATCTTTGATACCAATATCCATGACTCTTCTTCGGCATGTCCCTAGGAAAAGGTCTACAAAATCCAATAATCCCAATGTTTATAGAGTCTCCAGTATTTCAAGTATTTCCAGCATTTCCAGTATCTCTAGAGTTTATACATAACATAAGTAATAACTCAAGTACCACAAACAACAAGAAGAAATATATAAAAAAATATAACAAAGACGTGAAATTATGCACGAGATTTTATAAAGATATGATGCAGTGTCCACAAGAAACTGCATGATCATTTCCACAACAATACACAAAGAGTATTTCTACAATATTCATATGCCAATAGAGTATGAATACATCACATTTAACAATGGGTAGCAACATAGGGTTTTTATCAATAAAAACACAATTATTATCATGTATCTAGGCTATCAATTATCATATTAGACCCTACACGACAAGACATAACACATAATATACCGAATCGAAAAGTTACATCACATATAGACCCCCACATAGACACAACACAACAAGATAGCATTTTTTATAATTAGTCCCCATACCCTGGACATATTAACTACCTAACCCAGTCTCAATAATGTTCAGCTATAACTTACCTTAAGGCTAAAACTTAGTTTGCAACACTTCAACCCATGACATTACTGTAACAGCCTAATTTTTTGAATCAAAATGCTACACGATGCTCATGACCCTGAAGGACCACAAGCTAACCCATGACTAATATCTATACCTGTACACTGCATAATATAACATAAAAAAATAAAAACATATACTGAATGGCCATATGGTTCAAATCTGAATAAACATCTGATAATACAATGTTTGTAAATGGTATAACAATACCAAAACAAATCAGAACTAACTGTCTATCATGCTATAGTTTGGAAAGCCTCTAAACAGTCTAAATAAGGAGTTGATGGGACATATCCCCCACTAACTCTAACTAGAAACTAAACTAAAATAGTAAATGAAACAATAATCATATAGTCCTCGAATGAGAAGGACACACTGCAAACTCTGAACACTGGAATGCTAAAGCTGATCTGGAGCTCCTGCCTGTAAACCTATTATTTAACATAAGAAAAAGCACCATGGGGCAAATGCATCAGCACGTCTGAATGTACTGAGTATATGAGTGAGATAGTCTAAATACAAAGGGTTATATTCCTAAATAATACTGGTTAATATAAACATAAGAATACATACATGCATACGTAACTGTAACAGAAATCATGGAGATACTGATTACTGATTCTGAATACTGACAACATGAGTGTACTGATACTAAGATACTGAATAGATGAACGACTATTTCTAACAGTTTGAATTATGAAAAATTCGTCTGATTGGCTATTTAATAGTCCTAAAACTGAATACTGAGTATGTAAATCACTAAAGAGTGAGGAACTAATAATGTATAATGGAATATTGAGGGACTAGTACTATGTTACTGATATATGAATAACTGTATATAACAGTTATGATTATAAATACTGATATCATGAATTTGGATAACTGATGTGACTGATAACATAAGATTTGAGAATTGATATAATAGATAGCATAAGTGACTATATTTGACAGCCCATAAATCTGAAGGAACTATCTCAATTTAGTTCTATTTCTGAGTTGACTGTATCTGATAGTCCTAAAATTTGAAGAACTATCTGAGTCCTTTTACTGAGACTGGGATTGAAACTGAGATTATGGGAAGTAGTAGTTTAACCGACATACCCCAAAAATGTATATAGCTAAGTTAGAGTAGAGTCTCTGCCCCAACTAGAGGAGTATCAATACCGTGCCACTGGTAAAGACAACTGTTAGTGATCTTTATCTAGCAGGTACTCGAATGAGAATGATGGGAATTCTAAACTGACCGATTAAGACACCTCACCAACCCTAATCTGACAGGTTAAGATGTCTCAACCTACGTTGGCTACGTAGTTCTAGAACACAAGGATGACTGTTAAGAATCAGACCCTGAACTGGAAGGTGATTTCCTATCCTTGGGTTCACTCGATACTAGCTTCTACTCCCCCCTTAAGGTCACTAAACTGAATAACTAAGCTGAACTGAATAACTGAACTAATCTAAATAGTTGAATCGATACTGATTAACTAGACTGATACTAGTGGTATTGTTTAGTAGAGCTAAACTAAGTTTTCTAGATTCTTATGGTAGATAGAATATTCTGAGTTTTGAGGCCTTGTTGAGAGTACTGAAGTTACTAACATTAACTGTGAATACTAAGGTTGCTGAGGTTACTGGGCACTGAGATTACTGAGTTTTCCTGAGTCACATAAATGACTAAATTCTTATATCATGGATTGACTGAGAGTATCGTGATAACATGATATGGCTCTAGGCACACAACTATATTTTTCGAGTATAAGTAACCCCAGGACTCGATGGAAGGAAACTGACACAACTTAAGTTTCTTGAGTACATCACCATCAATAACAATCTATAATACATGAGTGAGAGATTTCATGAAGTATATGGTCATCATAATATCTAATATGAATAAGAATGTTTATAATCAAGTCATGAATCTCATATTCTAATATCATGGGCATTCCAACAACATATACTGCTCATAACGATAGCATGAAAACAATTTAAGTATAAGTGAATGGTAAACATGTAACATTTAGTTCATATAGTAATAATATGGGGATAACTCATATGATACTTCAAAATCTTGATCCTGTTCATAGGATGGAAGGCATATAGACATACTATGAATCCATTCCCCAATCACCATGTACATTCCATTAATACATATATTCCATAACAATGACATGTGATCTCTTTGAACATCATAGACTAGTATGAATTTATCATATAGTTCACCCTTAAGGTATAATATATGATTTCTATCATTCTAGGCATTTTATCAAACAGTTTACATGCACAATCTTGAGCATAGGTGCACTTAACAAATTTAGAAATCTTGAACCACCCAAATTCATTAGTTTCCAACTAACATGCTTATAGACATCATGGAAACACATTTAGATACAATCTTGAAACACAATTAGCAACCATCAACATGAACATAATCACACAACAACATAAAGATCATAATTAATTATTTAAAAGATGGTTCTTGAGCTCCACAGATGAAAGGGATCTGTGGATGAACACTATGCGTACCTTATTTCTCAATTTAATGAAGATTGATGGAGAGAATTACTTGATCTAGAATCTTATATGAAAACCCTATCTTGTGTTCTTGAGAGAATTTTGAGAGAAAGAGTATGTTTTGATAAAAGAAGGGCTTAATTCTGTGTTTATGCATTATATAGCGTTGGAAAAAGGGCTACTTTTGCCCCAAAAATGGACTTTTAAGTCACTTGGACACCCACATGTGCGGCACATACTTTATCACACACCTTAGGGTGTGTGTTGCATTTCTCATCGCACATATTAGGGTGTGCATCGCACACCTTATGTCAGGCGATGTACTCCACTTTGCAAAAGCCATAACTTCGTGCATGGTGCATAAGCTCATACTAGTATCGCACTTGAGATGCACCATAGACAACCATAAATTCTTCGATACCCTTAGGTAGGATAAAAATGGAGCAGAAGTTAAATAATATACTAGTTTCTCAACACTATCCTCACAAGATTCAAACAATTAGAATTATATCTTTTTTCACGTCAGTTGTTTTAATGGGGCAGCTATAGCAGAAAAACATTACACAAACCTACTATAATAAGCTAATAAACCAAAAAATCACCTAATAATTGCCGGAGACATGGGTCAGGATTGTTTCTTTATTTTGTTAGCCTTTTTGGTGTACCATTTAACTAGAAATAACATAATAAAGGAAATCCATAAAACTTAATCAAAATTCATAATTTTAGAATGTGGCATATAATTCTCAATCTTTGAATGTTTGAAGTACAATTTGAAGATTACTAGAATGCTCCTCCTTACTTCAAGAATAAACAAGGATGTCATAAATAAGAACAATAATGAATATATCCAAGTACTATTTGAACAATCTATCCATAAGATCCACAAAGGGTATAGGAAAATTAGCTAAATCTAAAGAAATAACAAAATTTTCAAAGTGACCATACTGGGGTATGAAAGCAATCATAGAAATTCCAACTTCCCTTACCTTTAGTAATGGTAACCCAAACACAGGTGTATCTTGGAGAAACACTTAGTACCCTACACCTGGTCAAAGGGATCATTTATAAAAGGAAGAGGATACTTATTTTTCAGTTTAACCTTATTCAATTTCCCATTGTCTACGAACATATGTAGTTAATAATATTACATATAGATAGTACTAGATCATAACAAGATGATACATTAGAATGAATAAGCAATAATTAAGGAGGTTTTTAAAATATTCTTTTAACTCCTATAATTCCACAAGATTGCTTCTTTATGGTAATATGGAAATTGTTTGAGTGTCAGGCATTAGATCAATTCCAAAGTCTGTTTATCTATTTGGAATAATTTTAGAATGATCTTCGGGAAAACCCTTACATATAGGAATGGAGTGGAGTGAGGTATTTTTTTTCACTAGAATATTTAACCTAAACCAAATAATACAAACACCCTTTGAAATCATCTTTAGGCCTAGAGATAAGAGATGAACTAGCCCTTCAACACTAGCTGACTACACTCCAATTATAAGACTGGTTTAGTAGGAAAACAAAATTGAAAGTTTTGTATTCTATAGTCATAAAATCTTAAAAAAATAAGTCCAATCCATTCCCCAAAAAAATATCAAATGTTACCCTAACTAGCTTAACCAAATGGAATAAGGTAGCTTTTTAACTGTTCTACAAAGAATTATTTAACCCATAGAAGCGGAAAGTTAGAAGGGCTTAGGAACATTTTTAGGAAAAAAATAAAGTCTACCATAACCTAAAGGGACACATAAGATAAGGTGGCACAAGGATCAAGTAAAATATAAGAATTATGGTAAAAAAACCTATAACATACCTATGGAAGCATTTGGTTAGTCCTCAAGATCCTGGCTAGTAGATAAAACAAACAGATAGTTGTGAACCCTATCTAATCTAGAATTAGCACCCTTTGGAGCCTGGGATGAAGAAACAGAAGTAGGGGCTTTATTTCGCCTAACCCTCTTAGCTTTAGGTATTCCATATGAATAGAACAAGGTTATCCACAACTATAACGCATACCATTACACATAAAGAATATACCATTGTGAACTTTAACACAAACATGGCAAGGATGATAGATAGATGTGACTATGCACCACTAATTTATGATTGAGTATCCAAACCACTAGGATCCTGACAAATTATAAATTATTGAATGCCTAATAGACTAGGAGTAGGTTTACCATATAATTAATGAGCACATCACCAAGATTTCTTTAGGAATATATATCGACCACTCTTTCCTCTAGTCAGGTGTCTGGCTTCCTAATATACTAGCCTAGACCTCTTATCCTATTTTTTCTCTACTTTAACTTGCTATACCTTTTCCCTTTTCAACCTTTTTACAAAGCACCATCAACCTGCTTCTTGATTTTTTATGAGTATACACTCTATAATGTAGGAGTAGTTGTTACTCGTGGAGTTGAGTAAGCTACTTTTAAGTTGCACTTGGTAGCTACACAATGGTGGAGAGGTTATCTTTATACTAAGCTAGATAGATCTTCTCCTTTGACATGGACTCATTCCTCTAGTATTTTTTGGAGAAGTATATACATTTCAGCCTTTGAAAGTATCTTAGAGATTACTTCTAAAGATTAGAGCAGGGTTTTATGACCATTTCGGAGTATCATACATAGTTCAACAAGTTGGAAAAATATTTACTGTAATGTTAACAGTCGAGTATGAGTGGGATTAGATCTTTTTTAGAAGGTTGAGATTTCATCGACGTATGGCTACTCAAAATTTTATGGGAGCTGGTAGTTCTTTTGCTTTAGGTATTTCATTATGACTAGACTATAGAGGAAAAACATTACAAGGACTAAGGGGAAAGACTTAAGACTCCACATAATTAGCGTAACAACAATGAAAGCTAGAGTGGCTTACCATTCAAAGGTAAAGTTTCTTACAGAAGGTACCTAACGAATAAATCTTATCATCATTGAGGTAAACCTAATAGGACCATTACTGTCATACTCTAGATTATAGATAAAGGTGATAATACTAAACTTACACATCAATTTAAGTGCAAGGAAATTATCATCTATATATTTACCCAATTTTTGAGTCGGGGTCAAATCCACGAGGAACAGTGTGTGTAGATACAAAATTAGCTCGAAATAACAGATAGTTGCTAAATTCAAACCTATATTGCAACAAGATAAAAATATGGGGTTTGGAAGATATCTTAACTAATAATCATTTTTATGGTTTTCAAGTATTAATTCAGGGATAAAAACAATTAGAATTTAATACATTAAGCACACATCTTAGGATTAATCTTTCCTAGGGGCAACTTATGAATGGGCATATGATGACTTGATGCAAATTCTAAATGATCTTGATGTGGTAGGATAGGTTTGAAATCCTTGTGGATAGTTTGTCAAAAAAACCTCAAGTGTGTCACTAATTAACCCTTTCGAGTACCTAATGAGTGCTTCAACCAAAACTACCTAATACCTCAATTAGACACCCCTATTTCTAAGATGGCTTCCTAAGTTTAGTCACTTCATAATAACCCTTATGTCAGATAGTGAAAATTATCAAATTAAATTCAATAATTGTCTGCTATTTCCTTAGTTCCCACATTCCTATTGATAGGATGATGAGGCTTCCTATTGTTTGCTCAAACCTCTCTTTCAAGGATGGTTTGAGCTTTTAAGAGCTAGGTATTTTCACCCATAAAACCCATTTGGTAATTTGGGTCTGTTACCCATAAATCCCAACCAATTTACTTAAGTAATAGTAGAACCAAACATCACAAACTAGTAAATTCACAAACAAATCACATCCCATACATATTTACACCCTAATCTAGCATATTCCAGAGAGGAAGAACTAGATAAACATAGAAATAGTAAGAAAGATATACCTAATAACCTCTATTGTTTAGATCTATGAAAGACGAAGTGAATGCTACTTCAAACTTTGAATATCTACAAATCTTCAATGGGAGTTAGCTAGTAATTCCATTTGAATCCACCCAAGGTATTCTTCACCCAAAATTAATACAATATTTTCTTCACTAAGGATGGAGGCTAAGAGCTATAACAACATTCAATGATTGGGAAAATGTAGAACGTATATGGAATTATAGTGTTTAAGTATTCTTTTGGGCAAATTTGGGAATAGTTGTGTGCATTTACATCTTTTCCCTTGGGATGATTTTCTGGTAGGCGGTGATCGTACGTATTTGGCCACAATCGTGGCTACCAAAACTATGGGCAATACAATGAAATCGCGGTGTGTTGACCATCCTGACTAGCTACAACCGCGGTCTGAGGAACGCAATTGTGATAACTAAGGCCATGCTCTGCTCTAAGTCTTTGCTGCAATTATTTGTTGTATTTTGTTCCTTTTTATATCTCTAATCCATATGTTTCATAATTTCACCATGGTGCTTGAAAAATGTGAATATTAGTGCATTTAATCACAAAATATGTCTCACGTATTTATTTAAAGCATGGTAATATGCATGATTGTGCAGTATAATTCAGTGGTCGATTCACCACTCATCAGCATCCCTAACTTAAATCCTTGTTTGTCCTCCAGTAACATGAGTAAGTGCTCCTTTATGTCAAAAGAAGATAACCTAATGATCACATTGACTTTAATCTTAGATACCACCATAAGTAACTCTTTGCACATAGGAAAAGCTATTCTCACTTAACTCCTCCACAATATGTAAGGGTGCAAAAGACTTCAAAGAGAAACAATGCAACTACAACCAATATTCATGAAGTGACTTACTTTTGACCATAACTATGTAATACTTTTTTTGCCTTATTTATTGGAAGGTGACAAAATTTCCCACCTCAACTTCCTCACATGCATCCTCAGAAGAAGAATAGTTTCACACACAAAGATACAAAGTATACAACAAGGAATTTTAAGTGTAAAACTCTCTTCCTTACCAAAACTCTCTATGCTAACAAGTGTTATAGTATAGACTTGCCCTTATTTTCAATCACCACAATAATGAATGAAAACGGTTGGAGATCTCTAAGGTCTTATTGAGCTTGTAACGTATGTTTGGGTTATGGCAGGATATCATTTTGGAATAACATGGTTACACCCTCCTTGAACATCTAAATCACATAACTTGATCAATCCTATAACTATGGGCCACTTCATTTTTTTTTCATTCTTTTGTTTACACTAGTGCCTACTCTTGGTTCCTCTTTTAAACGATGTTTTCTCATTTCTTTTTCTTCTAAATTTCATGGAATTACTTTCTTTGTTGGGTCCTTTCTTTTTCTTATTCATGTGTTTTCAATGCTTTGGTATATAGGCAGTTCACTAATAACATAGTAGCCCCAAACTTACTCCTATCAATCATCACCACCACTAACTTAGGATTTTAGCCTCAAGTTGCATTTTCAAGCTCAGGGAAGGTATGGTTCAGAAGAGTAATACAAAGAATGACTTACATATTGTAATGTGTTTGACAAAAAAAGTCCAAATACTCAAAGTAGGTGATTAGGGATAACGTCAATGCATGGATAGGCCTTTTATGATAAAGTGGGATTCCAATGTCATAAACATGGCCTAAGATCATCTCACTAACAAAATACAATGAAAATTAGCCTTGAGATACTAAAGAGGCAAGTTATAGATGACACAAGTAAACATGAATTTTAAACAAACAATCTCACCTCGCATGGCATGCAAACTTATCAAGGAGGTTTAATTTCCCCTCCCACTAGAGAGAAAAATTAGAGTATCTATCAATATTCCCAAGTTGAAAATTTGTGGAGTCACAAAAAGAGAAAAAGTTTTGTTACAATGTTGATCTCATCCATACCCTTGATTTTTGAAAAAAGTTTGGATAGAGAGGGTTGTCTATTTTGCACTTGCACTATGCACAATTTTCTAACTTAGGGCTAAAACCCAAGATTATGTCTCACATTTTGGCTCAATATTTGCAACCATATGACTACTCAAATTTCACCATTGGTATAGAATATGATCCTAAATTTACAATGCCACAGGTGCTTGGATTTCCTTTGCAATTTTGACCTTGATGCTATAAGCACTTAGAATTCCCTTACATCTATAGTAGAAAACCCAATCGTGACGCATTAACATTAGGAATGTCTCCACTCAATCTATCATAGGTAAAAGCTCATTGTTCATCACTATGATAAAAATAACCCAAATTCAAATAAAATTCTGAGACTGAACACTAATGAATAATCCATCAAATGTGGGAAACATTAGAGTGCCCCAAGTGCATCAATCCATCAATTCTAAAACAAAATAAAAATAATCCACAATGTCCCCATTAAATAACATAAACAAACATAAATATATCAAAATAGTGTGAATCAAGCAACAAGCACCCCCCAATAAAAGAGATTTCAGTGTCCTCATTGCATAAGCAATATAGCAAGGGAAAAGAAGGAACCCTAAATTATTCTAAAGAACTACTCTTTCTTGAAGACTCTGCATCAGCTCCACCATTATCTCCACCTGACCACTTGGTTGGGGTCTTATCATTTCTTTTCAACCTCAACGACGGTAGTCATTTATTAGGTTTAAGCACCTTGAAGATTACCTTTATCCTATTCGACATCTTGGTGATAAATTTATCTCTCTTCATATCTCTCTTTTCCATCTTCTTGTGTGACTCCTTGATGTCCCTATGTCATTTAACCAAGGATTAATAGGCTCTCTTAAATCTAGAAATAGGGGTTACTTGCTTCTTCTATATCTTTTGGAATACTTCATAATCCTACCAATCTACATATCAGTGGAGCGTAGTAGAGGTCTCTTATGGTCCCTGAGGCAATATAGACACTAACTCCTTTATCACCTGCATCTCATCAGAGATCTCACTAAAGTGGTTTTCTTAAGAAGGTCTACATGATTCTATATCCTCCTGAGTTGACTTGCTCGAGTTAATATTTCTTTTTTTGTTGTTACCAGGTGAACCCTCACCTTAAATTTTTTATGGAAAGATATAGGGGGCAGGAGGCTCTAAGGTATCTATAGTAAATTCCTCCACTTCTGTCATCTTGCAAAACTCAATAATAAGGGAATAAAAGAGAAGGAGTTTACCCCCATTATTCATGAAATGCCTCCACTCTAAGATCATATTTTCTCTAATGTTCAGAGCGATGCCAAATAGGATACAAGCCATCATTCGAGCTTGCATGTGTTTCAAAGATATCATATTTGTGCCCAATGATACTCTGTCGCGGATGATATTCCATCAAAGCCTGGCCTCCGCTGTAAAGTCATTCATAGAAATATTTTTCTTGGAGGTAGTCCTAGGAACTTATTTTCCTGGACATAATGTATTTTCTATCCAAGTCCCTAGCTTACACCTATTGGCCTGGAACCAAGCCATGTCTGGATTTGCGAGGTTATATATATTATTTATTAGCTCTGTACCAAAATATATGTCCTATCTCCGAATTGCCATTAATAGGTTTACGAGAGAGACTATGCTAAGGTGGTGTAGAACTCATGCACCCATTGCTCATTAGCATAGCATACGTCTTCAAGAAAACACATCCGCCCAGTCGCACTATGTTTGGAATGGAATCCCTATAGTTTTGCCTACAATTCATCTAGGAAAATGCCTCTTTCCAAGATCAATTTGGTCCTTGGGAGGTCACCATAGTAGAGGTTATGGCATTCTATTAACATGAATTTGGTAATGTATAAGTCCCCTATTTTATGGCTAAGTACATATAAGCATCACAATTCTGACTATTAGTAGCATTCCCACACCAAGACCATGCTAGTATAGCTAAATAAGCTCATGTTTCGCTGTTATAAAGGGATTTTAGGTTAAAAAAATGGATGTGCAGAAATTTTGATTTAGCAAAAAGCTACCCTCAGGTATGGCTATTGTAGAGCCTAAACCGGGATCGCGGTTCCCTAATTGCGTACCATGTACTGCAATCACAATCCTACGATTGCGTTCATTATGACCGTAATTATAGTAACTGAGACCACATTCGACAATTTTTGCTACATTGCTAAAACGCATAATTTTAAACTAATATTTGTGTTCCAACTTGGAAAATGAACATAATGTTAAATCAACATAAATATAGAATGCACAATTATACCCCTGCACTCGAAGAAATTAACATGGAATTTATTGGGGCATTGAATCAAACAAACGGTGTACACATTAATTTCAGTACTTTTAGGCCTATTTTTTGGTACTTAAGACTTACCTATTGGTTTGTACACCAAATAAAATAGATGACCGCCACAATACTCATAAATATTCATTTATTTTGAGTTTAAAATGATATTGTAGGCCTTTTTCTAAACTATAAGTTCTAAGCATAAAATAACATTGAAAATAACATAGTTCGGATGACATACCAAGCTAGATGATGAAAATGGATTGAAATGAACACTTGAATACACAAAACAAATCTAAAATTTGGAGAGAATTTGAGAAAATTTGAAAATTATGCATGAGGAGAGAATGGCAGTAATATGGTTATTTAAGCTAATTTAAACACAATCTAGGTCCTAGTTTCATGATTGTAGACACTCGGCTAAAACAATCGTGGCAAGCACAACTATGATTGCGGTAACTAAGACCAAATTTTAGGTCCTCTGCACTTTTCTATTCAATATAAAACATAATAATTTTACACCTTCCCTTTTTTAATTAAAGTCAACACTCCTCATAGCACTACCAATCCATGTATACTTTTCATAACTAGAAGAATATGGGCCACTTTCATGGAATAATGTGTGTCTTCCTATATTTTGTGGTAAACCACCCCTCCCACTATCTTTTATATTTCCACTTGGAAGATTTGAATCTCCATCCCAACTTTCGCTCATTATGAGTTGAGTGGAAGAGGGATAGAAGATTTAAATCTCTCAAGGTAAAGCAAAATAGAGGTCGGTACATAACGATGAAGCTTATATCTTGTAAATTTGATGACTTGAACCTTTTACCAATTTTCACATTAAATTTCCAGTTTACCTCCTTAGATTTATGTGGGAACGTCAATAGGCCACTAGTAGTACATAGAAAATTGAGTTTCTTGGCCTTTGCTGGTGGGGTTTCCATATGCTCTTTTGGAATGTAAACATAAAAAATGTAGGGATGGTACCCCTTCTCCCCACAATCCATCATTTTCTTGGGTATATGGATTCTCATCACATCATCTATGCACAATGTTGAGAAGAGGTTTGAATGAGGTTTATCCCTTAATTCAAGAAATGCACCCTTATTAGCATCTTCACGCTAAAAGGACCTAGAGTCATCATAAGAGAGTTGCTTGGTTTCTTCTTTAGACTATAAGACCATTTTCTCAATTTTGGCATTTTCAACCCTCCCATTCTAGGATTGGTTTACTAGGAAAATGAAATGTAAATTTTCTAGATCTATAGTCATAAAATCATAAAAAGACTAAAGCCAATCCATACCCCAAAAAACCATCAAATGTCACCCTAACTAGCTCAACCAAATCAAATAAGGTATCTCGAGAAAAAAGAAGCATAATATAGTTTTTAGACTATTCTATAAATAATAATATGACATATAGGAGCAGAAAGTTACGATGGTTTAGGAACATCTTTAGAACAAAAAAAAATCTATCATCACATAAAGGGATACATAAGAAAAGGCAGTACAAGGATCTAATAACACATAAGAATTATTGGAAAAACCAATAACATACCCCTAGAAGAATATGGTTAGTCCTAAAGATCGTGGTTTGTAGATAAAACAAATCGATGGTTGTGACCCTTATGTAATATAGAAGTAGCATCCTTTACAACCATGGATGAACAAGCAGAAATAGGGGCTTTATTTACTTCTAACCCTCTTATCTTTAGGTATTCTATCTAAGTATAACAAGGGTTGCCCCAACCATAATGCATTCTATTACCCATAAAGAATATACCATGGTTAACTTTAACACAAGCATGGCAAGGAGGAAAAATAGATGTGAATGTGCACAAGTACTCTATGATGGAGTATCCAAACTACTAGGACCCTATCAAATCATAAATTGTTGATTGCCCAGTAATCTAGGTTTTGGTTTACCAAATAGTTGATGAGAATCTCCTCAAGATTTCTTTTAGAATAAATATGTACCACTCTTTCCTCTATTCAAGGGGCTTAGTTCCTAATCTACTAGCGTAGACCTCTTATTATATTTTCTCTTCTATAGCTTACTTAATATTTTTCCTTTTCTACCTTTTTACAAAGCACCATCAATATGCTTCTTGATTATTTATGAGTATACACTCTATAATTTAGGACTAGTTATTACTTGTGGAGTTGAGCAAGCTACTTTTAAGTTTAACTTTACAGCTACATAATGGTAAAGGGGTTATCATTATACTAATCTTGATGGATCTCCTCCACTGATATGTACTTAGTTCTCTAGTATTTTTTAGAGAAGTATATGCGTCGCAGCCATTGAATGTATCTTAGAGATTACTTCTAATGATTAGACTAGGGTTTTATGACCTTTCAAGAGTATGAGACATAGTTTAACAAGTTGTCCAAATATGCTACTACTATGTTACCAATCTAGTATGAGTGCATTTAATGCTTTGTTAGAAGGTTGAGATTTTATCTATGTATGGCTACTCAAAATTTTACGGGAGCTGGCAAGTCTTTTGCTATGGTATTTTATTATAACTAGACTATAGAGGAGATGCATCATAGGACTAAGGGGAATGCATTAAGAGATCGTATAATCAGGGTAACCCCAATTAAAGCTAGAGTGGCTCACAATTCAAAGGTAGTGTTTCTTAGAAAAGGTACATTATGCATTAATCTAATCTTCATCGGGGTAAACCTAATAGGAAAATTACTATCACACTCAATAGTATGGATAGAGGTGATAACTATAATTCCATGAGTCTATACAACGATTGTTACACAATGCTCATAATCCCTAAAAACCACAAGTTAACCTATGTTGGCTACCTGCTATAATAACTAACTAATATCACTATAAAAATTAAAGAAATTAGGTGGAAATAGCCATTAGTTTCAAAATTTAAAAATCAATTTTTGAATACTAAAATCAATACTGTAAACTGAACATCTATCTGAAAGGCCTCTAACTCTCTAAATAAAAAATTGATGGGACAAGTCCCCAACTAACTCTGACTATTGAAATGAACTATGTAATGAAATACTAGAATAATAAATGTATCCTCAACAATGAGGACTCACCACTAGTTTGTTGTTGGTGGATCAGACTACTAAGTATGATTAGCATCTCGTATGTCTGAACCTATGATATAAGACATCATTATGCAAAAAAAAAGTATGTGTCAGTACTTTGAATGTACTGGTATGCATGAGGTAGGATAAAATACATGGGTTCATATGCATGAACAACATTGGCTGAATGACATGAGTATAACCGAATGAGAGCACATGCATGAATACATCAAGTATAACTGATGTCATGATAACACTGGATATTAAGTTTTGAATCACTTATTTAATGATATCTGAGTTTACTAATACTGTATTACTATTAACTGAGTGACTGTATCTAGCAGTTCTAATTCCATGGAACTATTTTGAGTTCTGTACTAAATTAATTGAAAGTATCTGACAGTCTTAATTCTATAAAACTGAACTAAGTTTTATTATGAAGACTAAAGCATAAAATGTAGGAGGTAATCATCTAATCGACATGCCTCTCTCTAAATTGATTGGGGTCCAATATGTAACCCTGGCTGGAAGGGTGTCAGTACCGTTCCATGGTAAAGACAAACGGAGTCACCCTTATTTAGCAGGTGCTCTGAGTGAGAACGGTGGTACCCTCAACTAGCAGTCTAAAATACCTCATCAACCCTAAACTGGTAGGTTGATGTCTAAATCTATTCTAGCTATATAGTTCTGGAATGCAAGGATTGATTTTAAGGATCGCACTCTCTAAGGCTAGGTGAGTCCCTATACTTAGGTTCAATCAATACTAAATCCTACTCCCAACAGAATAGACACTGGATTGAATTCTAAACCTTTCTATATTGGACAGAACTATTACTAATCATATTGTATAACTAAACCAAAGTGAGTTCACTAGTTCTGTGGACAGACAGAATATTACAAAATTTTGTTAACTAACTAAGTACTACTGATCTTTCTTGAGTTCTATAACTGAGGTAATTCTACTCATCGAGATAACACTGATACTTTTCGTGATTGACCATGGCTCTAGGTAAACAGCTAAATTGTCGGGTATTGAATACCCTCAAGACTCGATAGCATAAATTATAAGACATAGCATAATGTTGAAACGTGATTGCTAATTACTTGATCACCATTCCTTCATAGGGATATTCTAGCAAACACTTGCGTGAAATGAACTTGAATACATGCTAACTTGATATAATTTCACTATTCAACTTACATGAGCTATTCAACAAACATTTGGAGGGCATAGTATGTGTACATAATTCTAAAAAATATACGAGCATCATAATTTCATATACCAAATTAACAATTTTGTGGGTATTAGCATGAATTAACATAGTACAACACAACTAACAAATAATTTTGTATGCCTCTCATAATTAAATCATGAAATAGAAACCCCATTAACATGGTCATCACGAACACATTCAAATTCAACCATGAAATTTATCAAACTAATTAACTTATTGTAAAAAAAAGGTGCTTCAACTCCAATGGTGGAAGGAAACCCTGGGATGAACACTTGACACACCTTTGTGGCTAAATTCTTAAAGAATGATGTGAAATCTTAAGTCCTGAGGTTGAAATTTGATCTCCTAAGGTTTTTGTTCATGAGTAATTTCTGAATAAAGAATGAATTTTGCCTCTAAAGGGGCTTAATTTTGTGTTTTGGGGCTGATAACCGTATGTAAAAGATCCAAATACCCCTGAGAATACAACTTTTTTAATTACTAAAAAATAGACTTGGTGACACGTAGACCGTCGTGTTACATCGATGGGGTTGATGCTATGGCTAACACACCATATCGAGTTTGCATCAGTTCACTGGAATTTACACTGGAGATCTAGAGAATATTATTTATCAAACCGATAGACGACGTAATGCATCGAGATAGCATTAATCCCCTGGTTTGGACTTCCAAACGTGCCTCAAACGAAGTCCAAAAAATATGAAAATTGTCCAAGGACACCTACTAACACTCCTGATCATGATTCAACTTAAATATTTAAATTGCAAGGCCATAGAGGTTATGAAATGGACTTGCTAACTTAGAAAGGCTAAAATGACTCTAAGTCTGAGTACTTGCTAACTAAAATTTTATACTGAACGTGCATATCAGATGCATGAGTACATAGCTGAACTAGATTTAAGAATTCATGACTGGGGTTGCTAATAAGATGACTTTTTCATTCAAAACATGCATATCCAATGCATGAAGTAACAACTGAATGCCTTTTCGAAGAGAGAATGCCTGTAAAAACATTAATTTGTGCCTAAAGTTATCCCTCTCATCTATTAATTTGTGCTCCACTAATTTAGAAAATTCCTCTCCGAAGAGTAAATGTTTACGAAAATATTAATGAGAAACCCCAACCTGTTGATCCTTTCAATGACATTGTGTCTCATGCTAAGTTTTGGGTGGACTTTCAGGCATTAGCCTAAGTAGCCACCGCTAATTTTCATGCCAATAACCGAGCCATAGTTTCAAATTAGCAGGGAGGTAATGTAGCTGCAGCTAGGATCCTTGATTTCACACAAATGAATCCGCCAAAGTTTTATGGGTCTAAGACAGGTGAGGACCCATAGTTGTACCTTGAGAAGGTTAGAAAGATTACATAGGTGATGCATGTTTTTGAGAAAAAAAGTGTTGAGTTGGTGCCTTATAAGTTGAAATACATTGCTTCTGACTTAGTTGTGTTATGGAGGAAGGGTAAAGGTGAGGATGCTTCCCCTATGACTTGGCAGGTGTTCTAAGATGCATTCTTAGACAAGTTCTTTCGGCTTGAGATAAGGGAAGTAAAGATTGAGGAGTTTATGAACTTGAGGTAGGGCTCTATACCTATTATGGAGTACTGCTTGATGTTCAAACAGTTGGCCAAGTATGCTCCTGATTTGATTTCTGACACCCGAGCTAGTATGAGCAAGTTTGTGACAAGTTTTTCTAGTTTGGTGCTGAAAGAGTGTAGGATTATGATGCTATATAGGGATATGGATCTATCTCAATTGATGACACATACATAGTAGATAGAGGCAGAAAATATTAGAGACAGAGATAGAGTGAGGGAAAACGAGAGGGCTAGATCTGAGCAGTGTAAGTATGGCCAGGTTAGGTCCCATGGAGGGTATCACCCTCAGTTCCAGAGTCATTCATTTATGATAGTGCCTTCATCAACTAGTTCTCCAGCTCCTAGTGGCAAGCAGGATTAAGTGAGCAGGTCTTTTATGTCTAGCTCACAGAACAGTGTTGGTAATTGGCCACGTTATCCTCCTCGTGCTAAGTATGGTAGGGTTTATCTCGGTGAGTGTTTAACAGATTTTAGGGGTTCTTTTGTTTATGGCAAGCAGGGCCACAAACATAGAGATTGTTCGCATGCTAAGAAGGGGACTAGATATACCCAACCTCAGGAATAGACTAATATTACTCCTGCTCTTGTCCCTCATCACGCCCCTGTTCTGGGCGCTTCATCTAGCACTACTATCGATCAGTGCCAGAAAAGATTCTATGCCTTACCATTCTATCAAGAATAGGATGACTCTCTCGATGTTGTTACTGGTATGCTCCATATCTTTTGTTTTGATCTTTATGTGTTATTAGTCCCCGGGTCAAGTCTCTCCTATGTGACCCAACTTATGGCAGTGAATTTCAAAATGAGTCCCAAAAGGCTTCCTGAGCCTTTCCTAGTGTCCATACTAGTAGGGGAGTTAGTTGTTGCTAAATAGGTGTATATAGATTCTCCTGTTACTTTTCTTCATAGAGTCATACTTGCTGATTTGATAGAGATAGACATGGTGGATTTTAACTTTATTCTGGGTATGGATTGGCTTCACTGTTGTTATGCATCTATAGACTGTCGTACCCATATGGACAAGTTTTAGTTCCCTAATGAGCTAGTTTTTTAGTGGTTTGAGAGTTCGGTATCTCCTAAGAGTCATTTTATCAGCTATCTCAAAGACAAAAAGCTAATATCCAAGGGTTGTATTTATTACCAAGTTAGAGTAAAATACACTAAGTCCGAGTCTCAACTATTAAGTCAGTCGATATTGTTAATAAGTTTCCAGATATTTTTCTGGAAGATCTCCCAATAGTGTCTCCCAATAGAGAGATAGAATTTGGGATTGACCTTCTTCTCAACACTCATCCCATTTCTATTTTTCCATATCGTATGGCACCTGCTGAGCTAAAAGAGATATAATAGCAACTCATAATATTTATACAAAGGTTTCATAAGGCCCAGTAATTCTTCTTGGCATGCACTTGTTCTATTTATGGAGAAGAAAGATGCTTCTTTGGGTATGCGCATTGACTATTGTCAGCTTAATAAGGTCACAGTCAAAAATAAGTATCCTCTTCCGAGAATTGATGACCTATTTAGTCATTTGTGAGGTGCAAGTTATTTCTCTAAGATAGACCTTAGATTCTGCTATCATCAATTTAAAGTGAGGGAATGTGATATTCCAAAGACAACTTTCCGAACCTGCTATGGTCACTTTGAGTTTCTAGGCATGTCTTTCGGGCTAACCAATGCCCTAATAGCTTTTATGGAACTCATGAATTGAGTGTTCAAGCAATATCTTGATATGTTTGTTATAGTATTCCTAGATGACATCCTTGTCTACTCTCGCAGTAAGTATGATCAAGCAGATCAGCTTAGAATTGTCTAGCAAACTCTTAGAAGTTATTATTTAATGGCAAAATTTAGTAAGTGTGAATTTTGGCTAAGGTATATATTCTTTCAACATTATATTATTGCAGCCGAAGGTATTAAAGTTAATCCCCAAAAGATAGAAGTTGTAAGTAATAGTCCTAGACCTATCTCTCCATCTGATAGTAGAAGTATTATTGGTCTAGTGGGCTACTACCACCATTTTTTTGAAGGTTTCTCTTCTATTGTGTCTCTCATGACTCAATTGGGCCAAAAGAATGTTAAGTTCTTGTGGTCATATTTTTGTGAGAAAAGCTTTCAGGAGTTGAAGACTCGACTTACTTCAGCACCTATATTGACTTTGCTTGAAGGTACAAATAGTTTTATTGTGTATTATGATGCCTCTAGAATTGCTTTGGGTTTTTGTGTTGATGCAAAGATATAAGTTTATAGCCTATACCTCTAGGTAGTTAAAGCGGCAAGAGAAGAATTATCCAACCCATGATTTTGAGTTAGCTATTGTGGTCTTTGTATTGAAAATTTGGAGACATTATCTTTATGGTGTGCATGTTGATGTGTTTACTGATCATAAGACCCTGCAGTATGTGTTTACTCACAGGGAGTTGAATCTTAGGCAGAGAAGTTGGTTAGAGTTGTTAAAAAACTATCATATGAGTGTGTTGTATCACCTGGGAAAGGCCAATGTAGTAGTAGATGCCCTTAGCAGATTGTCTATGGATAGTGTTGCTCATGTAGAGAAAGGTAAGAAAGAGTTAGCTTATGATGTCCATTGTCTGGCTAGTTTGGGTGTTAGGTTGCTTGATTCAGCTAAAAGAAAGTACTTTGGTTCAAAGTTGTTTCGAATCCTATTTAAGTTTGGAAGTTAAGGAAAAGCAAGACAGAGATCCTAGTTTGGTCAGACTGAAAGGGGCAGTTTAGGACCAAAAGGTAGTGGTTTTATCCCAAGGAGGAGATAGCGTGTTGAGATTATAGGGTATATTATGAATTTCGTATGTTGATGTTCAGAGGCAGAGGATTATAGCTGAAGTGCATGGCATGCGGTATTCTATCTATCTCGGCACTTCAAAGATGTACCATGACTTGCGGAAAGTGTATTGGTTTAATGGTATGAAAAATGATATAGCTGAGTTTGTAGCAAAGTGTGCAACATTATAACAGGTTAAGGTAGAGCACCAAAGACCTGGTGGTGTGAAGAAAGATTTGGTATACCCACTTAGAAGTGGGAGGTGGTGAATATGGACTTCATGACCGGGTTACCTCTTTTGCGTCTAAATCATGATTCTATTTGGGTTGTTGTTGACAGTTTGACTAAGTCCGCACATTTTTTGTCCATGTAAACATCTTATATAGTTAAGGATTATGCTAAATAGTATATCCGAGAGTTAGTCAAGATGCACAGAGTTCCCTCGCCTATGATTTCCGATAGGGGTACTCAATTTACTTCTCAATTTTAGAGGGTTTTTCAGCAGGGTCTTGGTACCCAAGTTCTTTTGAGTTCTGGTTTTCATCTGTAGAGAGATAGTTAGGCTGAGAGGACCATTCATACCCAAAAAGATATGTTGAGAGTGTGTGCTCTTGATTTTAAGGGTAGTTGGGATGACATTTTCCATTGATATAGTTCTCTTATAATAAGAGTTACCATGCTAGCATCGGGATGGCACCATTTCAGGCCTTGTATGGTAGAAGATGTAAACTACCCATAGGCTGGTTGGAAGTGGGTGAAGCTGCCATGATTGGGCTTGATTAAATATTTGAAGCTATGGAGAAAGTTAAGTTGATTAGAAATAGGTTAAAGATTGCTCAGAGTCTTCAAAAGTCATATGTTGATATGAGAAGAAGAGATCTTGAGTTTGAAGGGGGTTATTTGGTGTACTTGAAGATTTTACCCATGAAAGAGGTAAAGAGGTTTTGTAAAAAAGGAAAGCTTAGCCCCTGTTATGTTGGCCCTTATTGAGTTTTGAGCCGTGTTGGGAAAGTAACCTATGAGGTTGAGTTTCCTGCGGAGTTGTCAGCTGTTCATCCTATTTTTCTTGTCTCCATTCTTAAGAAGCATATTGGTGATTCCAATATGGTAGATCCTTTAGAGAGTGCTGACATTCAGAACAGTTTTCCATTTGATGAGATTCCCATTGAGATCCTAGATTTTTAGAGCCGTAGAGTGAGGAACAAAGAGGTTCCCTTGGTCAAAGTGTTATGGCTGAACCAGTCAGCTGAGTGTGCTACTTGGAGGTAGAAGCAGACATGCAAGCCAAGTACCCACACATCTTTTTCACAAGTTCAGGTAGATCCGAAGGTATTATTCTTTCTTAATGCAGCCCTTCTAAATCTAAAGTTCAGCTATATATCTATTCTTGCATGAGTTCTTGCAATTTCTGAGGTATTCAAGACTTTAGAGAGATTTTGAGCCGTTTAGCAAATAGCTTCAGCTGTGTGTACTGTGTTTCCCTGTGTTCCTAGTCTAACTAGCGACATTCGAGGATGAATGTTTTCAAGGGGGAGATATTGTAAGACCCCACAAAGTTCCCTCGTAGTCCGGGCCTTAGAGCGTGTCAAGTGAAGTGTAATTTTGGCCCTAAAAGATTGTGATGTGACTTCTCAAGTAATTGGTGTTTAAACCATGTAGAATTTTCTTAAATTCCATACGGTTAAAGTGATATTCACTTAGGAAATTACTTCTCAATCTTTTAGGGCTGGAATTACACTTCACTTGACACGCTCTAAGGCTCAGACTAAGATGGAACTTTGCGGAGTCTTACAATATTTCCCATTTGCAAACATTCATCCTCGAATGTCTCTAGTTAGAATACAAACATAGGAAAACAGAGTACACATAGCTGAAGCAATTTGTTAAATGGCTCAAAATCTCTCTAAACTCTTGAATAACTCAGAACTTGCAAGAACTCATGCGAGAAATAAGCTACGAAGAGACCTCACATTGGGGAGAGGCGTCATACCCTTGCCAGAGAGTATAACCTTGGTCCAGTGATCATTAAATAAACTCGGTATCGGGCCTAATATCAACTTGGCCTTAGGCCCAATAATAATCATAAACTCAATCTCAGACCCAATCTACGGTGGCACGTAGTTTTGGGGTAAGAAACCGTAGTAAAATACCTGCTAGGTGCTAAATACTACTCCCTTTAGTTTATCTTGCTCATCTCATAAAAATCAACTTTTGAATAATCTCATGGTTCAATAAGAATACAGTAATAAAATCTTTAATCTCATGTAGTAGAGTGGATTTCAAAACTCAATGACCATTAGCTCAAAACATCTCTCAACAATCTCAGAACACTCAAATCATGGGTTCTTATAGCATAAAAGTTCATAACATCTCAAGTCTCAAGTAGGGATTAATAACCCATAATTCAATCTCAAGTTACAACTCATCAAAATCATAATAGATAGCATATAGATTCAAAACTCGTGTGGAAATCTCTAAATTTCAGCAATATCTCAACATACACATATACTTCAATGTTTCAAACATTTCAACTATTAACTTCTCAAGGATTAAATCATGGGGTATATACCCAGCTGCAATTTCTCAAGAAAAAATGTAAAAATCATGCCATTAGACTTTAAATTCAATAGAAACATCAAAAAATTGCAACCAATAACAATGGGTGAAAAACCCTAATTCAATTTCATGTAAAATCTAATAAATTGCAGAGAATTGTAGTTTAAATAAGCTTTTGGGCACAAGGGTGAAAGGATTACCCTTTTTAAAAATCCCACATACCTTGAATTAGAAACTATGTATGAATTCTCGCTTTTGGAGCTCTATTTGTACACTTGAATAAGGGTTCTTGAAGCCCTTGGGTTGGGAACCTTGAATCTTGACTCAATTTAGAAAATCTATGGTGGATTCTTCAGATTCTTGGACGTGGTTTTGGATACTAAGGGTTTTGGTTGAAAGGAAACTTGAGAAAAACTTCATACAATGCTTTTAAATGACTTTAATTTGGTGTTTGCATGGTTTAAGAGGCTTGGAAAAAGTACAAAATTATCTTTTTATCTTTTGTACGAAGTTGGAAAAATATTGAACTAGGAACCCCATTTCATGGGCCACCGTGATGCACTACTATCGTGGTGGATGACTGGAAATTAACAAATGAGAAATTGGTAGTCACCGCGATGCGGATCCATCTCGTTATCCAACTAGTTGGGACTTGGAACTTTAGTACGATGCGTCACAATCGTGCAAGGTGACTGGAAGTTGATTATTAGGAAATTATGGTCTTCCGAAATGTGGGGCTATCGTGTAGTTCCACTAGAAACTGACCATTTTCAAATTGACCCACTCTGCGATGCTCCAAGCACCAAAATGACGTTGTTTTATGATAAGGACTTAAATTAGCCATAACCCATTGCCCGGTTATCGGATTTGGGTGAATCTTATATCGAGGAAAAGCTTATCAAATTTTCCATGTGATAAAAAGTCAAAATTGGGAAAATTCCATATGGTTAAAATGATACTCACTTAGGAAGTCACTTCTCAAGGTTTTAGGGTTAGAATTATACTTCACTTGACGTGCTCGAAGGATCAGACTATAAGGGAACTTTACGGGGTCTTACAAATTATTCTTAATCTGTTATCGGGGTTAGAAGTTATGGTCATTTTACTGAGAGTTGTTAGAACCACCCAGGTGCAATGAATGATCCAACGGATCATCGACTTTGTGATGGACCATCGTAACTACGGATGTAACTCGCTTTCCTATCCTACGTGCGACGGCTTGGATGACGAACAGTCAAGGATGAAATGCACCATCACTATGACCATCGGCACTAAAGTAGTGTGGTCTCAACCTGGCCAACATGCAACAAACGATCCAACGGATCATCAGGACGGCGACGGACCATTCTTTGACTGTCACACCATGACAGTGTTTCTTTTTTTGACCGATGTGCGATGGACGATCCGACAGACAGACAGACAAGCGATGGACCATTGCTTCAACTGTTGCAACCCTTGTTCACTATTTTTAACTTATTTTAAAAAGAGATTTTCGTCATTTCCACTCTTTTATCAACCAGATATATTCAAAATAAACAAAATGATTTCGTTCATCATCGATAAAACAAGAGAGCTAGGGTTTCTTCCTAAATATCAAATCTAAAACCCTTTTCTAAGAAATCCAAGAACACATAATAGATTCTACAAATTGACTTGAGATTTGAGTTCCCCAAGTTCAAAGATTTCAAGAACCCTCTCTCAAAAGTAAGAAGAAAAGTTTGAAGCAGTCTTATTCACCCAGTTTCATAATCTACTATATGTGGCATTTTGAACAAGGGTAATCCTTTCACCCTTGTTCCCAAAAGATTATTTAAACTATAGTTTCTGCAATCTATGAGATTTTACATGATATTGAATTAGGGGTTTTCTCCCATTGTTATTGATTTCAATATCCTGATATTTCCTAAGAATTGAAAGTCAAATAGCATGATTTTGCATATTTTCTTAAGAAATTAAAGCTGGGTTTATACCCTATGTTGTTACTCCTTAAGAACTTAAGAGTTTCAATGTTCTAGAAATTGAAGTATATGAGTACGTTGATATTTTGACACAAATTTTTGTAACTTCCAGATTTATACATGAATTATGAATCTATATGCTATCTATTATACATTATAACGAGTTTTAACTTAAGATTGAATTATAGGCCTTTAAGCCCTACTTGAGACTTGCAATTTTATGAACTATTGTGATATAAGCACCCATAATTTGAGTATTTTGAGATTATTTAGAAATGTTTTGACTTAATGGCCATAGAGTTTTGAAATCCACTCTACCACATGAGATTACAAATTTGATTGTTGGGTTCCTATGAACCATGAGATTATTTTAAAAGTGGATTTCCATGAGATGAGTAAGATAAACAAAAGGGATTAGTATTTAGCATAGAGTTTGGTAAGTTGCCACAATTTCTTGCACCTGAACTATGTTCCACCATAAGTTTGAGATTTTAGGCCTGAGGCTGAGATGATTGGGCTTAAGACCGAGATAAGTGATCACTGAGTTAAAGTTATACTCCTTGGAAAGAGTATGACGCCTCTCCCCAATGTGAGGTTTCTTTCTTAGGAGGACAAGATGTTGGACTCCATGTAGCTCTCATGGTTTATGTCTGTTAAGAGAACCTCCCTAAAACTAAAGCAATTTTTGTTGAGATAGAATATTTTTCCTAAAGTTTTGAGATAAGATATTTTTCTAAAATGAATGAATTGCTTTTGGGTCTTTTCCAAAAATGGAAGTAGTTTTTCCTACTAGCACGAGTTGATAATCGATTGCTTAAACCAAAATTATATGATTTCGACTTTCAAGTGTTTGAGTTCAAAAATGATAAAAGTTCTTGAGAAATAAAAAAGTTTTACTCTCCATGAGATATATGCTAGAGTTAAAAGTATTGTTCAAAGCTTCCTTCATCCTATAAGTAATGACAATAAGAGGAGAGCACAGATTTTACAGCCAAAGTTTAATGACTCATGAGATTTGTGTTACATGCTTCATTCTACATGATTTATGAGCTTTGCATTTTAAAATTATTCAATCTATGTGAGTCATTACTATTTGCATAAATGATTTAAGTAAAGAGTATTGATATTGTTTTATGTAAATGCATACACCCCTATATACTCAGTACATTCCCAAGTGCATATCCACATATATGTCTATGTGCTACATTATCGTATAATGTATGTTCAGGTGGTTAGTCCCAGCCTTGTTAGTGATTTTTGAGTACCTTGTAAACATTTATTCAGTGGTGAGTCTTCATGGTTTGAGGGCCTTTATTCAGACAACACAGTATTTTAGTAGTTATATTATTGTTTCTACTTCAGTTTGATACAGTTGGGGACCTGTCCTAATGGCTCTCTAGTTCATGGAGTAGTAGAGGGTTTGTCAGACTAGTTATTAGACTATGGTTATGTTGAGATTTCTAATTTTTTGGTCATTTGGACTACCTTCGTATTTCCTTTCATTAGGTATAATAGTTCCAGTGTTTTATGTATTTCTTATTGAATGAGTTATTATAAGAAGTGATAGGCTCAAAGGGTTTACTTGGGGCTACTTGTATCCTTAAGCATCGTGTGATGTCTCGGGACCAGTTTTTGGGATGTTATAATTCATCAGTTAGCCCGACTAGGTATTTGCTTTGTCAATTCAGCAGAAGGTAGTGTGTGGGTTTAGATAATTTTAGAATCATCTCTAGTTTTTGAGGTAAAGGTAAAGCAGGATAGAGATCCCAGTTTAGTCGAGTTGACAGAATCAGTCAAACATCAGAAGGTAGAGGTTCTCTTCCATATGGGATATGGTCTTTTACATTGACAGGGTCATCTATGTGTGCCAGGTGTTGATTACTTAAGGAAGTGAGTTCTTGCAAAAGCACATGGTATGTGTTACTTTATTTATCCAGGGGCTAATAAGATGTACCGTAAGTTCAGGAGATTTATTGGTAGAGTGGAATAAAGAGAGATAATGCATAGTTTATGGCGAAGTGCTCAACATATTATCAAGTTAACACTGAGCATCAGAAGCCTAGTGGGTATATCCAGGAGTTCAGTATTCCTACTTTGAAGTGGGAAGAAATAAACAAGGACTTTGTGACGAGTTTGCATCGAGCTTGTTGTCTGCTTGATTCGGTTTGGATTATTGTAGATAGAATGACCAAATCAACTCATTTCTTCCTAGCCATACATCTTATTCACCTGAGAATTAAGCCAAACTCTACATTAGAGAGTTGGTCAGACATCATGGTGTTTCGTTGTCTATTGTCTAACTAGAGGTACCTAATTGACCTCTCATTTCTGGAAAGCATTCCATAAGGGTCTTGGTACCTGAGTTTACTTCAGTGTATCCTTTCATCGTCTGACTGATTATCAAGAAGAAAGGAGCATCCAGACTTTAGAAAATATGTTGCGAGCGTGTGCCATTGACTTTAAAGGTAATTGTGATGATCACTCGCCTTTGAGCGAGTTTTCATACAACAATAGCTATCATTCCAATATTCAAATGGCTCCATTTGAAGCTCTCTATGGTAGGAGATACAGATCTCAAATCGGTTAGTTTGAAGTCAGTGAGGCCATAGTGATAGGGCCTTATTTTGTCTTGGATACCTTAGAGAAATTTTAGTTGATCAGAGTGAGCTCAAGACAGCTTAGAACTGACAGAAATCATACGTAGATAAGCACAAAAGGGATCTCAAGTTCAAGACTGGTAATTATGTGTACCTAAAAATCTCTCCCAGGAAGGGAGTGAAGAGATTTGGAAAGAAGGGAAAGCTAAGTCCCCAATATATCATTCCCTTAAAAATTCTCAATTGCATTGGTAAAGTAGCTTATGAGCTCGAGTGGCCTTAAGATCAAGCTTCAATGCATCCAGTGTTCTATGTCTCCTTGGTTAAGATGTGCATAGGAGAACCAATAGTTGTAGTCCCTGAAGAGAGCGTAGGTATTAAGAAAAGTCTCTCTTACAAAGAAATTCCAGTCAAAATCCTTGACTATCAGACCCGCAAACTGAGGAAGAAAGAAGTCCCTCTAGTTAAAGTTCTTTGGAGGAATCAGTCCGTTGAGGGAGATATTTGGGAAGCAAAAGCAGACATGCGGACAAAGTATCCTAACCTATTCTTCACTAATTAAGACTCAGCCTAATGTAATGTCTTTTCTTAATCTTATTCTATTTTATATTCTGATTTAAGTAATAAACTTGATATTTAGTTTCATGCTCAGTTTTCCATTTCAAACTTGGTATCCTTTACCATTGCATGTTCAGTCGCATGTTAATGAGTCAGTTCAGTTATGTATTCATGCATCAGATATGCATGATTAGCTTATTAGTACTCCCAGTCATGCATTCATGTATCATCTCAGTTGTGAAATGAAGCATTAGATATGCATGCTCAGTATATATCTCAGTAAATTAGTAATGTCAGTCATGTAATTATGTTTCATTTGTTCATGTTCAGCATGTACTTCAGCTTATCATTTCTCCCATCTCAGTCAGTCTCATTCGAAGATGAATGTTCCCAAGGGGGAGATATTGTAATAACCCATGAAATTCCTAGCTTAATTCAGTCGTTTAAACTTGTCAAGGGGTCCTAAACATAAAAAATTCTAGCTATGTTTCCATACCTAGTTTATTTTTTGCATTCAAAAGTAGGCAATATTATTTTGCGACCTTAATATCTTTTAATGGTCTATATTTTTATTAATTCCTGATCAGGAAGGTCAAAAGGTGTTTCGGGACAAGTATCAGATTTTTCGGACCTCATTTAGACCATGTTTGGAGGTTCAAAATAGTGGACCAACGCGATATTTGTGAACCTTCGCATTATCGCTTTGGTTACTATTGTTTCCAGACTGCCAGTCAAAAGTCCAAAGACAAGGTGCAATCATGGCGTGATGCGTTGAGTATAGCATCAATGCCATCGACGAGTCGCATAGCCATACATATTTGTGCCTATTTCATTCATTAAATGGCAGCGTCCCTAACGGTTATTAGGTTATTTTCCACCGACCTTAAGCCCATAATACATGAAATTTAGCCCTCTTTTGGCTAAATACATTCATTATTTCACAATTGTTCAAGAACAAGAAACCCTAGAAGATTAGTTTCAAATCAAGAACTCAAGAATTTCTCCATTAAACTTCAAGAAATTATATACTAAGGTATGTAAAGTGTTCATCCAAAGGTCCCTTTTACCCTAGTTCAAGAAACCCTTTTTAAAATATGAATTTCGAATTCCATGTTGTGGATTTCATTGTACACATGTTTATCTTGTGATATGATTTGCAAGATTGAATCTTTACTGAATTCTCATGACTTTATGGTAGTACGTGGATTGAAATCCTTAAATTTGAAGTTCTTGATGTAGCCATGATTTATTAATTGTTAATTTGTGACCTAGAAAAGGTTATACCTTTCATGTGTTTGTAAAAATGCCTAAGTGAATAAGAATTTTGAATTATTACCTATTTGTGATCTCAATGATGAATTCATGATGTACCGAGATGTTTAAAATGACTCCTATGCTAAAGATATGTCTTATAATGATTTTGTGGAATGCTCATAAGTATGCATTAGTAAATGATAGTACATTACAACTTATTCCCATTCATGTGTAAGCTTATCACTTGTGAATGCTTCAAGAAATCCTTCAATTATAGTATTATGAGTTGTTAACTGTGGTCATATGTTCAAGAAGCATCATGTACCATTTATTTTTATGCTATCGAGTCCTAGGTATATTTAATAGCGGATAATTTATCTATGTGCCTAGAGCCAATGTCAGTTTTCAAGATAACCTCAGTCAAGCCACGATCAGTAGCATTCAGAAAAACTCAGTAGTATTCAGTTCAGTCCTCAGTAACTCAATCTTTTAACAGATTTAGTAATATTCCTTCAGTCAATGGAATTTAGTGAACTCTTTCCAGTTCAGTCCAGTATACTCAGTTCACTGCCAATTTAGTAGGAATTCAGATTCAGCACTGAGTTAACACAAAGATGGGAACTCACCTACCAACAGAGGGTGTGATTTTTAAAAGTAGTTCCTGTATTCTAGAACTACGTAGCCAACATAGGTTGAGGCATCAAAACCTGTGAGATGATGGTTTATGAGGTGGCTTAACCTATAAGATGAGGGTCCCACCATTGTCATTAGAGTACTTGACAGATGAGGGTCACTTACAGCTTGTCCTTAAAAGTGGCCCAATACTGACACCCTTCTAATTGGGGTTACAGATTGGACACCAACTTATTTATAATTTCTTATTTGGGGCATGTCAGTTAGATGACTACCTCCCACAGTCTCAGTCTCGGTCTTCAGTAAAGAACTTGGATAGTTCTATATATTTCAGGACTTTTAGATACAACCACTCACCTTATTACGGAACTCAACTAGTTCCATTAGAATTAGGACTATCAGACATAGTCACTCAACTATTAGTTATATCAGTTATCCGTAATCCAAGTTATCAGTAAACTCATTATTCAGAATCCTTATGATTATAGTTATAGTTATTTATTCATGCATGTATCCTCACGTAGTCATGTTTATGTTATTGAGTAAGTTTAGTTCATGCATATGAACCCTTGCTTTCAGCCTTACCTCACTTTGCGTGCTAGTAGATTCTGACATACTAACGTATACTTTTCTCTAGCGCTAGGTCTTTTATACCATTGGTTCGGATTCTTAGGTTCACGATCATGCTTGGAAGATAAGATATTAGCGGTCAGAGTCAGTGGTGAATCCTTATACTTTGAGGAAATAATTATTTCATTCTTTCAATATTTCAGTAGTTAGTCATTTTCAGTAGATGGAGTTAGTTGGGGACATGTCCCATCAACTCCTTATTCAGACAATTTAGCGGCTTTCAGACTAAAGCATGTTCAGATAGATATTCTAGTCTTGGTACTATCATACCTTGTTCAGACATTGGTTTATTTAGTATTTTTTAGTATTTGAACCTTACGGAAAGTTTTCCGCCAGATTTCCACATTTATTTCTATTATATTGTTATTACAATATTACTATTATCCAATGCCTAATTATAGATATCATCATGGGTTAGATAGTGGTCTTTCAGGATTGTTAGAACCGTATAGCATCTGGGGTTCTAGACTTGGGGCGTTACAGGATACTTGGTCAGCAAGTCTGCTTTTGCTTCCCAAATAACTTCCTCAATTGATTGATTCAACTAAAGAACTTTGACCAGAGAGACTTATTTGTTACTCAGTCTGCAGATCAAAAATTAAGGATTTCGACTGGAATCTCATCATAAGAGAGATTGTTTTAAATATCTATGCCCTCTATAGGGATTATGGCTACTGGGTCACCTATGAATTTGTTAAGCAAGGAAACGTGGGACACTGGATGGACTGAAGCTAAGTCTTAAGGTAACTCAAGCTCATAAACAACCTTTCCAAAAAAATTGAGAAATTGGTAAGGACTGACATATTTAGGACTGAGATTCCCCTTCTTACCAAACCTCTTTACTGCTTTCATAGGAGAAATTTTAAAATACATCTAATCACCAATATCAAATTCGAGATCCTATCTCCGCACATCTGCATATGATTTTTGTCGCCTCTATGTTGTCTTAAGCCTTTTCCTGATCAACTAAACCTTCTCTCAGGTCTCAAACACCAATTTAGGCCCTACCACTATGGCCTTAACCACTTCAAACCACCTAATGGGAGAACTACATCTTCTCCTATAAAGTGCCTCAAATGGAGCCATCTGAATGCTGGAATGATAGTTCTTGTTATATCCGAATTTAATCAAAGGCAAGTGGTCATCCCACCAACCTTTAAAGTTTATCACACACACTCGCAGCATATCCTCTAAAATCTAAATGGTCATTTCTACTTAACTATCTATTTGAGGGTGAAAGTTATGCTGAGGTGGACTTGGGTACCAAGACCCCTTTGGAAGGCTTTTCGAAAATGATAGGTAAACTGGGTACCTCTATAAAAGATTATTAATAATATAACAATATGCAATCTAACCAACACGCTGACATAGAGTTTGGCGTAGTCATTGGTTGAATAAGTGGTATGGACTGGTAGATAATGAGCTGATTTGGTCATCCTGTCTATACTAACCCAAGTAAAATCATATAACGACGAGTTCAAGGAACACCTATCACAAAATCCTGGTTTATATTTTCCCATTTCCAAGTGGGAATACTAAACTCCGGTATAGACCTGCTGGGATTCTGGTGCTAAATTTTCACTTGCTAACATGTTGAGCACTTATCAATAAATTTAGCAATGTTTATCTTCATCCCATTTCACCAGTAGATCTACTATAAATCACGGTACATTTTAGTTTCCCCTAGATTAATAGAGTAGCACGCACCATGCGTTTCAGCTAGAATTTGTTGCCTTAAGTCATATAAACCTACCACACATAGTTGTCCATGGAAACGCAACACACCATCTCCCCATTTGGAGAAAACCTCTATCTTCTGATCTCTGACTAATTCTTTCAACTTTACTAGACTAGGATCCCTATCTTGCTTTTCCTTTACCTCAGAAACAAGGAATGATTTTGAACTACTCTACACTTGCACACTACCTTCTGACGAATCGACTAAGTGGATACTTAGTCGGGCGAGCTGATGAACCTTCTAAGTTAAATTCTATTTACCATCTCCCACGTGAGAAACACTCTCTATAGATATCCTACTAAGAGCATCATCCACTATATTTGTTTTACCAAGATGATACAGGATGATCATGTTGTAGTTCTTTAACAACTCCAACCACCTTCTCTGAAAGAGGTTTAGATCTTTCTAAGAGAATTCATACTGCAGGAATTTATGGTCTGTGAACACATCAATATGCACTCTATTCAAATAGTACCTCTAAATCTTCAAGGCAAATACATCTGCTAACTCAAGATCATGAGTTGGACAGTTCTTTTCATGGGGCTTTAGCTGCCTAGATGGATAGGCTATATCATTACCTCTATACATGAGGACACAACCCAAACCTACTATGGATGCATCACAATACTTAACAAGCCGTCTAAATCATTAAACAAGGTAAGAACTGGGGCTTAGGTGAGTCGAGTCTTCCACTCTTGAAAACTCTTATTACAGGCATCTGACCACTTAAACTTGACTTTCTTTAGATTCAATCTAGACATAGGAAAAGAAATAGATGAAAATCCCTCAATAAACCATTGGTAATAGCCGACCATTCCTAAGAAAATCTAGTTATCTGATGGAGAGATGGGTCTATGCCAGTTTCTTACTACTTTGATCTTTTGGGGATCAAATCTAATGCCATCATCGAAAAAAATATGGCCGAGGAAAGATACAGACCTTAGCAAAAATTTGCAATTACTGAATTCAGCAAATAACTGATGGTTTCTCTGAGTCTACAACACTGTTCTGAAATAGTCTGCATGATTATGATCGCTATGGGAGTAAAAAAAGGATATTATCTATGAAGACTCTAACAAATAGGTCCAAGTACTGCTTGAACACGCATTTAATCACGTCTATGAAAGCTATTAGGGCACTTTTAAGACCAAAGGACATGACTAAAAATTTGAAGTGACCATACCATATTTTAAAACTTATCTTCAAAATGTCACATTCTCTAACTCTAAGCTGGTGATAGCCTGATCTGAGTTCTATTTTAAAAAATTAAGTGGTACCGTGAAGTTGGTCAAATAAGTTATCTATTCTAGGAAGTGGATACTTCTTCTTGACTGTGACTTTATTTAACTGACGGTAGTCAATACATATTCTTAGGGAACCATCTTTCTTATGCTCAAATAGACCAGGTGCACCACACGAGGACACACTGGGTCTGATGAATCCCTTATCTATGTGATCCTTTGACTGTTTTCTTAATTCTTTGAGTTCTTTCAGAGCAATTCTATATGGTAGTATATAGATAGGTTGAGAATCATGATGAAGTTCTATTTCAACGTC
Source organism: Capsicum chinense (assembly GCA_026120095.1). NCBI lineage: Eukaryota > Viridiplantae > Streptophyta > Magnoliopsida > Solanales > Solanaceae > Capsicum > Capsicum chinense. Next base: position 141,683,794 of record JAPEIP010000008.1, on the reverse strand, counting down.
GATTTCCCTTTTCAGAGGATTTTCATGAAAATCTTTGGGAATCACGTCTAGTATTTCACATGCCACTAATATTGACTCAAGAGTAGGGGTTTCTGATCTAGAGTCATGGACCCGAATGAGGTGATAGATAAATACCTTTGAAATCATTTTCCTTGCCCTAATGTAGGAAATAAGATGACCTCTAAGTGCTGAAGTACTACCCCTCTACTCTAGGAAGGGCTTATTTGGGAACTAAAATTAGACAATTATGTTTCTGCAACCGACCATGGCATTGCGGGAATGAACCCAATTCGTCCCAAGAATGACATCGAAATCGGTCATCTCTAATTCGACTAAGTCTACTAAAGTGATTTTATAAGATATAATAACAAAAAAGTTCCTGTATACCTACTAGGCAAGATAGATTTACCCATTATTATATAGACTGTAAAAGGCTCTACTAGAATTTCGGAACTAACTCTGAAGTCAACATCTATAGATGGAGTAACAAAGGACAAAGAAGCTCCTGGATCTAGAAAAGCAGTAACATGTAAATGATAAACCTGTAACGTACCAGTGACCATATCAAGAGAACTTTTCAGATCCTGTTAGGACTAAAGAATATAGAGTCTATTTGGGTGTTGTGCACTGGTGGCATTGGATACCGCATCATGCTAATTCGGGCGACCAGACTAAGCCAGGGAATGATTAGTTTGGATATATTCTGCTCTTTAATCATCATTTTTATTCTACACTCATTGACCACAATGCTAGAAATCTAAGACACATACTTACTCATCCTAGACGTGCTATCTGCCACCACATAAGAAGCGTATTAGCTAATTAAGTAAACTTGAGAGAGTACTCTTTCACTATTATATTTCCCTTCTTTAGGTTAATAAATTCTAGAACCTTCGCTTCCCTAAACTCAAATGGGAAGAACCTATCTAGAAAAGCAGTGGCAAACTCTTCCCACTCTATGGACCCTACATTTGTCGCCTTTTCTATTGTCCATTGTTTAAACCATGAGTTAGCCACATCCTGCAATTGATATGCAACCAACTCGACACTGTAACTAGCTGTCACGCATATAATATCTTTAAATTTCTACACCTGATCAAGAAATTCCTAAGGGTCCTTATCTGACTTAAGCCTAGTAAATGATGAAGGGTTCATTCGGGTAAAGTCCCAAATCCTGGCTGCAGTAGTATTTTCCATAGGGTTTGCTGGAATGGTAGCTGGGCATTTATTCTGGGTTGCCACTGAATGAGCTACGGTGGTGAAAGCTACTCTGAATTCAGTGACTAAGACATATTTATCAAGGGGATCTAGCTGGACGGGCTGGGGTGTTGGCTGGTCTCCCATTCCACTTCCTTAGTCCTATTTGGAGGCATATTCTATAAACAAATTAGAAACATAGATTAGACGAAGAGTTTAACTGGAGCTCATGTTTACTATCACCACATGAATACTAAAAGAAGGGAAACTTTTCCTAAAATATCTCATAACCTCCTATCCATAAGTGAGGCGCGCTACACACCCATGTACAAGACCCTACTAGATATGGATTTTTGACTACCTAGGAATTTTTTGAACTTGGATCTGGTATCAAGTTTGTAACACCCTGAGTCTGTACCCCGGACACTATATGGTGCTCATAATTAGGAAGGACTACAAGCTAACCCATGACTAGTACATGCTGCAAGAACTGATTAATATCACTATAAAAAATATGGAAATTATGTATAAATAGCCATAAAGTTCAAAATTGAAAAATCATTTTCTAAATACCCAAATAAATACTATAAACTAAGAATCTATTTGAAAAATACTCTAGTCTAAAAAGCCTCTAACCGTCTGAATAAGTAGATGATAGGATAAGTCCCCAACAAACTTCGAATACTGAAATGAACTATGTACTGAAATACTTGAATAATAAATCTATCCTCTAAAGATGAAGATGCACCACTAGTCTGCTGCTGTTGGATCGGGCTGCTAAGTATGATTGCGAGCTCGTACATCTTAACCTGTGATATAAGACATGATAGTGTAAAAGAAAAGTATGTGTTAGTACTTTGAATGTATTGGTATGAAAAGTGATGTAGGCTAAAATGCATGGGTTCATATGCTTGAAAAATACTGATTGAATGATATAATTATAAAAAAATAAGAGCACATGCATAAATACGTAAATCGTAACTGAGGTCAGGATAACACTTGATACTGAGTTATGAAACACTGGTTTACTGATATCTGAGTATACAGATATTGTATTTATTTTAACTGAGTGACTGTATCTGATAGTCCTGATTCTATGGAACTATTCTTAGTTCCATACTAAATTGAGTGACTGTATTCTATAGTCCTTATTCTATAGAACTGAACTGAGTTTTATTCTGAAGACTGAAACTAAGACTGTGGGAGGAAATTATCTAACTAATATGCCTTTCTCTGAATTGATTGGGGTCCAACCTGTAACCCTAGCAGGAAGGGTGTTAGTAATATGACAAAGGTAAAGACAAACTGAGTCACCCTTATCTAGCAGGTGCTCTGAGTGAGAACAGTGGTACCCTCAACTGGCAGGCTAAAACACCTCATCAACCATAAACTAGCATGTTGATTTCTCAACTTACACTGGCTACTTAGTTCTGTAATGCAACGACTGCTTCTAAGGATCACACCCTCTACTGGTAGGTGAGTCCTTATGGGTTTACTTGATGCTGAATCTTACTCCCAACTAAATAAATACTGGACTGAATTCTGACCAGTCTAGGTAGGACTGCACTATTGCTGATCATACTATATAACTAAATTGAACTGAGTTCACTTGGTTTTGTGGACGGATGGAATACTACAGAATTTTGTTAACTAACTAAGTACCACTGAGCTTTCCTGAGTTCTGTAACTAACTAAATTCTACTAATCGTGAAAAGACTGATACTATTCTGTGACTGACCAAGAATCTAGGTAAATAACATAATTTTTAGGTATTAAATACCCCCCAGGACTCGATATTATAAATTGTAAGAAATAGCATAATCTTGTAATATGAGATCTAATTACATCGTCACCATTCCTTCATTGGGACATTCAAGAAAACACTTGTATGACATGAACTTGTGTAAATGCTAACCTGATATAATTTGACTATTCAACCCACATGAGCAATTTAACAAATACTTGGAGGACATAGTATGTGTGCATAATACTAAACAACATGCGAGCATCATAATATCAAATACCAAATTTACAATTTGTAGGGATTAGCATGAATTAACATAGTACAACACATATAGAAAATAATTTTTTGTGCATCTCCCAATTGAATCATGAACTAGAAACATCATTAACATGTTAGTTATGAACACATTCAAATTCAACCATGAAATTCATCAAACTCATTAACTTGTAGTAAAAAAAAAGGTGGATGAACTCCAAGAGTGGAAGGAAACCCTTGGATGTACACTTGACATACCTTGGCTGCTAAATTCTTGAAGAATGATGGTGAAATCTTAAGCTTTGAGTTTGAAATTTGATCTCCTAGGGTTTTTTTTCCTGAGTAATATCTGAATAGAGAATGAATTCTACCTCTAAAGAGGCTTAATTTCGTGTTATATGGATGATAATCGTGGGTAAAAGATCCAAATACTTTGATTAATGAGGTTTTTTAATTATTGAAAATTAAAATAATGACACGCACACTGATGTGTAACGTCGATAGGTTCGACGTTGGACCCCTTAACAAGCTTTAAAGGACTGAGTTAAGCTTAAAATTTTGCGGAATCTTACAATAATGCTGAACTTACACATCAATTTAAGGGCAAGGCAATCATCATCAATAATTTTACCCAATTTTTGAGTTAGGG
>JAPEIP010000008.1:141661100-141679849 GCA_026120095.1 Capsicum chinense | reverse complement strand
GGTCATCTCTAATTCGACTAAGTCTACTAAAGTGATTTTATAAGATATAATAACAAAAAAGTTCCTGTATACCTACTAGGCAAGATAGATTTACCCATTATTATATAGACTGTAAAAGGCTCTACTAGAATTTCGGAACTAACTCTGAAGTCAACATCTATAGATGGAGTAACAAAGGACAAAGAAGCTCCTGGATCTAGAAAAGCAGTAACATGTAAATGATAAACCTGTAACGTACCAGTGACCATATCAAGAGAACTTTTCAGATCCTGTTAGGACTAAAGAATATAGAGTCTATTTGGGTGTTGTGCACTGGTGGCATTGGATACCGCATCATGCTAATTCGGGCGACCAGACTAAGCCAGGGAATGATTAGTTTGGATATATTCTGCTCTTTAATCATCATTTTTATTCTACACTCATTGACCACAATGCTAGAAATCTAAGACACATACTTACTCATCCTAGACGTGCTATCTGCCACCACATAAGAAGCGTATTAGCTAATTAAGTAAACTTGAGAGAGTACTCTTTCACTATTATATTTCCCTTCTTTAGGTTAATAAATTCTAGAACCTTCGCTTCCCTAAACTCAAATGGGAAGAACCTATCTAGAAAAGCAGTGGCAAACTCTTCCCACTCTATGGACCCTACATTTGTCGCCTTTTCTATTGTCCATTGTTTAAACCATGAGTTAGCCACATCCTGCAATTGATATGCAACCAACTCGACACTGTAACTAGCTGTCACGCATATAATATCTTTAAATTTCTACACCTGATCAAGAAATTCCTAAGGGTCCTTATCTGACTTAAGCCTAGTAAATGATGAAGGGTTCATTCGGGTAAAGTCCCAAATCCTGGCTGCAGTAGTATTTTCCATAGGGTTTGCTGGAATGGTAGCTGGGCATTTATTCTGGGTTGCCACTGAATGAGCTACGGTGGTGAAAGCTACTCTGAATTCAGTGACTAAGACATATTTATCAAGGGGATCTAGCTGGACGGGCTGGGGTGTTGGCTGGTCTCCCATTCCACTTCCTTAGTCCTATTTGGAGGCATATTCTATAAACAAATTAGAAACATAGATTAGACGAAGAGTTTAACTGGAGCTCATGTTTACTATCACCACATGAATACTAAAAGAAGGGAAACTTTTCCTAAAATATCTCATAACCTCCTATCCATAAGTGAGGCGCGCTACACACCCATGTACAAGACCCTACTAGATATGGATTTTTGACTACCTAGGAATTTTTTGAACTTGGATCTGGTATCAAGTTTGTAACACCCTGAGTCTGTACCCCGGACACTATATGGTGCTCATAATTAGGAAGGACTACAAGCTAACCCATGACTAGTACATGCTGCAAGAACTGATTAATATCACTATAAAAAATATGGAAATTATGTATAAATAGCCATAAAGTTCAAAATTGAAAAATCATTTTCTAAATACCCAAATAAATACTATAAACTAAGAATCTATTTGAAAAATACTCTAGTCTAAAAAGCCTCTAACCGTCTGAATAAGTAGATGATAGGATAAGTCCCCAACAAACTTCGAATACTGAAATGAACTATGTACTGAAATACTTGAATAATAAATCTATCCTCTAAAGATGAAGATGCACCACTAGTCTGCTGCTGTTGGATCGGGCTGCTAAGTATGATTGCGAGCTCGTACATCTTAACCTGTGATATAAGACATGATAGTGTAAAAGAAAAGTATGTGTTAGTACTTTGAATGTATTGGTATGAAAAGTGATGTAGGCTAAAATGCATGGGTTCATATGCTTGAAAAATACTGATTGAATGATATAATTATAAAAAAATAAGAGCACATGCATAAATACGTAAATCGTAACTGAGGTCAGGATAACACTTGATACTGAGTTATGAAACACTGGTTTACTGATATCTGAGTATACAGATATTGTATTTATTTTAACTGAGTGACTGTATCTGATAGTCCTGATTCTATGGAACTATTCTTAGTTCCATACTAAATTGAGTGACTGTATTCTATAGTCCTTATTCTATAGAACTGAACTGAGTTTTATTCTGAAGACTGAAACTAAGACTGTGGGAGGAAATTATCTAACTAATATGCCTTTCTCTGAATTGATTGGGGTCCAACCTGTAACCCTAGCAGGAAGGGTGTTAGTAATATGACAAAGGTAAAGACAAACTGAGTCACCCTTATCTAGCAGGTGCTCTGAGTGAGAACAGTGGTACCCTCAACTGGCAGGCTAAAACACCTCATCAACCATAAACTAGCATGTTGATTTCTCAACTTACACTGGCTACTTAGTTCTGTAATGCAACGACTGCTTCTAAGGATCACACCCTCTACTGGTAGGTGAGTCCTTATGGGTTTACTTGATGCTGAATCTTACTCCCAACTAAATAAATACTGGACTGAATTCTGACCAGTCTAGGTAGGACTGCACTATTGCTGATCATACTATATAACTAAATTGAACTGAGTTCACTTGGTTTTGTGGACGGATGGAATACTACAGAATTTTGTTAACTAACTAAGTACCACTGAGCTTTCCTGAGTTCTGTAACTAACTAAATTCTACTAATCGTGAAAAGACTGATACTATTCTGTGACTGACCAAGAATCTAGGTAAATAACATAATTTTTAGGTATTAAATACCCCCCAGGACTCGATATTATAAATTGTAAGAAATAGCATAATCTTGTAATATGAGATCTAATTACATCGTCACCATTCCTTCATTGGGACATTCAAGAAAACACTTGTATGACATGAACTTGTGTAAATGCTAACCTGATATAATTTGACTATTCAACCCACATGAGCAATTTAACAAATACTTGGAGGACATAGTATGTGTGCATAATACTAAACAACATGCGAGCATCATAATATCAAATACCAAATTTACAATTTGTAGGGATTAGCATGAATTAACATAGTACAACACATATAGAAAATAATTTTTTGTGCATCTCCCAATTGAATCATGAACTAGAAACATCATTAACATGTTAGTTATGAACACATTCAAATTCAACCATGAAATTCATCAAACTCATTAACTTGTAGTAAAAAAAAAGGTGGATGAACTCCAAGAGTGGAAGGAAACCCTTGGATGTACACTTGACATACCTTGGCTGCTAAATTCTTGAAGAATGATGGTGAAATCTTAAGCTTTGAGTTTGAAATTTGATCTCCTAGGGTTTTTTTTCCTGAGTAATATCTGAATAGAGAATGAATTCTACCTCTAAAGAGGCTTAATTTCGTGTTATATGGATGATAATCGTGGGTAAAAGATCCAAATACTTTGATTAATGAGGTTTTTTAATTATTGAAAATTAAAATAATGACACGCACACTGATGTGTAACGTCGATAGGTTCGACGTTGGACCCCTTAACAAGCTTTAAAGGACTGAGTTAAGCTTAAAATTTTGCGGAATCTTACAATAATGCTGAACTTACACATCAATTTAAGGGCAAGGCAATCATCATCAATAATTTTACCCAATTTTTGAGTTAGGGTTAAATCCAGGAGGAACAACACGAGTGGCTACAAAATTAGCTCGTAATAATGGATAGTTACTAAATTCAAACCTAGATTACAAGAACATAAAAATAGAGGGTTTAGAAGATATCACAAATACTATTTATTATTGTGGTTTTCAAGAATTTATTTTGTGCTACAAAGAATTAGAGTCTTATACATTATGCACGGATATTGGGATAATAGTTTCCTAGGGGACACTTATACAAGGGCATATGATGACCTGATGGAAATTCTAAATGTTTGTGATGTGGTAGGCTAGTTTTGTAATCATTGAGGCTAGTTTGTCAATAAAACCTCAAAGGTGTCACTAACTGACCCTTTTGAGTACCTAATGAGTACTTCAACTAAAACAACCTAATAACTCTATTACACACCTTATTTGTAGGATGGCTTCCTAAGTTTAGTCACTTCATAATAACCCTTATGTCTAAGATAGTGAAAATTAGCAAACTAAACTCAATAATTATCTACTATTACCTTGGTTTCGACATTCCTCCTTCCAGGATGATGAGGGTTCCTATTATTCGCCCAAACCCCTCTTTGAAGGAGGTTTGAGCTTTCAAGAACTTGGTATTTTCATCTGCAAAACCCATTTGGGTATTTTAGGCTTTTACCCAAAAATCCCAACCCTTTTACTTAAGAAATAGTAGAACCAAACATCACAAACTAATAAATACATAAAGAAATCACATCCCATACGTATTTACACCCTAATCTTGCATAATACTCTAAGGAAGAACTAGCTACACATACAAATAGTAAAAAAGATATACCCAATAACCTACATTGATTAGATCTATGAAAGACTAAGTGGATGTTACTTCAAACTTTTAATATCCGCAAATCATCAATGGGAGTTAGCTTATCATACCATTAGAAGCCAGGCCAATGTATTCTTCATCCAAAATTAATGCAATATTTTCTTCTCCAAGGATAGAGGCTAAAAGATTGAACTACATTCAATAAATGGGAAAATATAGAATGTAACTGGAATGATAGGGTTTGACAATTCTTTTGGGAAATTTGGGAATATCTGTGTACATTTACATCTTTACCCTTGGGTTGATGTTCTAGTAGGCCGTGATCGCACCAGTTTGTCGCAATTGTACCCGCTGCAACTGCGGACAATGCAATGGAATTGTGGTGTCTTTACCATCTTAACTGGCCGAGACCGCGGTCTAAGGACCGCGAATGCGATAACTGAGGACATCCTCTACTTCAGCTATTCAGGTGAACTTTTTTGCTCCCGTTTATTCCTTTTTATGGCTCCAATCCAAGTCATTCCATATAATTACAATTGTACCTGTAATATGTGAATATTAGTGATTTAAATCAGAAATTATGTGTCACATATATATTCAAAGCATGGTAATGTGCACGATCGTGGAGTATTATTGAGTGGTAGATTCAGCACTCATCAACATCCTCAACATAAATCTTTGCTTGTCCTCAATCAAAACTACCCTTTAACATGAGACAATACTCCTTTAGGCCAAAAATAGATGAACCAATGATCATATTGACTTTAATCTTAGTCAACATCACAAGTTTCTCTTTGCACATAGACCAAGCTATTCTCACTACACCACTCCATATAAAAGTCAATATCTAAGGGTGAAAAAGACTTCCAAGTGCAATAATGCAACTAAAACCATTACTCAGGAAGTGACTCACTTTTGACAATCACTAAGCTACACTCCTTTTGACTCATTTGTTGGAAGGTGACAAAATTTCTCACCTCAACTTATTCACATGCCTCCTCACAAGAAGAAAAGTTTCGCACACAAACATACCAAGTATATAACAAGGAATTTTAAGTGTAAACCTCTCTCCCTCATAAGAACTCTTTATTCTAACATGTGTTATACTATAGGCTTGCCCCTATCTTGATGTGCCACTACAATGAAAGTAAATGGTTAGAGATCTCGAAGGTCTTATTGAACTTGTAATGTAGGTTTGGGTTAGGGTTGGATATCTGGAACAACATGGTAACACCCTCCTTGAACATATACATCACACTATTTGATCAATCCCTTGACTATAGGCCACTTCCCTTTGTTTTCATTCTTTTAATTACACAAGTGCCTACTATTGCTTCCTTTTTTCAACCATTTTCTTTAATTTATTTTTATTTAAAATTTCGTTCAATTCCTTCTTATGTTGGGTCCTTTCTTTTTCTTATTAATTTGTTATCAATACATAGCCATATAGGAAAGTCACTAATAACTTAGTGGCCCCAAACTTACTCCCATCAATCATCACCACCCCCAACTTAGGCTTTTAGCCTTTAGTTGCATTTTCATGATCAAGGAGGGTACGGTTCAAAAGAAGGATAAAAATAACGGCGCATGGATTGTAATGTATTTGCAAAAGAAAGGTCCAAACACTCAAAGTGGGTAACTAGGGATAACGTCTATGAACGGGTAGGACTTTTAGGATAAAGTGGGCTTCCAATGTCACAAACATGGCCTAAGATCATCTCACCAATAAAATACAAAAAAATTAGCCTTGAGAGACTAAAGGGGAAAGTTCTAGATGACACAAGTATACATGAAATTTAAACAAACAAACTCACATCACATGGCATGCGAACTTATCAAGGAGGGTTAATTGCCCCTCCCACTAGAGACAAAAATTAGAGTATCATCACTATTCACATGTAAAAAATTTGTGGAGTCACAAAAATATAAAATGTTTTGTTACAATATTGCTCACTTCCATGCCCCCAATTTTTTAAAAAGTTTGGATAGAGGGGGTTGTCTATTTTGCACTTTCACCATGCATAATTTTCTAACTCAAGTCTAAAACCCAAGCTTTTGGCTCATATTTTGGCTCAATATGGGCAACCATATGACCACTCAAATTTCACCATTGGTATAGAAAGTGATCCAAAATTTACAATGCCATAGGTTCTCGGACGTCCCTTGTAATTATGACCCTGATGCCACAGGTACTTAGAACTCCCCTACATCTATAGCTCATAAACCAATCACAACATCTTACCTCTAAGAATGTCGTCACTAAATTTATCATAGGAAAAACCTCATCGTACTACTCCATAATCAAAATAAAACTAAGTAAAATAAAAATTAAAGAATCAACACTAAATGAATAATCCATGAAATATGGGCACCATAAGAGTGCCCAAGTGTATAAATCCATCAATCCTAAAAAAAAATAAAAATCATCCACAATGTCATCATCCAATACCAAAAACATCCAGAAATATATCAGAATGGTACGGATCAAGAAATAAGCACCACCAACAAAAGATATAGAAGTGTCCTCACCATATAAGCAATAAATAAAGGGAAAAAGAATGCTCCTTGAATTTGTCTCAATGCTCCATGAATTTGTCTCAATAGATATACTCTCTCCTAAATACACTATATTAGCTCCACCATCATCAGCACCTGACCACTAGGCTGGGGCCTCATTATCTCTATCCAACCTCAATGACAATAGTCGTTTGTTAGGTTTTAGTACCTTAAAGATTTCCTTCACCCCATTACATATCTTGGTGAAGAATTTATCTCTCTTCTTCTCTCTCTTCTCCATTTTTTTGAGTGACTCCTTAAGGTGGATATGTTAGTCGGCCAAGGCTGAATAGGATAACTTAAATAAAACAATAGTGGCTACTTGCTCCTTCTTCTTATTTTTATATGCTTCATAATCCGACCGAGCAATATATGAGTGAAAAGCAATGGACGATTCTGTTTGTCCCTGAGGCAATCTAGAAACTAGATCCATAATCACCCTCATAACATCTGAGATCTCATTGAAGGGGTTTGCTAAAAAAGGTCCACATGAGTCTCTGTTGTCCTGAGCTGACTTACCCAAGTCAACCTTTCTTTTCTTGTTGTGACCAGGTGCATCCTCACTCAAAATTTTAGTGGGAAGATGTGGGGGCCAAAAAGCACCCAGGTATCTGCAGTATATTCCTCCACTTCTGCCCTCTTACATAACTCAATAATAAGGGAAGAAAAGAAAAGATGTGTACCCCATTTATACATGAAGTGCCTCCGCTCTAAGATCACAATTTCTCGAACGTTCATAGTAATGCATATAGGATACAAGCCATCATCCGAGATTGCATATCTTCGAATGTTGTCATGTGTGTGCACGATGATACTCTTTTGCAAATGATATTCAAACAATTCCTGGCCTCCGCTGTGAAGTCATTCATAGAAATGTTTCTCTTGGTGGTAGGCCAAAGAACTTCTTTGGATGGAAATAATATGTGTGCTATCCAGGTCCCTGGATTGCACCCCTTTGCCTGGAACTAAGCCATGTCCGTGTTTGGGAGGTCATATTTATCATTTATCTGCTCTGCACAGAAATGCATGTCCTTTCCCTGAATTGTCATTGCTGGATTTGCGAGAGTGACTAAGGTTAGCTTAGAACTCATTCACCCATTGCTTATTAGTATTGCATAGGTGTACAGAAAAACAAATCCAACCGGTCGCATAGAGTCTGACATGAAATCCCACAATTTTATCCTACACATTATCTTAGCAAATGCCCCTTTCACGGAGCAATTGGTCCTTGAAAAGTCAATATAGTAGAGGTTGTAGAATTCCATTGACATCACTCGGATATTATCAATGTCTCTTATTTTCTGGCTAAGTATCTGTAAGCATCACAATTCTAACCATTAGCAGCATTCTTACACTAAGACCATGCTAGTTTAGCTAAAATAAGCTCATGTTGCACTGTTATAAAGGGATTTAGGGTAAAAATAGATGTGCAACAATTTTTGTTTCAATAGAAAACTCCCCTCAGGTATTGCTACTGTAGATCCTTAACCGGAGACAGTTCCACAATCACTGACCATGTACCGTGATCACAGTTTTACAATCGCATTCATCACAATCGTAAATGTGGTAACTAAGACCATATTCGACAATTTACACTACATTGATAAAACATAAGATTTTAACCCCAAATTTGTGTCCCAACTAGGCATATAAACACGATATTAAAGGAACATAAGCATAGAATTCACAATTATACCCCTAAACTCAAAGAAATTAACATAGAATTCATTGCGGCAATGAATCAAACTAATGTTGCACACATTAATTTAAATAGTTTTAGGCCTAAGTTTGGGTACTCAAGACTTCCCCATTGGTGTGTACACCAACTACAATAGCTGACCACCACAATACTCTTAAACATGCATAGATTTTGAGTTGAAAGTGATATTTTGGGACTTTCTCTAAACTATAAGTTCTAAGTATACAATAACATTGCAAATAACATAGTTGAGATGGCATACCAAGCTAGATGATGCAAATGGATTAAAATGAACACTTGGATACACAAAACAAAGCACAATTTGGAGAGAACTTGAGAAAATTAAAAACGTATGCATGTGGAAAGAATGATAGTCGGATGGTCATTTAAGCTAATTTGACTACGATCTCGGTCCTAGTTCCATGATTATAGACACTCAGCTACAACAATTGCAGCAAGCTGACCGTGATTACGATAACTGAGACCAAATTTTAGGTCCCCTGCACTCCTTAGTTTAGTTCTAAACATGATAATTTCACACTTTCCCGTTTTCAATTTCAATTAGCACTACCATTTCATGGATTATGAAGGCACAAAACAAAAATAATATCTACTCTATAATGCATAACTAAGATGATACGGGCCACTTTCGTGGCATAATGTATTTCTTCCCATTTTTTGGGGTAAACCACCTCTCCCACTATCATTTTTGTTTAAACTAAGAATATTGGAATCTCAATCCACCGCTTACTATGAGTTAAGTGAAAGAGAGATAGAAGATTTAAATCTTTTAAGTTAAGGCTAGATAGAGGTTGGGACATAACAATGAAGATTGTATCTTGCCACTTTGAAGACTTGAACCTTTTATTCAATTTCACATCAAATTTCTGGTTTATCTGCTTGAATAAAGGTGGGAACATCAACATGCCAGCAGTAGTACATTGAAAATTGAGTTTATTGGCCTTTGAGGGTGGTCTTTCCACATGCTATTGTGGAATGTCAACATCCAAAATGTTGGGATTGTATTCGTACTCCCCACAATCTATCATTTGCCCAGGTAGATGGATTCTTATCACATCCTCTAAGAACAATGTTGACAAGTTCTTTGAATGAGGTTTATCCCTTCAATCAATAAATGCATCCTTATTAGTATCTTCACCCAGAAATGACCTAGAGTCGTTATGAGAGATTTTTTTGGTTTCTTCTTTGGACTATAAGACCATTTCCTTAATTTGGGCATCTTCAACAATTTATTGTTCGGTTACATGGTAAATCTCCGACGATTCTTCACTTCCAAGCTCATCATTGACCATATAGCTTGGTTTATTTTTGTGATTCACCTCCTCTTGAGAGGTGGTCAAGGAAACGGTGTTTTAATAATTGTCTTCCTTGCCTATTTCCTCTACCTTGGCAATCTCCCCCGTTGGATTGATGTATGATTTGCACAGTCTCCCCCATTGTAGTTACCCTATCAAAAATAGTTTGAAACATTGTTTCAATACTATTGGACTTTGTTAGTTCTTCTTTCCTTATTGGATCATGATACCTATAAAACTCCCATTATGAACTAGCAATTGGGTTAGCATAATAGGGGAAAGGAGCATTTGTATAGTCACTCCAATGTCCAGCTTGACCACCATATAAAGAACAAACATACACCAAATAGGGCAGAGAATGAGATTCCATCTCTCTCTGAGGAGCATCTCCACAATGTCTAAAAAAGTTGGGTCCATTACAAAATAGACATGGATCGTCAAGATAGGACTTCAAACTTCCAAAATCATAGTTGTCAAGATATGCCATAGAAAAAAGTAAATAAAAACAAAAATATACCTAACACAAGGAAAAAATGAAAATCACAAACACATAGTTACAAGATTGAATTTAAACGAGTAAGAAAAAATTCTAAACTAACTCAATACACCAAATTATTTCGTGACAACAACGCCATTTTTTATAATGCTCAACTTACACATTAATTTAAGTGCAATGTGGTCATCTCCAATATATTCGCTTAACTTTTTAGTTGTGTTTGAATCCACGAGGAATAATGTTATTGGCTATCAAATTAGCTCACCTGAACATTAGATCTTTTATCATACATAATCTTAATGTTTAGCAAGCAAAAATTAGAGGAATCCAAGACCTTAGACTCTATATAGCTTGAGATTAAAACACAAGAAAAGGAAACATTCCTAAATTTTCATCGCCCCTCTTTTAGTAGTGTGACGTGCTATAGACCCATAAAAGAGACTCTACTTGACACAAATTTCTGGACACCTTACTGACAATGAACTTAGGATCTGATACCAATATTACATGCCCCACGTCAACCCAACTAACCATCTGTTCAATTCATAAGTGTCGGATCAAGTTCAATTAAATATGAAAGTAGCGGAGAATAATGCTAATAGTAAACACTTAGACAATATCAAGAATTTTAGTAATGGCAACAATCTATCCAATAAATCGAAGTCCAAAGTCATCAAAAAAGCCTCACATGTTGAGCTATGCTTCTGCTAATAGCCAACACTATGTCAAATAAATCAAGTCTATGACTTAAAGTAAATGACTATGAAATGTATACCTTTCTAAAATGGAAGCTCACCACTTCAATGTCAGCACAGGATCTACCTAAACACGTGTCACTGCATATAAAAGGAAGAAGAAGCTCTGCAATCTATGTTGTATGTGGACATAACATTCGAAGATTGTTAGCAGTTAAACCACTAGCCTGTATAACGAGGATAAGGATAGAAAAATTGCACTAGTTCAATCCAAGTGAAACCATCATATGAAATCACATTTACATTATCATAAGCAGATATGAAGAGACACATACAAATCTTTATATGTATCATACTAAGTCATTGAAAGTTTCATAGCAATCAATCTTAAAGCATTCATTCATGAGAAATGGAGTGAAGAACTTTTCCACCTTTTGACCTTACCAATTCTAGCACCTTAAACTTACCTATAGTATTAGTCAAGGAGATCTAAACTTCAAACCAACTCAACTAATTAAGCCAATTTAACTGAGTCAATACATAAAGGACTCAAACCACAATCCATTTCATTAGACTCACAATTTGAATTACTAGTCATTAATCAGGTGAGGGACTCAAACCATAAGCCATTCATTAAAGTAGGGACTCAAACAACTAGTTATTTCATTAGGCAAGAAAATCAAACCACAATCTAATCATTGCACTAGGGAGTCGAACCACTAGTCGTTTTATTGCCATTATTAGACGACATTTTAACTCTTAACCCCTTTTTTGTTCATCCATTAACATCAATTCAATCCATTTCACATTTAAAGGATTAAACTATTTACCAACTACAACACTATATGGAACCATAAGGTCTTCATGGAAATATTCATCTATTAACCACTTTATTGGTATAATGTCTTTATTCAAATCATCATTCAATTAAAATAATTGTCATCAAGATCCTTACAAGCCATATAAGCTTCATTAGCCTTTCTATACAACACATTAGATCTGCATAAAATTCAAGTTCATGTCTAGGAAAATGAATCTCTTTCTTAGCCATCAACCAACATAGTAATAATTTGGCTAATTACATGGATAATAATTTAAATACAATACCATTTATAAACCACTCATAGTTATTGGTCCATCAAACCATCTAAAGTAATAAATTAATCAATTACATGATTAAAAAGGTTCTTACCAACCATTTACCAAAGATTCATATTCATTATGACTCAATACATGCCAAACAATTCCTTTACCAACCGCTAATATAGTATTCAAATTACTTATAACAATATCATGCTCTATTCATATTCTCGAGACTAATGCCATAGTTTAATTTACCATTAACATATGACAAGATGTTTTATGTAGATATTTTCACAAACAACTTCTGTGAATACCTTTATCGAGGCAAAGTTCATGGTAGAATTCTTGAATATTAGGGTTAATCAAGAGCCATTGGTTAAACTACATACAACAAATACCCACATATGCAAATAATCATCAATAACATGTATAAACATAAGTCTAAGAAAAAGTCAACATTATCCATTATTAGGTAACAAAAGACTTTTCATTTTATTTTAAAATCACCATGAACACTTACAAATGAAAGTGTAAAAAAATAGGATTAGAGTTATTTATCAAGGGGAAGATATGCATGCCTTATACAAGTTGATTCACCAAGAAAATATAACTATTCTTTTCCCCCATGATGAACTCTCTTTAAACCGTAGCCTTCAAATCTTCGAAAGTGTTTGAAATAGTGTTTTCAATGCTTGATGCCCTGAAAATATGTTTTAGGAGGCCATATACACTTATATAGTGAGGTTACTAAGGGATTGGGGTAAGACAATGACCATAGGGCCCTTATTTAAAATCTGGAAAATGGCCATGATATTGGGTACAACTCACTTGAGTCTACCGTACCCTACTGGTAAGGGCACGACTATACACCCTTGAGTCATATCCAAAGGGAATGACTTGGACCCTAACCCTTACCCATGATCAATAAAAAAAATAGACCACTGTACACCAAGTGTCCTGCACCATACAACTTACCTAGGTATGACTCTTACCTTAGTGTACAACTAAGGGAATCCTAACTCATATAGTGGGAAAATGCTACCTTCCTAGGCTACTCAAGGTATGATATGGGAGGAAAGTACATGTACGACTCGTTCATAAGGGTACGAGTGGCTTGCCCAACCGTATCGTGGATAAAATGCCAAAAAAAACAAAAAATATTCAAGACCAAGATCTTTGGTGTTTCATTCTCCCCCAATTAAGACCATTCGTCCTTGAATGATGGGTAAGGCAAACGTATTCAAAATTTAACACATTACCACATATAAAACCATCTTTTGACAATTTTTTGAACACAAGGAATATAACAAGTATACAACACACATCATTATAATTATCGATCGAATATTTATTTTACTAGATTTGTGAGTCAAATCCATAATTGCTAAAAAATACTTGATCAATTTGGAGATTAGGGACTTGAACCCATTGTCTACCAAAGACATACCTCAAATCAAAAAGATTAACACATACCTCGATCACGAGTTTCCAAAATAGGAAACTAATCCCAATACTTGGATTACCTATCCTCTGCCTTACAAGTATCTTACTCGGACTATTGGTTCCTCCATAGAACCTTCACCGAAGCCACCTCCTTTATTAAGAACCAGAAAACTTGACAATCCAAGATCCTTATAGAGATCTCCTCATAGGACAAAGAGTCCAAAATGCAATCATCCTCTAAGGGAAAAATCAAGGAAGGGTCCCCCACAAATCTTTCCAACATAGACACATAGAAAGCCGAGGAGATTGAGTTCAATCTTAAAGGCAACTCCAATTCATAGGCAATATTGCAGATCATTTTAAAAATCAAATAGAAATTGCGATAAAAGTAATTGGGACTAAGCATCTTTTTTTTACTGAACCGCATCACTCCCTTCATGGGAGACACCTTCAAGAATACCCAATTGCCAATGCCAAACCCTAAATCTTTTTGCGTCGTGTCCGCATAAGACTTTTTGCAACTTGAAGCGGTTTTCAAGCTCTCACTAATAACCTTTACCTTTTCTAAGGCTTGGTTGACTAAATTGGGTTCAAATAACATCCTACCAACCAATAGAAGGTCAAAATTTCCAACTATACACACATCAAAAGATGCCACGCCAATGCTTGAGAGAAAGTCTGGTTCAAAATATAGCTTCCCAGAGACACACCACTACGATTGCTTGAGTCAGGATACGTAGACCCCTTCCATATTCAAGCCTATTCAAAGCTAAAAAGAGTTAAATTAAGCCACCCGGCTATATTCCTTATACTCATCCCAAACACTACTCTGCTATGTTACAATTATCATATTCAAATCATAAGTAGACGACATACGAAAACTATAACTAATGATTATAGAAGAATTCGCCAACATATTATTTAAAATTCAAAACCACAACCCAACTATTCCATAAAAAAATTCATACGCATGACTTTCCAAATGTCTTAAGCACCCAAAACGAAAATTGGTATATCTACCAACCACATCATTCAATTCGACAGCTTTTATACCTGCAGTATGATCTATCTTTCCCAAGATCTAGCACCTTGTATTATTTCCATGAAGCATTTAACCATCCAGTCTTTTTCTAAGCTTGATTACTAAAATTTACCCTAGAATCTCCCCTACTAAGGGACTTCTACATTTCCATATTTCAAAACATAACCACGTTCCATAAGACAAAACCATCCTAGAACAAGAAATTCATTAAGGAACAAAAGTAGAAGAATTATTCTTGCATAGATCCCCAAAACAAGATGTGGCACCCTAGGCACAAAGTGTTTCTCGCAACCATATAGATCATAAGTGAGACCCAACCCAGCACAATATGCAAAAGGAGGAGTCCTTAGGACCAGAAACCTAAAGATAATACACTGCAATGTAAGGTCAAGTCTCACATCCGGGGACCTAAATGTATGAAACATATGAACCTTAGGAGTAAGTGCTAATAAAATATATTTCAAATAAGTAGACCTCCACTTCGACTGAGATAGGAGAGAATCACTAGACTATGCAACTAGACCTTCTATTAGGGATGACCATTAAAATAAAATTTAAGATCAACCTTTGACCTTAATCACATTATGCTAACAAGCATAACATTCTGCTCTAATGGGTATTACTGGGGAGGTACACTAGGGACACTTCGTGTATAGAAATAGAAAAAGGCACTGACAAACTCTCAAGACCAAAAACTAAGATACACACTGACATTTGGGTTTATATAAGAAAGAGTAGAGCCTGGGTAAAGCAAACATTACACATAACATAGAAAAGTTTAAACATAACCTCGTGAGTAATAAAAGGTGCCTTGAAATCCCAAGGGATAGTAGGATCATTAAGACAGTCCCAACAAATGTTAGAGCTAATAGTGGCACCCCAAGGTTTAAGATCTAGAGAAGTGGAAACCAGTACCCTTTTTGCCCAAGAAATAATCATTATGGGATACTCGCATTGCATATGACCCAATTGACCATAATTAAAACACTGATTCTTTCTTTCCTTACAACAATTATAGTGTCATTGTTCGCAAAAATAATAAGAAGGATAGGTAAATTAGAAGTGGGCCCTTCTAATCTGATATTGGGGACATTATACCCTATTAGCATTATATATTAGGAAATACCTACCTTCTAATAAGTTTAGTTATAAAGCAGTAGTCATGGAATGGAGGCAAAGACCAACCCAATACATGCTCTTAGACCACTTTGCATCAACTTATTCTAACAGAGAAAATGAGCAACATATCCTAGCATTTTGAGGTGACTAAGGAGAAGTATCACGCCTAAAAGTAGGGTTAGTGGTAATAGGTGGAACCCTCTGAGGACAGTCAGATGTCACGACCCTTGATCGAGTTTAAATCCCAAAAATTGGACAAGCTTTGTCCATATTAACCTCACTCGGTACAAAAGACCTTGCAAAAATATCAAATCATTTTGAATACATGATCTATAAGATGAGAAAGAAAAATTTGGAGGAATACAACACCTTAGATTCTATATATCTTGATATTGAAACAAAAGGGAAACATTTCTAAGTTTCTCATAGCCCCTTTTTATAAGTGTGGTGCTCTACATAAATATAATAGAGACACTACTTGACATAGCTTTGTGGACTCTGAATTGACTATGAACCTAGGTTCTGATACCAACATAAGATTCCTCGAAACAGGGCCATGTTGTGTGGGAATCTAAAGCCCAACAAGGACCAGAGATCGCCCCATCAACCTATCCAAGTCATCTATTTAATTCATAATTATCGAATGAACTTTGAAAAAATATCAAAGTCGCGTTGGATAATCCTGATAGTCAGTACTTTGAAAATATCTATCATTTTATTGATGACAACAATATAGACATTAAACCTAAGTCCATAGTCATCGGCAAAAGTATCTAAAAATTTGATGTCTAAATATGTTGAGATATGCCCCTAATAATAGACAATACTATGTCAAAATATATCAAGTCTATGACGTAAAGAAAAAGTCTATGAAATGTATGACTTCTGGAGAATGAAAGATTAACACTTCAATATCAACACACAATCTGCACGAACATGTTTCACGATATTGAAAAAAAAGAAGAAGATCTGTATCCTATATCTAATGGGGACATAGCATTCAGAGACGGTTAGTGATTGGAGAGCTATTATGTATCTCGAGGATAAGGATAAAATAATATACTAGTTCAATCCAAGTCAAACCATCATATGAAATAATATTTACATTAACATAGGCATATATGAAGAGACACATACACATGTTTAAATACATATCATACTAAGTAATAGAAGGAGTCATAGCAATAATTCATAAAACATTCATTCATGAGAAATAGAGTGATTAACTTTTCAACCTTTGTAATACCCCGCATGTTTCTAATCCTGTGATTCATACTTGAGTACATGACTTATAATAAATATCCTAGTGATAGGATATCTTATGATGCATTAAGCATGTTCATATGAGTCACTTAAGGTAATGCAAGCTATGATTTATTAAATCTATCATGTTTTAGTGTTTGATTTTGCAAGGGTCATCTTTGAACGAGAATAACTCAATGTTAATATAGTATTTTCGCTGATTTAGACCCACCAAATTTTAGAGAATCGAATTATCTTTCCAACGATACAAATTTTGCCTTAATCCAATACCTGAGTGAAAAGTTATACCTATTTTTGTGAGAGACAGTAAGCATAGGCGATTGGTTAGGCGCCGCCTAGCCCAAGCATAGGCGATTGGTCAGGCGCCACCCAACCCAAGCATAGGAGATCACTTGGGCACCGCCTAAGTAAATTCAAGGTGTCAAAAACACTCCGTTTAGAGTTATTTTAAAGGTAATTAAGTCTTTAAATACTCCTTACACGTACCTAAACTTAACCCTACGAAATATACAACTTCTAAACATATTACAACCCTATTTTTATCTCAAATCTCTTCATCCAAGAGACTAAAGGTGAAAAACAACTAGAGTTGCATAATTAAGCTTGAAAATTTGATTCTAAGGAAATTCCTCTGTCAATCAACAAGAATCTTCCTTCTAAGGTATGCGTAGGGTTCATCCACGAATTCCTTTCGTCTGTGGAGTTCAAGAATCAATCTTTAAAATACAAAAGATTTGTTGATTGTGGTGATATGATCATACCCATTTTGATGCTTGATTGTTTTTCCTCTTTTTCATTATAAAGTATGATTTCTATATTATTGGGTGTTGATGGTCATGTTGTTGGTATTGGGTGATTCCTAAGGTGGAATCGTTATATGTTTTTTTAAATTCATGATATCATATGTGTTGGAAACATGTAAATTTGGTTGTTCATGATGTATAATTTGATGAATTCACCTATTCTTAAGATGCGCATGTAAGGTGTTTGATAAAATGCCTAAGGAAGTAGAAATCATGCAATATAGAAAAATTGTGACTAAGTGAAGGATTCATGATATGCCCTTACGTTCCAATGACTTCTATGTTGTTAATGTGCCTTGTAAATGTTGTTGAAATACCCATGAACTATTCTTATGAGATTATGCTATGTTTTCTTCCAAATCCTACTTATGAACAATATGCATGATAACCATGCAATCTACATGAACTTCCACGCTAGTAGTATGTGTTGCCAATATGATTATGCAATGAATATGATATTAAGATTGTGCAAGTACTTCCATGTGATATGAAATCCTTTCTATGCAATACATTGTTGATAGCCATGCATAGTATGAGATCCCTACTTATGATATTATATATTATGGACTCTACTTTTATGATCAAGTCAGCCATGTGTGTCAGTTTTCTTCTATCGAGTCCTAGGGGTACTTGTACCCGAAAATTATAGTTGTGTGCCTAGATCCATGTCATGTTTCACGATATCCAAACTCAAGCTATGATTCTATAGACTTTAGTTAGTCATGTGACTTAGTAACCTCATGATCTTATACAGTTGTCAGATATCAGTAATATTCCGCCAGTCAATGAAATTCAGTAAGATTAAGTCATGCACAGTCAAAGTCAGTTATTCATGTCCAGTCCCTCTAGATGGGAGTAGAGGTTAGCACCGAGTGAACCCAAGGATGGGAACTCACCCGCCAGTTCAGGGTGTGATTC
>JAPEIP010000008.1:141629765-141653157 GCA_026120095.1 Capsicum chinense | reverse complement strand
TCCTTCCATCGAGTCCTGGGGGTACTTGTACCCGAAAACTATAGCTGTGTGCCTAGATCCATGTCATGTTTCACGATATCCGAACTCAAGCTATGATTTCATAGACTTCAGTCAGTCATGTGACTCAAGAAAACCTCATGATCTTAGTCAGTTGTCAGATATCTCTAACATTCTGCCAGTCAATGGAATTCAGTACGATTAGGTCATGCACAGTCAAAGTCAGTTATTCATGTCGAGTCCCTCTAGATGGTAGTAGAGGTTATCACCGAGTGAACCCAAGGATGGGAACTTAATCCATCAGTTTAGGGTTCCCACCGTTCTCATTGAGTACCCTCCAGATAAGGGTCACTCATCACTATTCTTACCAGTGATCGGTATAGACACCCCTCCAATCGGGGCAGAGATTGGACCCCAGCTTAGCCATAACGGCATACATGGGGAATGTCGGTTAAACACTACTTTCCATAGTTTCAATATTAGTCTCAATAAAAGAACTCAGATAGTTCTTCAGATTTCAGTGTATATAGGACTGTTAGATACAGTCATCCATGTTATCAATTTCATTATCAGTCAGGACAGTTATCAGTAAACCATGTATTATCTTACAAGTCATGCTATCACGTATTCACGGTCCCAATTTCTATATATGTGTGTTTGAACTCCAACGTTCATATTAGTCAGTCAGTGTTATTCATACATGAAACCCTTTAAATTCAACCTACCTTCATCCTATACTCAGTACTCCAATTGTACTGACGCATTTGCGCTATGGTGCTTTCTTTTCATGTTACACCATAGGTTCTGAAACACGAGCTCCGGCCTAGCAGTAGCGGTAGCATTCCAGTCGTAGAGACACAGTAAGTCCTCATTGATTCGAGGACTATATGATTTGATTCATTTATTTATTTCTTCAGTTCAGTCTTACGGAGTTAGTTGGAGACATGTTCCTTCAACTCTTTATTCAGACAGTTTAGAGGCTTTCAGATTTACTTTCAGATTTATATTCAGATTTAGTTGTTTTGGGTATTTTCGCCCACATGATTTTATTCAGTTGAATCATATGGCCTTACAGTTCCATGTATTCTGCATTATTATATTATGATTTGCAGTATACAGGTACAGATATTAGTGATGGGTTAGTTTGTGGTCCCTCGGGGTCATGAGCACCTTGCAGTATTCCGGTTCAGCAAATCGGGGTTGTACAATCTTTCACTTAATTAATTCTAGAACCATAAAGTTACCCATTAAATTAGTCAAAGGGATCCAAAACTTAAACTAATTGAACCAATTAAGCTAATTAACTGACTTAATAGGCAAGGGACTCAAATCACAAGTACTCCCATCGGACTAAGGACTTGAGCCACTAGTAATTTAAATAGATGAGGGAATCGAACCACAAGCCATCTTATTTACCAAGGGACTAAAACCAAAAGTTATTTAATTTAACTAGGGAATTGAAACACTAGTTATTTCATCAGGTAAGGAACTCAAAGGACAATCCATTCATTGGACCAAGGGCACGAACCACTAGTCATTTCATTAGGCGGTGGACTTGAACCACAAGCCATTCATCGGAATAGGGACTTGAACCATTAGTCATTTCATTGCCATTATTAAATGACATTTGAACTCTTAACCCCTCTTTATTCATCTACTAACATTTATTCAATCCATTTCACATTTAAAGGCTTAAATCGTTTACCCACATACCAACATATGGGACATAAGGTTTTCATAGAAATTCTCATTGATTAACCACTTTATTAGTATAGTACCTTTATTAAAATCATCATTCGGTAAAAATTATAGTCATGAAGACCCTTAAAATCCATTCAAGCTTTATTTTCCTTTATATACCACATATTTGTTACACATACAATTTAAGTTCATGTTTAGGAAAATGAACCCCTTTATTAGTAATCAACCAACACGGTCATAATTTGACTAATTACATGCCTAAAAATATAATTCCAATAAAATTTATCAACCACTAATACTTATTGGGCCATCACACCATCTAAAGTCAAAAATTAATCCATTACATGATTAAAAAAGTTCTTACCAACCATTTACCAAGCATTCATATTAATTATGACTTAATACATGACAAACAATGCCTTTACCAATTGCTTATAAAATATTCACATTTGTTATAACAATATCATACCCTATTTAAGTTCACTAAACCAACACCAAAGTTCAATACACCATTAACATATGACTAGACATTTTCGGTAAATATTTTCACAAACACCTTATGTGCATACCTTTATCAAGGCTAAGTTGTGGTAGAATTCATTAATATTGGGGTTAATCAGGATCCATTGGATAAAAAAAAATATAAAAAACGCCCACACATGCAAATTATCATCAATAACATGTATAAACACAAGTCTAAGAAAAAGTCAACATCATCCATCATTAAGCAAGACAATATTTTTAATTTTATTTCAAAATCACTATGTACATTTACTAATCCAAGGGTATAAACATGTGTTTAGAGTTATTTATTAAGGGGAAGAGATACATGCCTTATACAAGTTGATTCACTAAGAAAAACTTGGCTCCTCTTACCCCCAAGATGAACTTCCTTGAAACCCTAGCCTCCCAATTTACCAAAGTGTTTAAGAGACTGTTTTGGATGTTTGATACCCTCAAAATATTTTCTGGGAGGCCATATACACTTTTATAGTGAGGTGAGTTAAGTTTTTGGGGTTAGTAAATAACCATAGGACCCTTATTTAAATTCTAGAAAATGGCTATTATGTTAGGTATTACTTACTTGGGTCAACCTTACCCTAGGTTATGACTGGTGCCCTAAATCGTACCATAGGCTTCACATAGGTCCCATATACTGGTTAGGGTATGACTACACACCTTTGAGTCATATCCAAAGGGTATGACTTTGACCCTAAATCATACCCATACTCGTAGAAAAAATAGTCCTCTCAACACCAAGTGTCATGCACTTTAGACTTACCTAGGTATGACATGTACCTTAGTGCATGATTTAGGGTTTCCTAACTCGTATATTGGATAAAATGCTACCCTTCTAATTTTCTCAAGGTATGAGAAGGGAGGGAAGAGTAGGTACGACTCGTAAACAAGGGTACAAGTAGCTTGGAATACTGTATCTTTTGTAGTATGCTAAAAAAATCAAAAAAAATTATATGACCATGATCTTTTATGTTTCAACCAATATGCCCTAATTTGAGCTAATCTAGGTCAAACCTATACCCTAATTGGAAGGCTATCAATACCTTGCTATGTGTACCAATACTAGTTGTATAGATCCACTAAAATGGAGTGTCTTAAAGGACTAAGGTCTCAGTCCTCTACTGGCGGGTGACCCCGAAGTGAGTGCCAATCTTTTACTGTCAGGTGATATCTCATAACCTTCATTATAAATGTAGTTTTACAACTTAACAACTTCTACTAAAGGTCACAATCCTCTATTGGCGGGTGAGCCTTCATCCCTAGGTTCTCTAGGTGCTAAATTCTACTCCTGACTGAGCTACACTAACATTGGTTAAAGTTAACAGCACTCGTAGTTGATAATTTCTCAACATGAATATGATAATCTTACTATGTTGATATAATCATTATCTAGCTATCATGTTGATTGAAATCGAAACATGTATTAACATATAAGTATCCGGTGTTCATAACCCAAAAACATTGAATAATACATTAAATACAATAACATCATTTCAATATTGTAAGGAAATTCATGATTCACAGACGCAAAACATAGTAGACTTCATAATCTAATGAAATTCATGATTATGAGTATGGAAAAATGTTTAAGTTATGAGGACAACATGCTCACATTCTTTAATTAATGAATTGATAACTAACATGGTGTCAACTGGACATAATATGGGTGGCTGAGATTATAAAGCATGTAAGAACATAATTCAGATGGGGAAACACATTGTAATGGTTTGTATTTAAAACTATAAAAAGAAAATTTAGTAAACTCATGCTTGACATTGAAATTTATAAAAGAGAGAGAAAAGGGTTTATAAATCATAAAACATTCTTCTATTTAGAAATCATATTTCTAAATGTCTGTATGAATTTCATATAAAATCTAACATAAAAAATTCAAAATAAAATCTGAATCATACTGTAGTAATCTGAAATAATAAATCTAAACTTCTTGTCAACTGAGAATCTTGATAAAATCATAAGCTTTTATTGGTAACTTATTTACTGATATTGAAAATCATGCATACTTATCAACTCATGAAAACGTACGTCAATGTACGAAAATTCATCTCATGGTAAAAATTATGTAAGTAAAAAACACGAATGAAGATAAATTTGTGTTGAACTTAACTTTAAATCATATGATAACGCCATAAACTTAAAAAATGGAAATTTGGATATGAACCCAAATTGAAATCACATAAATTCAATTTTAAAATTAATGTTTTTGTGCACTAAGTTGAAAGGTTATCCTTGTTAAAAAACCCACATATGTAGAATTATTTATTTATTGAAGGAATGAGTTGCGAGTCCTTGAGGTTGAATATTCAAGAGAAACCCTTATTTTTGTGGTCATAGGAGTTTTAGAGGATAGAAATGGATTGTATGAGTTTATGGAATGAGTTAAAGATGATTTTGTCGATTATAGGGTCATTTAGGATGTAAGTGACCATTTTACACTCAAAAAATTAATGAGAAATGTATGTTTTAGTGTTCTTGAACAAGGGTCATGCCAAGCTACTTTTCGAGGAGCACAAGCTTCGTTCCACACTACTTATCGCGGAGCATAAGGTTTGTGCTACATAGAAATCTTAGACCCCAATTGGTTTTAAAATGCTCATAATATTTTCTCAAGTATCATAGTAAAGCAAAATCAGATGCGTTGGAAAGAGGAAACATTTATCTATAATTTAGTGGGTCTTGAGCTCCAAAATTCAATTAATTGATACGTGTTTTAATTGACCTTAGTAGGATAGAATATGAAAATTTAGTCAAATAAAGAGCTATTAAATCAGCTACGCTCTAAGTGATTCCTATTAACATTTTTTCACCTTAATATCACTCTTCACACAAGGATAATGACACATATATTAATATACAAATCATGAGATTTTATTTATACACATAGGTATAATAGTTCAAATTCTAGCCTAAAATTGTGAGACATTATAACCACCTTCAAGGCCAATCTTGTCATTTATGCAGTAATTGTTGAAAAATCATCAATGCATCGCCTGTAGTAACTTCCCAAAATAATAAAACAATGAATCTCATGAAGAGATGTAGGTATGTCCTCATCAAGAATTGCCTCAATATTTTCTAGATCCACCATAACTTCATCCTAGTAATTGACTCAAATGTTGTACATGCTCCTCCCTACTCATCAAATACACAATAATGTCATTGATGAACACAATCAGGAAGTAGTATAAATAAGACATGAACATTTAGTTCATCAAATCCTTGAACATTATTGGGGAATTATTGAACCCAAAAGACATCATCAAGACCTCATGATGGACACATCAAGTTATAAAGTTTTTCTTTAAGATATCCACTACTCGAATCCTCAATTGATGGTAACTAAATCTTGAATAAATATTACAGAACACTGCTGCTCCCTTAAGTTGGTAAAGATGTTATTAATATAAGGCATAGGATAACTATTCATAACTGTCACCTTATCCAACTACAAGTAATAGCTATACATACCCAAGGAACTATTTTATTTTCTTTACTAAAATGACAGGAGCACCTCATGCAAAACCACTCATCCTAATAAAACCCTAAAACAGAAGATCCTAAAGATAAGAATTTAGCTCTTTAAGATTGATAAGAGACACGCGGTAAGGTATCTTAGAAAGAGGTCAAGCACGTGAATCAAGATTAATAATAAACTCAATAACAAATTCAGGAGAGACATTAGGTAGATATAATAAATTGAAGGACTTTTCGCACTAACATCATGAATAAGATAAAGATAAGACATCCAACCCCTAGATATAAGTCTCTTCGCCCGATCATAATAAATAAACTCAATTGTTTCATGAATAATAAATATCTACCATACCTCCGAGGGTATTCCATTCATAGATAAGGTAATAGTTTAGGAGAAAAATATCATGATCGCATGATAGGGTGACAACTAGTCCATGCCAAAAATTATGTAAAATTCCAACATAATTAATAAAGTAAGATACACGTGAGTATCAAACACTTAAATGGTACGACACATGATCTAAAAACTAGACCCACTGCTAAAGAATCACCCACTAGAGTAGAAACACAAAATGGCATAGATAAAGAATCAAAAAACATCTTTATTACCGGTGCATAATAAGAAAACACATATGAATAAGTGGATACCAGATAAAATAGTGCAAAATCAAGTTGATGGAAAACTGATATTGCACACATAAAAATAGCCTACTACCTTGCTAGGCGCCTGGCAGATAACCTATCTAACCCGCCTATGGACGTTTACAAAAACCTTGGGGAACATCCAAAAAACCTTGCATACTACCACTAGATAGTGGCAACACTTCTCTAATGAGAAAAACACTCTGGGATATCGGCACCACTGTGATCTGAGGTTGATCTATTCATCTTAGAGTTATTATATATGCCTATATAGCTTCACATAGAGAAATTCTATTGTTATTTTGGAGTTAATCTAAGTTTAAATGAGAATCTCAGTGTTTAGTTATGTATTTGCTGTATTTAAGGTGTGTTCATAGTTATGAGATAAAAAACATGTTAAAGTTCAAATGCAAAAACTAATACTCTTAGCTTGTGCTATGTTCTTTTCTCGTTTGTCATTTGGATTCTATGTGCTTTAAGCCCTAATTCATGGTGTTTGATTTTATAGCATGCATTGTTGATCTAGATGACAATTAGATGTCATAAAAGATGTAAATAAAGATATAACAGCAACCTGATGCTTGGACTTGAAGTAAAAATGCATGGGACAAGTCTAGCAAAATTTTTGATAATATGGTCACATTGGCGTGCAATACTGCTTAGATGTCGCGTTAAGTCCATGACACGCCCTTAGCTACACCTAAGATGAAATTTCAGTATATTACCACGATTAGGCCTATACAAGATGCCTAGATGGCGTGATACTTGCGTGGCCCCGTGCTATGTCCAAATCAACCACTTTTGACTCAATATAAATAGTACACTCAATTCTTTGTGTACACACCTTGGATGATATTAGGATTTAACAGATGTTAGAAAAAGATAAAAATAGTGGTCTTATCTCTTCCCTTTAGTTAGTTAAAATATTTGAACTCGAATTCATTTACTTGTGATTACGTGTATGTCCATGAGCGGCTAAATACACTTTACAGGTGTTAAGGCCACGAACATGATTACTCTTGTTGTGTATTGACTTGATTTTGGTTATTTTTAACATTTGTTTGTTTGGTTATTGTTGTTATCACTATTTTAAGGATTCACGACCCTTAGAATACATAATTAACTCTATGGTGAAACTTGAAGGATAAATAATAGAGTCAAACATGTGATAGAGAGAATAGGATCATAATTTCAATTAAATGATGTTATGATTTGCATTTAGGTTAGGAATATATATATGTGATATATTAGGTTTAATTATGGGATATAATATGAATGCATTTAACTTAGTTCTCTCATCCCCGCTCAATGATATAGTTGTGGGCTAACTTACATAATTAACTAGTGGTTTAGATGGTCTAGTTATAATATCGACCCCATGAACCAACAACCAATATAATTAACCTAAACAACAAAGTACATATTTTAGTATGATTTTTTGTAGAGCCTTAACCCTAGGTTTCTTTATATTGATTATTCAAGAATCTTTAATTTATCATTGTTTATTGTATGCTTAGTTATAACTCTTAACCTCTACTGCTTATGTATATACTTGTTTAATATTAATAATTGAACTCAAACTAGATAGTAGCTTAACATTAGTCACAATGGGATTGATATGTGTATTTTAAGGCCACTATATTACCTAGTTTGACCATGCATATTTGCATGTGCCTAATAAGTTTTTTGCCTCGTTGCTAGAGTCTTATAATTTGCAACTACTTAATTTCATCTTTTCTTTTTTTATGAGTGCTAATTACTTTATCTTTGCTTCTAAATTTAAGAAATTTGGAAAAAATCCCATAAATTTAAAAATAGAAAGATCATCCTGCAACTATGGCTGAAGATCCACCATCCAATAGGACTGTATGCAAAGTGTCAATCCTACTTGAAATAAATGTAACCTTTTCTAACATAGTGCAACGTTTGCACAAGAATGGGTAGTTTATTTGCTTGTCACATAAGGATCCACAGTTCACTTGCAAATTTTTTTCTAGATTAGTGACATTAAAACCTACAAGAGTATCTACAAATTATGTAAAGCTAACCCTCTTCCCTTTTTAACTCATAGGGGGAGTAAAGAAGTTGTTGACTGCAGAGCCAACAAGTTCAATCAGTACATGGGCTAATTTATTACAGAAATTCCTCATTCATTTCTTCCCATCAAGAAAGACTTTAAGACTTTGCAGTGAAATGTTAAGCTTTAAGCAGAAGATGGATAAGAACCTTTATGATGCTTGGAAGAGATTAAAATTGCTTGTCTAATATTTTTCTCATCAGCAAATGTCCAATGGGGTATTGGATCAAACCTTTGTTGAAGCGCTTGAGCATAACACAAAATTTTACAAGATTCAATAGTAGGTGATTAGTCTTTGGGAAAGTTGTACGATGATATCTACAGTTTGTTAAACCACATTGCATAAGGTAATCCTGACTTGCATAGTGATGTGTGTTAAAGCTTAGTGAAAAAGCCTTCAAGCATGATTGAAATTGATAGTATCACAACCTTAGCCACCTAACTAATGGAAATAGTGGCCAACCTTCAGTCTTGTATAGTACAAATCCTGAATCTTTAAATATTTTGGGAAATTCACACAAACCAACTTATGTCAATTCCTACAACAAAAAGTGGAAGACTTAGCCAAATTATTCATGTAGCAATAAATAGAATCATAAATTCTAATAAAAATTAAATACACAGGCCAATAATATTGAGGAATATTTGAAAAAGATCCTCTTCATTCGAGGATGATATGATTTGATTCATTTATTATCTTTGTTAGCTTTTAGTTTTACGGATTTAGTTGGAGACATATTACATTATCTCCTTATTCATACAGTACTTAGAGGCTTTCAGATTTAGTCTAGATTTTTATTCGTTTTTGATTCAGATTCAGTTATTTTGGGTATTCGTTACCCCTCATGAATGTTATATTTTGACAAATTCTTTATTCAGTTGAACCTTATGGCCTATTGTTAATGTTTTTTTTGCATTCTTCATGTATATTATATAGTATACAGGTACAGATATCAGTGATGGGTTAGCTTATGGTCCTTCGGGGCGATCAACATCGTGTAGCATTTTGCTTCGGAAAATTTGGGTATTACAAACTTAGTATCAGAGCCTAAGGTTCAATAGAGTCATACGAAGTATGAATGCTTTTTCTAGTAGAGTCTTGTACATGCGTATGTTGCACCCCACATTTATGTGCTTGAGTCTATAAGATGTTTTAGGAATAGTTCCCTTCGTTCAGTATTCATGCCGTGCTAGTAGGAAATGCCCAAATAGACTCTATGCTTTTCAGACCCAATAGGATCAGAAAAATTCTCCTGGTGTTGTAACTGGTACGTTACAGATTTTCCATGTTCATGTTTATACTTTGCTAGACCCAGGTTTATCTTTGTCTTTTATTACTTCATACAAAGCAGGAGATTTCAAAATCAGTCTCAAAATCATAGCAGAACCCTTTTTAGTCTCTACCCTAGTAGGTAAAACCATTATAGCTTGGTGGGTATACAAGAACTTCCCGGTTATGATATGTCAGAGATCCATGTCAGCAAATTTAGTCGAATTAGAGATGACTGATTTTTATGTCATTCTCAGCATGGATTGGCTCCATTCCTACTATTCCATAATCGACTGAAGAAATAGGATAGTTCAGTTTCAGTTCATAAATAAACCTGTCTTAGAGTAGAGTGGTTGTACTTTATCATACAGGGTTAGCTTGTTTCTTACCTTCGGGCAAGGAAAATGATTTCTAAGGGGTGTGTGTATCATATCGTGCATGTTAAGGATTCAAGTTTTGAATCTCCTAGCTTGGAATTAGTCCCTCTGGTTAATGAATATTCAGATGTCTTTCCTGAAGATATTCCAGGAATTCCTCCCGAAAGGGAAATAGACTTCAGCATTAATCTACTTCCGGACACTCAACCTATTTCTATTCCACCATACAAAATGGCACAGCAGAACTCAAGGAACTAAAATATCAGTTGAGAGATCTCTTAGCTAAGGGATTCATCAGGCCTAGTGTATCTCCATGGGGTGCACCAGTCTTATTTGTGTGCAACAAAGATAGTTCTCTCAGGATGTGTATTGATTATCGTCCGCTCAACAAAGCTACGATCAATAATAAGTATCCACTTTCTAGAATAGATAAATTATTTGACCAACATCAGGGTACTTGTTATTTCTCCAAGATAGACCTCAGATCAGGCTATCATCAGCTCAGAGTTAGAGAATGTGAGATCCCGAAGATAGCTTTCCGTACTCGATATGGTTACTTCAAACTTCTAGTCATGTCCTTTGGTCTTACCAATGCTCCAGCCCCTTTTATGGTTTTGATTAGCCATGTGTTCAAGCAGTACTTGGACATATTCATCATAGTCTTCATAGATGATATCCTGGTCTATTCCCTCATAGAGCATGATCTTTCAGACCATCTCACAATTGTTCTTCAGAATCTCAGATATCATTAGTTAGTCACCACGTTTAGTAAGTGCGAGTTTTTGATAAGATTAGTAGCATTCCTTGGCTACATTATTTCTGATGATGGCACTAGAGTAGATCCTCAGAAAACTGAAGTGGTAAGAAACTGGCATCGCCTCGTATCTCCATCAGATATCAAGATTTTCTTAGGTTTGGATGGCTATTATAGATGTTTTCTTGAGGGATTTTCTTCTATTGGATCCCCTATGTCTAGATTGACTCAAAAGAAGGGCAAGTTTTTGCGGTCAGATTCTTGCGAGAAGAGTTTTTAGGAGTTGAAGACTCGACTCTTCTTAGATCCAATTCAAGCTCTTCCACATAGTTCAGATGGTTTTGTAATGTTTTGTGGTGCATCTAGAGTGGGTCTAGGTTGTGTCCTCATGTAGCATGATAAGGTCATTGACTACGCCTCCAAATAGTTAAATCCCCATAAGAAGAATTATCCTACTCATGATCTTAATTTAGCAGCCATACTATTTGCCTTAAAGATTTGGAGGCATTATCTATACGGAGTTCATATAAATGTCTTTATAGAATGTAAGAGTGTCTAGTATGTCTTTTCTCAGAAAGATATCAATCGTCATCAGAGAAGCTGGTAAGAGCTCTTGAAGGATTATGACATAAGGGTACTTTACCATCTGGGCAAGGCCAACGTTGTAGCCGACGCTCTCAGTAGACTCTCCATGGGTATTATTTCTCACATTGAATATAGCAAGAAAAAGATAGCTGAAAAGATCAATCAACTTTCCAGACTAGGTGTTCACTTAGTTGAATCTTCAGAGGGTGGTATATGTGTTCAGAGTAGTTCAGAGGTATCTCTAGTTTTTGAGGTAAAAGAGAAAAAAGATAGGGACCCTATCCTTTTCAATCTAAAAGAGTCAGTTCAAAAACAAAAAGTAGAGGTTTTCTCCCAAGGGGGGATGGTGTTCTTCGTCGTCAGGGTTGTTTGTGTGTTCTATGTGTAGACGATTTGAGGGAGCGAATTAGTTTAGAAGCGCATGATGCGCGATACTCTATTTATCCAGGGGCCACTAAGATGTACTGTGAGTTGCGGGAGATCTATTGGTAGAGAGGGATGAAGAAAGATGTTGCGGAATTTGTGGCTAAGTGCTCTACATGTCAGTAGGTTAAGATAGAGCATCAAAAACGTAATGGTTCCATGCAGGAGTTCACCATTCCTACTTAGAAGTGGGAAGAAGTCAACATGGACTTCGTGATGGTTTTGCCTCGCACTCATCATAAGCATGATTCGGTTTGGGTCATTTTAGACAGAATGACCAAGTCAGCTCACTTCCTTCTAGTTCGTACTCTTATTCAGCTGAGGATTATGCCAAAATCTAGATCAGGGAGTTGGTAAGATTACATGGTTTTCTATTATATATCATCTCAAATAGAGGTACCCATTTCACCTCTCACTTCCAAAAATCATTCCTAAATGGTCTTAGTAGCCAAGTCCATCTCAGTACAGCATTTCATCCTCAGATAGATGATCAAGCAAAAAGGACCATTCAAACTCTTGAAGATTTGCTAAGGGCATGTGTAGTTGATTTTAAAAGAATTTGTGATGACCACTTGCCTTTGATTGAGTTTGCATACTGTAACGCCCCTATATCTTATCCCGAGACGTCACACGATGTTTATGACCTCGAAGGACCACAAGCTAAGCCTTTACTGATATCAGTAATTGTACAGTACATAATATCTAAAATAAATACGAAAACATGCCATAAGGCTCAACACATTCATGAATACTCATAATATAGAAAACTGAATACTAATACATCCGTCTAAAAAGCCTCTAAACTATCTGAACTGTGGAGTTGATGGGGCATGTCCCCAACTAACTCCGTCAACAAAAAATAAGCGAAGTCTTAAGCAATAATAGTACATTGAAATTCATCCTCAGAGGAAGAGGAGTCACTCCTACTGCTGTTAACTGGGACTGAACTGTTGAGTAAAAACTAGATTATGTGCCTCTAAACCTATGGTGTGAAATAAAACACAATAGCGCAAATGCGTCAGTAAAAAAATGTATCGAGTATGTAGACGGGGTAGCCTAATACAAGGGTTGATGCATGCATAATATCTAAACTGAATCATTATGAAGATACCGCATGAGAACACATACATGAATGTAGAGAACATAACACAACCATCGGACCTCTAGATACTGAAACTCGCATACCACTTTACTGCAGACTAAACTCAGTACTGACACTGAGATACTAAATCATTGACTCATCTGATACTGACAACTGAAGATCTGGATGTGCTTACATCAAGGACTGAACTCTGAGCTTAATGCTTTTTACTAACAAGATTAGAGATCACCTTTGCTAACAGATTATTCTAAAGCAATTATCAATGATAACAAGTATGATTATATCTGAATCTAACGATAAGAATATTCGATAGGAATTTGATACTGTGATCAAGCCTGTCTGGCAGCATATCTCTTAATATGATATCAATCAATTGTATATGTGACCAATCCTATCTGTCGGGATGGTCCATGAATCAACGAAACTATCTGAGTTTCTCATAAAGATAGATGACTGTATCTGACAGTCCTGATTTTTGAGGACTAATTCTTAAACTTAGACTGAATCTAAAATTAAAACTGTGGGAAGCAGTCACTTAACCGACATGCCCTAACATACAATAAGTGGGGTCCAACCTTTTCCCCAGTGTGAAGGGTGTCATTACCGCGCCACTGGTAAAGACAAATCTATGTGACCCTCATTTAGCAGGTCCTCAAACAAGAACAGTGGAGCCCTCATCTAGCATATCAAGCCACCTCATCTACCATCATCTAGCAGGTATGATGTCTCTCATCCACCCTCAACTAATAGGTTTGATGTCACAACCTACGCTGGCTACATTGCTCTGTAGCATGAGGATTGCTTCTAAGAATCACACCCTCTACTAGTAAGTGAGATCCCATCCTTAAGATCGCTGGGTGGTAGTTGATACTCAAAACTAAAAGACTCAGAACTAAATTCTCAACTGAACACTAGATGAACTAAATCTGACAATTATCATATTACTCAAAATGTCTGACTGAGTTATGCTGAGATCACATGTTTCTGTATCTGACGAAAAAGATATCGAATCAAGGTATCTGACTGATGATATAGAGCTTGAATGGATTACTCGAATAACTTCTAAGATTTGGAATGAATCACTTAAATATTATTGGAACTAAGCTGATTATAGGTCTAAATCTAGGTTATTAGTGATACAGAGATTAAAGAGATAACTGAGATTACCAAGCTATATTAACCTTCGCACTTGTCTGAGGAAACAAAGTTCTATAGTTCACTAAGTTCTAAGAATCACGCATCGATTGGAATTATCGAGAAACTGAAACAAGCTCTAGACAACAGCTCAATTTTTGGGTATAAATACCCCCCAAGACTCGATAACATAAAAGTAAGACATAATCATTCTTCATCACAATTCATTCATGCATCATTATGGTCATCCATTCATCACTACCATTATTCATTCGCATTACAAGAATTTATTGGTCATTATAATTGTTCATGTATTATCAGAATCGTTAAAGAACCACTTCAAGTAGTTGGGCATCACAAAATACTTTTCCTCTCAAGATCCTTAGGATATCGCATTAAGCATTTAGAAAACATAGACCCTTATTCATCATCATATACTAGCCTAGGGAAGACATGGTATTAGATTATACCCCATTCAACGAGATCTTATATCAAGTAATTCATACCTATATCGGTCTTGTCATGTATTTAGATATCAGTTAATTTGGGGGAAACTTCATACTAGCAAGTCACTATTTACTTGCTAACCACTTAACATTTATTAAAAGCTTAGCATATATCAAAGAGCACAAAATCGGGGAATTTACAACCATCGTATCTCTACTTGTTCCTTTGTTCCCTAGGGTCTTTCAACAATAACTAGACACGACCGATTTTATACCTACTTGGGGATTTCATACTATCTGTGCATATTTCACTCATTATGGTATTTTATCAAACACTAGGCATGCATGGAGTAGCTCACAATTTGGAGTTTCCTATTCAACATACTATGGCGGCTTTTATACATCACCTAAGATCTTTATAAAACCTATGGGGAACGTTCTTCACCTATTCAACCATTTTTACACCCAAAAGTCATAAACACATCACATGAAAAAACAACTTCAAGAGGGTCTATCACAAATGTCACATGAATTCCACATACTACGGTCAAAGCTCAAAAATTTTGTAGGAAAACATAAATCAAAACTCAACAACACATTAAACACCAATTTCAACTCATACAAATCATTAACAACTCATAAACATAAAAATATTTTAGTTTTTAAAAGGGTTCTTGAGATTCATGGATGAAAGGGACCCAAGAATCAGCATCTACATACCTTAACCTTTGAAATTGGATGAACTTTAGGGCTTGAAACCTTATCCACATTTGAAATAAAAAAATTCTTGAAGCCCACATTATGAGGAACTTGATTCTTGAAGAAACCTTGAAGATTTATGGATGATTTTTAGAAGATTAGGGTTCTTGATTGAAACCCTAGTTATACTCTCTTGAGAGAATTAAAAAAGAAAATGATTGAATTAGGGTTTGAATGAGGGTTCCTCATATTTATAGAGGCTTAAAAGGATGGGAAATGACCAAAATACCTTTGCAAAAACTCCCTTGAATTGCTTGAAAGATATACTTGACACCATCCGTGACAGGCCGTCAGGTTCGTGATAGGCCATCATGAATTGTCGTCACAAAAGGGGTCCAAATTCTTGATTTTCTGCACAGGGATGATGACATCATCAGAAATGTCGTCAGAATTTGACGATGTCATCAAAAAGGGTGTCAGAAACGTGATAGCCCATCAGAAACGTCGTCACCTTTTTTCTATCTTGACGTGCTAGAGTAAAATGGGCATAACTCTTTGCTCTGATAGAGGAGTTAGGCAAAATTGGTGTCGTTGGAAAGTTAATTCAAAGATCTTTCAGTTGATATATATAAAACCACACTATTCTTAATAAAAAATAGTTATGGTCAATTGAAGTTGTCCCTAATTTTGACGGTCACTAAAAGTTTAACGATAGGAAAGTTTTCAACTCGTTCATGAGTTAGGAGACCTCTATGATCTTAATTCATGCTCAAATAGATTCCCATAGGATTTTAAAGTATTTCATACTTGGAAGGATATTTCTTAAAATTTTTGACTTCGATTTTTTCTTTACTAAATACTCTCTAAGGCTCAGACTGGAAGAGGATTTTGTGGGGCGTTACATTATCTACCCCTTGAGAATATTCGTCCTCAAATATCATTTGATAGACTTAGAATACGGATCAACAAAACTTACTCAAGAAATGGAAACATCTCAGATCAGGACTACGCAACTGGAATGACTAACATATAGAGTTCTCACACTGGGCATGCATATATAAAGCATGGAATACTCGACCCATGATACTCATAGCTGAATTCTCATAATACACATACACATCTGATGAATGGACTCATAACAGGGATGATTTCATGAATACACGACTGAACAGACACTGACAAGCTGAACTTTTACTACTGAATGTACATATCTAATGCATGAATGTCCGACTAAGCTGACTTTTGAAAGCACGACTTAACAATGTAAAAATGATTGATGCTA
This sequence comes from Capsicum chinense, assembly GCA_026120095.1. Taxonomy (NCBI): domain Eukaryota; kingdom Viridiplantae; phylum Streptophyta; class Magnoliopsida; order Solanales; family Solanaceae; genus Capsicum; species Capsicum chinense. Next base: position 141,636,657 of record JAPEIP010000008.1, on the reverse strand, counting down.
ACTATACAAGGAAAATTTGAACATGAATCGAGATGAATCTAATAGAATTCAACATCATAATACCATGGGGTATGTCCCCCTTGGGACTCTATATCCCTCTAAACATACTTCACTAAAATACTTGAGCGGTGCACGGGGCACCTACAGACTGGATCATAATTGACTGATCAAGATCTAAAACTTATACATGACTCATGCTAACATATAAGCTCAAAATAAGAGTGAAGGATGTATCAATGCATAACATAAAGATGAAGGGGTCATAACATACCCAGGTCAATTTCAGGGGATCTTTCCCGATCAAGGCGAGCCTGAAGTGCATACAATCTATTATGAGCTGAAGGATCACTACACTAACTTTTGGGACCTGGTTTAGGACAATCTCAAACTTTGTGACCGGTCTTAACACATCGAAAGCACACATTACTACCAGCTTTAAATACACCCTTATGATTCTTACCACATTCTTCATATAACGGGTTGGTACAAACACCACAAGTACTACTCTGGGCTTTGGAGTTTGGCGCTCCTTCAAATCTGACACCCCCAAAAGTAGGTGTGAGTACACTAGCTAAAGATAGAGTTGGAACTAAAATTCTCCAACCATACTGAGAACTACTACCACCTTGATACCATGATTGTGAGAAACCACGACTGGCTATCTTGGCTCTTTTACTCACTCTCCCTCTCTCTTTTATCTTATCTGCCTCAATCTATTGTGTATAAATCATTAGCCTAGCAAGATCCATATCTCTATTGAGCATAGAAGCTCTATACTCTTTCAACACATCACTTGATATCACAGTCAAAAACTTACTCATACTCAGAAGCATACGTAGCTAATTGGTTAAACTTAAGGTAATACCCTTTCACTGTCATGGAGCCTTGCCTTAGGTTCATAAACTCCTCTACATTAGCTTATTACATTTTTAGCGGGAAAAACCTATCTAGAAAGGCACTCTAAAACTCTAGCCAAGTCACGAGAGCTGCATTCACCCCTCTACTTTCTCCCACATCACTACCCAATCATGAGCAATATCTTTCAACTTATAAGATACTAAATCAACACTCTCCTTCTATGACACATGCATAATCTAGGTGATCTTCTTCACCTCCTCAAGAAACGAATACGAATCATCACCTACTACTAACCCAAAGAATTTGGGCGGGTTTATTTTCATGAAGCTTCTAATCCTAGGTATGGCAGAATTCCTATCTTGCTGAGGTAGGACTGCAGCCTAACGGTTACCATGAACATTAGTCACCACCTACGCTAGCACTTGGAAAGCTGCCCAAAACTCTTCATCTGACACACTCTCATTTTCAAGACTCCCTAGGATACTCTTGAACCTTAGGCTCTGATACCAAGTTTCTAAAGCCCTGAGATCTCATCCCGAGATGTCACACGTTGCTTATGAACCGGAAGGACCATATGCTAATCCTTTACTAATATCTATAACTGTAAACTGCATAATGTCTAAAATAAATGCAAAAACTAGCCATAAGGTTCAGCACATTCATGATTACTCATAATACAAAAACTGAACACTAATACATTCATCTGAAAAGCCTCTAAACTGTCTGAACTGTGGATTCGATGGGACATATCCCCAACTAACTCCGTCAATTGAAAATAAACAAAGTCTTAAGCAATAATAGTACTCTAAAATTCATCCTCGGAGGAAGAGGACTCACCGTTACTGCTGCTGACTAGGACTGAACTATTGAGGAAAAACTGGATCATATGTTTCTGAACCTATGGTGTCAAATAAAACACCATAGCACGAATGTGTCAGTACAAAAATGTACCGAGTATGTAGATGGGGTAGGCTAATACAACAGCTCAGCATGCAAAATATGTACACTGAATAATCATGAAGATGCCGCATAAGAACACATACATGAATGCACAAAACAGAACATAATCATTGCAACTCTAGATACTGAAACTCACATACAATTTTCATGCCGACAGAACTCACTACTGATACTGAGATACTGAATCATTAACTCATCTAAAACTGATAACTGAGGATCTAGATATGCTTACAGCAAGGAGTGAAATATGAACTTACTGCTTTTGACTAACAGAATTAGAGATCAACTTTGCTAACAGATTATTCTAGAAGCTGTTATCAATAATATGAAGTATGATTGTATCTGAATCTGATGATAAGAATATTCAATAGGAATCTGATACCGTGACCAAGCATGTCTGGCAGCATATCTCTTAATGTGATATCAATCAACTATATATGTTACCAAGCCTATCTGTCGGGATAGTCCATGAATCAATGGAACTATCTGAGTTCCTCATAAAGATAGATGACTGTATCTGATAGTCCTGATTTTTAAAGACTGATTTTGAAACTGAGACTGAATCTAAAACTGAAATTGTGGGAAGCAGTCACTTAACTGACATGCCTCAACCTACCAAAGGTAGGGTCAAACCTGTGCCCCAGTTGAAAGGGTGTCATTGCCGCGCCAATGGTAAAGATAACTCTATGTGACCCTCATCTTGCAGGTCCTCAAACGATGATGGTAGAGCTATCATCTAGTAGGTCAAGCCACCTTATCTACCCTTATCTAGCAGGTATGATGTCTCTTATCCACCCTTAACTAATAGGTGTGATGTCTCAACAAAAGATGGCTATATATTTCTGGAGCATAAGGATTGCTTCTAAGAATCACACCCTCTACTAGTAGGTGAGATCCCATCCTTGAGCTCGCTCAGTGTTAGTTTTTACTCCCAACTGAATGACAAAGAACTGAATTCTCAATTGAACACTAGTTGAACTAAATTTGACACTGATCATATTACTCAAAATGCTCAGCTAAGTTTTCATGAGATTACTTATTTCCGTATCTGACAGAAAAGAAATCGAATTATTGTATCTGACTGACGATACAGAGCTTGAATGGATTACTCGAATCACTTCTGAGATTAGGATTGAATCACTTGAATACTATTTGAACTGAACTAATTGCAGGTCTGAGGCTAGGTTACTAGTGATATAGAGATTACCGAGGTAACTAAGATTACCGAGCTTTATTAAGCTTTGCACCTGTCTAAGGAAACCGAGTTCTATAGTTCACTGAGTTTTGAGAATTATGGCTTAATTGGAATTATCGAGAAATCGGCACAGGCTCTAGATGACAACTCTATTTGTGGGTGTAAATACCCCCAGGACTCGATAACATAAAAGTAAGACATAATCATTCTTAATCACAAATCATTCATGCATCATCACGGTCATCCATTCATCACTACCATCATTCATTCATCATTACAAGCATTCATTCATCATTATAATCATTTATGTATTATCACAAGTTGTAATGAATCACTTCAAGTAGTTGGGCATCACAACATACTTTCCTTCCCAAAATCCTTGGGACATCACATTAAGTATTTAGGAAACATAGACCCCTATTCATCACCATATGCAAGCCTAGGGAAGACATGCTATTAGATTATACCCCATTCAACGAGATCTTACATCAAGTACTTCATACCTATACCGGTCTTGTCATTTATTTTGATATGACTTGATTTGGGTGAAACGTCATACTAACACATCACTATTTACTTGCTAACCACTTGACATGTATTAAAAGCTTAGCATATATCAACGAGCACAAAATTAGGGAATTTACCACTATCATATCTGGACTTGTTCCTTTGTTCCCTAGGGTCTTTCAACAACCACTAGACACGCTAGATTTTAATCCTACTTGGGGATATCATGCTATCTAGGCATATTTTACTCACTAAGGCATTTTATCAAACACTAGGCATGCATGGGCTAGCTCACAATTTGGAGTTTCCTATTCAACATACTATAGTTGCCCTTATGCTTCACCTAAGCTCCTTATCAAACCTATGGGGAACGTTCTTCACTTATTCAACCAATTCTACACCCAAAAGTCATGAACACATCACATGAAAAAACAACTTCAAGAGGGTCTATCACAACCATCACACGAATTCTACATACTAAGGTCAAAGCTAATAAATTTTGTAGGCAAACATAAATCAAAACTCAAAAACACATTAAACATCCATTTGAACTAATACAAATTATTAACAACTCATAAACATAAAAATCTTTTAGTTTCAAAAAGGGTTCTTTGGCTTCTTGGATGAAAGGGACCCAAGAATCAACATCTACATACCTAAACCTTTTAAATTGGATAAACTTTAGAGCTTGAAACTTTATCCACACTTGAAATAAATAAATTCTTAATATACAACGAGTTATGGTTGATTGAAGTTGCCCTAAATTTTTACAGTTACTCAAACTTGAACGATAGGAATGTTTTCAACTCTTTTATGAGTTAGGGGACCTCTATGATCTTAATTCATGTTCAAATAGATTCCCACATGATTTAAAAGTATTTGATACTTGGGAGGATATTTCTTAAACATTTTGACTCGGATTTTTCTTTACCAAATATGCTTTAAGGCTCAGACTAGAAGAGGATTTTGTGGGGCACTACACATACAATAATAGCTATCATTCCATTATGTAAATGGCTTGATTAGAAGCTCTCTATTATAGGAGATGTATATCTCCAATTGGTTGGTTTAAATTTATTAAGGACGCAGTCATAGGTCCTTACTTGGTATTCAACGCCTTAGAGAAGATTCAGTTGATCAGAAAAAGACTCCGGGATGCTCAGATCCAACAGAAGTCTAATACAGATGTTCATAGAAAGGATCTCGATTTTGAGGTCAATGATTATGTATCGTAAAATCTATCCCATGAAGGGAGTGAAGTGGTTCAGAAATTAAGGGAAACTTATTCCTTGATATGTTGGTCCCTTCAAAATTCTCTGTCACTATGGCAATGTGGCTTATGAGCTCGAATTGCCTCTAGATCTAGCCTCAGTTCATCTAGTCTTCCATGTCTCTTTTCTCAAGAAATGCATAGGTGACCCAGCAGTTATAGTCCCTATTCAGATCATTGACATTTAAAACACCATCTCTTATGAGCAGATTCCAGTTGAAATCTTAGACTATCAGAATCATCGTTTGAGGAACAAAGAAGTCCATCCAGTCAAGGTTTTTTGGCGAAATTAGTTTTATGAGGGAGCTACTTTTGAAGCTGAAGCAGATATACGTACCAAGTATCCTCACCTCTTCTCGGCCAATTCAGATTAAGCTAATGGTAATAGTTTTTCTTAAGGTTATTCAGTTTGACGTTCATGTTCCCATCATAAAACTTGGTACCTATTACCATTACATACTCGGTCATGAATTCATGTATCAGTTCAATTATAACATCATGCATCAGCTATGCATTCTCGTCTTGAGAAACTTAGTTTATCAGATTACTCAGTTATTCATTCATGTATCAATTCAGTTATAAGATCATGCATCGGCTATGCATTCTCATCTTAAGAAACTCAGTTTATCAGATTACTCAGTTATGCATTATCGTAGCAGTTATCCATGCATCAGATATGCATGAGTTCAATATATTTATCATGTCATCCATGAGATCAGACTTTAGTTATTTATGTTTAGTCATGTTTATTTTGTCTTTTATCCCCTCACTGTTGATTCTCATTCGAGGATGAATGTTTTTAAGTGGGAGATATTGTAATACCCCAAAAGTTCAAATATTTTAGGATCATCTCTGAACTCATGAGTAATAAATTTTAGTTCTTTGGTAGTGATATGATCAAGGGTGATGCATATTAATGCCTCAAAAGTATCCTAGCTAATAGAACAATCGAAATATTTCCTTACCGATTGAATTCTTGAGTAGGATATTGGTATAGTCAGCTTCAAACGAGGATATATCTCATTATGCTATGAATCTCTGAGCACATGATGCACCAACAGATATATAATTGAATTAGCTTTTCAACAAACCAATTTTGCCTAAATCCGATATCGGAGCAAGAAGTTATTCAAATTTTACTTTGGCATATCAAGCTGGGATACTGAGTGACGACATTCGTGATAAGCTGTCACGCCCGTGATATCCTATCACCAATGTCGCCAGCCCTGGGTAGATTTTCACCCCCAGTGACAATATTTTGTGATAAGCTATCACGCCTATGATAGCCTATCACCAATTTCGTCAACCTTAACAAGAAAATCAAGATTTTACCTATTTGTGACGATAATTCGTGACAGCTTATCACCAGCTTGACTACTTGTCCGAATGTCGTCAGCTATTTTTCCCAGCAATTGAGGGACATTTTAGTTAAGGTATTTTGGTCTTTTTCCTTCACTTCCCATGACCTATAACCCTCAAGGAGTGTATTATCTTCCATTTTCTTTAGTGAAATATCTCAAAAAGCTCTCTCATACACTCTCAACCACAAGATCAGGGTTTGCTCTCAAGATTATCTCCTTAAGGGCAAGCCTAAAGAATTCTTCAAGAACCTTCAGAAACATTAGATCTCTTCCAAGATTCAATCACTAAGGTATGCGTAGTGTTCATCCATGGGTCTCTTTCTTCCATGTAGCTCAAGAATTATTTTTTTAATTATAAATTATGATTTCTTTGTCGTGTTATGAAAATATTCATGTTGATGATTGTTATTTGGATTCAAGGTTGTATCTTGATAGGTTTTCATGAAGCATGTGAATAGGTTAGGTGAAACAAATTAATTTTGGATAGATTAAGATGGTCGAAATGATTAATATACCTATTCCTTAAAAGAGTGCATGCAAAGTGTTGGATAAAATGCCTAAGGAACTAGAAATCATGCAATATAGTTAAATGGGGACTATGTGAAGGATTCATGATATTCCCCTATGTTCCAATGACTTTCATGTTGATAGTGTGCCTCGTAAATGTTGTTGGATTGTTCATGATCTAGCCTAACAAGATTATTCTATGCTTACTTTCAAATCCTACTTATGTACAAGATG
>JAPEIP010000008.1:141576046-141629665 GCA_026120095.1 Capsicum chinense | reverse complement strand
TAAGGTATGCGTAGTGTTCATCCATGGGTCTCTTTCTTCCATGTAGCTCAAGAATTATTTTTTTAATTATAAATTATGATTTCTTTGTCGTGTTATGAAAATATTCATGTTGATGATTGTTATTTGGATTCAAGGTTGTATCTTGATAGGTTTTCATGAAGCATGTGAATAGGTTAGGTGAAACAAATTAATTTTGGATAGATTAAGATGGTCGAAATGATTAATATACCTATTCCTTAAAAGAGTGCATGCAAAGTGTTGGATAAAATGCCTAAGGAACTAGAAATCATGCAATATAGTTAAATGGGGACTATGTGAAGGATTCATGATATTCCCCTATGTTCCAATGACTTTCATGTTGATAGTGTGCCTCGTAAATGTTGTTGGATTGTTCATGATCTAGCCTAACAAGATTATTCTATGCTTACTTTCAAATCCTACTTATGTACAAGATGCATAAAAATCATGTACTTTATGAAATTCCCCAAGTTATGATAATATGAATTATGAACAATAATCTTGTGATCAAGTCAGTCACGTGTGTGTCAGTTTCCTTCTATCGAGTCCTAGGGGTATTCATATCTAAAAAATATAGTTGTGACTCTAGAACCATGTCATGTTTCACGATTTTCGAAATCAAGCCATGATTGAATAAAAATCAATCAGTCATGTGACTCAAGAAAACCTCATGATCCCAGTCAGTTATCTGATATCAGTAGTATTCCATCAGTGAATAGAAATTCTATAAGTTTGTTTCACGTGGTGTCAGTTAAATAATGTTCAGTCTATTCGGATGGGAGTAGGAGTTAGCACCGAGTGAACCCAATGATGGGAACTCACCTATTATATGAGGGTGTGATTCTTAACAGTCATCTTTGCATTCCAGGACTATGTAGCCAGCATAGGTTTGTAGCCTATTATATGAGGGTAGATGAGATGGCTTAACCTGTTATAAGAGCATTCCCAGTGTTCTTACTAGAGTTATCTATTATATGAGGGTTGCTCACAGTTGTCCTTACCAGTGGAGTGGTATTGACACCCTTCCAGTAAGGGCAGAGATTGGACCCTAGCTTAGCTATAATTGCATATATGGGGCATGTCGGTTAAATAACTACCTCCCACAGTTTCAGCATCAGTCTCAGAAAATAAACTCATATAGTTCTTCAAATTTTAGTAAATCAAGACTGTCAGATACAGTCAGTTTAATTACAGTAAAGAACTCAGATAGTTCTATTAGATCTAGGATTTTCAGATACAGTCACCCATGTTATCAGAACAATAGTATCAGTCATGATTAGTTATCAGTAAACCATGTATTAGTGTACAGATTTAGCTATCACTCATTCACGATCTCAGTTACTATGCATGCATGTTTACACTCTCATATTCATATAATTCGGTCAGTTAGCATTGCTCATGCATGTAACATTTTTCCATTTAGACTATCTCACTCGTATACTTGGTACATCCTTACGTACTGATGCATTTGCGCTATGGTGCTTTTTATTCATGTTACACTATAGTTCTAAAGACAGGAGCTCCAGATCCGCAGTAGCAGTAGCATTAAAGTATTCAGAGTTGCAGTGGGTGCTCTTCATTCGAGGACAATGTGATTCAATTCATTTATTATCTTAGTTAGCTTTCAGTTTTATAGAGTTCATTGGAGACATGTTCCTTTATCTCCTTATTCAGATAGTACTTAGAGACTTTCAGATTTAGTTCAGATTTGAATTCAGTTTTGATTCAGATTTAGTTATTTTGGGTATTCATTACCCTACATGGATGTTATGTTTTGACAGATTCTTTATTCAGTTGAACCTTATGGTGTATTTTTCATGTTTTCCGCATTCTTTATGTATATTATGTACTGTACAGGTACAGATATCAGTCATGGGTTATCTTGTGGTCCTTCGAGGTCATAGGCACCGTGTAGAATTTTGGTTCATAAAATCAGGGTGTTACAAATGCAAAACTTAAAAGAACTTCGGTGCCAAGACCCTGCTGAAATGCCCACCAAAACTGAGAAGTAAATTGAGTACCCCTATCCGAAATAATAGAAAAGGGAACTCAATGCAACCTGACTAACTCCCTGATATACAATCTAGCATAATCCTCATCCGTATAGGATGTGTGCAATGGCAAGAAATGTGTGGACATAGTCAACCTATCAACAACAACCCAAATGGAATCAGGATGATGACGCGAAAGAGGCAAGCCGGTCACGAAGTCCATATTCGCCATCTCTCTCTTCCTAGTGGGTATACTAAACTCTTACATCACACCACCTAGTGTTTAACGCTCTACATTAACCTATTGACACATTGCACACTTTGCTACAAACTCGTCTATGTCCTTCTTCATACCGTTCCACCAATAGATTTTCCACAAGTTACAGTACATTTTGGTAGTGCCGGGATGAATGGAAGAACGTGCGCCATGCATTTTACCCATAATTCTCTACCACAAGTCATCAACACACGGGACACACAACCTACCACGCGATCTCAACATACCATCTCCCCTTTAGGAGAAAACCTATACCTTTTGGTCCTTAACTGACTCCTTTAATTTGACCAAACTAGGATCCCTACCTTGCATCTCCTTTACTTAAGAAACTAAAGAGTATTTGGAACTACTCTGCACCAACGTACTCCCCTTCGCTGAATCAAGAAATCTAACACCCAACCTAGCCAGACAGTGCACATCACGATCTAACTCTCTCTTACCCTCCTCTATATATACAACACTACCTACAGATAATCTGCTAAGGGTGTCCGCCACTACATTTGTCTTGCCTGGGTGATACAATACACTCATATCAACAACTCCAACCACCCTCTCTGCCTACAATTCAATTCATTCTGGGTAAACACATATTGCAAGATCTTATGATAGGTAAACACATCAACATGGTCACTATAAAGATAGTGTCTCCAAATTTTTAAAGCAAAGGCCACGATAGCTAACTCAAGATCATGGGTCAGGTAGTTATTTTCATGAAGGTTAAACTGTCTCGAAGCATAGGCTAAAACCTTATCCCTTTGCATTAGCACACAACACAAACCAACTCTAGAGGCATCAAAATACACCACAAAACCATCAGTACCATCCGACAAAGTCAACACAGGGGCTGAAGTGAGTCGAGTCTTTAACTCCTGAAAACTTTTCTCAGAGGAAAGGGACCACTAGAATTTAACCTTATTTTGGGTCAATCGGGTCATAGGAGATGCAATAGAAGAGAAAACCTTACCAAAACAATGATAATAGCCAGCTAGACCTAAGAAACTTCTAATGTCAAATGCAGAGATAGGTCTAGAACAATTTCTAACAGCTTCTGTCTTTTTGGGATCAACTATAATACCTTTGGCTGAAACAACATGACCCAGAAAGGCTACAGACCTTTGCCAAAATTCGCACTTCGAAAATTTAGCAAACAACTGGTGATCTCTAAGAGTTTGTAAGACAATTCTAAGATGAGTTACATGGTCATTCCCGTCATGGGAGTACACAAGGATGTCATCTATGAACACAATGACATTTAACACTCAATTCATGAGGTTAATGAAGGATGTTGGGGAATTGGTTAGCCCGATAAACATGACTAGAAACTCAAAATGTCCATAACAAGTTGGGAAAGCTAAATTTTGAATGTCACATTCCCTCACCTTAAGTTGGTGATAGCCGGATCTAAGATCTATCTAGGAGAAATAACCTGTACCATGCAACTGATTGAACAGGTCATCAATTCTCGAAAGAGGACACATATTTTTGACTGTGACCTTGTTCAGTTAATGGTAATCAATGTACATAGGCAAAGATCTGTCCTTCTTTCGCACAGAAAACACAGGTACGTCCTAAGAAGAAATGTTGGGCCGAATGAAACCTTAATTGAAGTGATCTTTGAGTTGCTTCTTTAACTCCTTAAAATCTATGGGTGCCATATGGTATGGAAAATAACAAATAGGTTGAGTGTCAGGAAGAAGGTCATTCTGAACACTATCTCTCTATTGGGAGGTACCCCTGGGAGATCTTTCAAAAAGACATCTGGAAACTCATTAACAATATCAACTAACTGAATAGTTGGAGCCTCGGACTGAGTGTCTTTGACTCTTACTAGAGGTTAAATCCAACCTTTGGATATTAGTTTTTTGGCTTTGATATAAGAGGTAAAATGACTCTTGAGAGATACCAAACTCCTGGACTACTCAAAAACTGGCTCACCAGGACACTAAAACTTGACCATATGGGTATGACAATCTATAGATACTTAATAAGAATGAAGACAATTCATACCCCGAATAAGGTCAAAATCCACTATGTCTAACAGTATCAAATCCACAAGTATGACTCTATGAAGAACAGTAATAGGGCAATTTCTATACTCTCGGTTAGCAACAATAGACTCCCCTACTGGTGTAAAACTAGGAATTGCTCAAAAATCTTTTTGGGACTTATTTTGAAATTCACAACGACAAGTGGGGTCATATAAGAGAGGTTTAACTCATGGTCCAACAACACATAAACATCGAGAAACAAGTAACGAAGCATACTAGTAAAAACATCAGTGGAATAATCCTGCTTCCAATTGGATAGTAAGACATAGAATCTGTTATGGCGCTGACTGCCAGCAGTACTAGAAGAAGCGCGCTTAGTAGGGGTTGGATAAAGTACCGGAGCTGGTGCACTAGCAGCCTATGCCTGAGGTCGGGCAGCCCTGTTCCCCTATCTAGCATGGAGGCAATCTCTAAGTCTATGGGACTTCTCTTGCTATAACCAAAGCAACCCCTAGAATCTCCAAAACATTACCCAAGGTGATTGCTACCACATTTAGCAAAAGAAGGTTAATAGGGCCTATTGTAAACACTGTAATGCGACCCAAAAATGAAAGGCCTACTCCTTTGCTCCTACCTTCCTTTAGTCATGATATCACTAGCTGATGAAGGAACTAGAACTGATATACGTCTCTAAAACTGAGGGCGGCTCCCTCTATGGAACCTAGGCCGACTATACTTATGCTGCTTAGATTTAGCCCTTTTTCTACCCCTCATTCTTTCTCTCTATCTAATCTTAGCCACCTCTATCTTTTGGGTATGCATTATTAACATAGCCAGATCAATATCCTTAAGGAATATTATATCCCTACAGTTATTCAATACCATCCTAGAAACACCGATAAAAAACTTACTCATACTAGCCCGGGTGTCAAAAATTAAATCAGGAGCATACTTGCACAACTGATTGAACTTCAAGCAGTACTCCTTAATAGTCATAGATCCCTGTCTCAAGTTCATGAACTCCTCAATCTTTTCCTTCCTTATCTCAAGCGGAAAGAACTGGTCCAAGAAGGAATCTTGGAATACTTAACAAGTCATAGGAGTGGTTATCTCACCTCTACCTTTATTCCACAATACTACCCAATCATAAGCAATGTCCTTCTGTCTATAGGATGCCAACACAACACTTTCTTCTTCCAAAACCTGCATCACATCAGTGATCTTCCTCACCTACTCCAAAACAACTAGGGATCCTCGTCTGCCTTGGACCCTTAAAACTTAGGTGGATTCATATGCATAAAGTCACCAATTCTAGCCACGGCTATATGACTACCCTATTGGTTAACAATTGGGACTAGTTATTGGCTAGAACATTTGTGTTGATCACTTAGGCTGATGACTGAAAAGCCGCCCTAAACTCAGCATGGTGCACCATCTCTTTCAAAGGATCAACATATGGGGGTTGCTCATCATTGATCCCATAGAAATTTGCTCTTCAAAGAGGAATCTTTTGAAAATAGAAAGCATAGACTATTAGATAAGAGGGACAACTATAGGCACGATAGAATCTGAAAGAAGAAATAACTTTTTCCTCAAATGTCTCGTAGTCTCTTGTTTATAGCTATGGCACGCTACACACCGATGATCATGACTCTACTCAACATGACTTGTCAAACTCATTAGACTCCTTAGAAACTTTAGGCTTTGATACCATATTTGTAATGACCCAAAATCATCTCTCGAGATGTCACACGGTGCTTAAGACTACAAGTAGCCCCAAGCTAACCCTTCGAGCCAATTTTTACCAATAACACTCAATCCAAGATGAAATAGACTAAACACTCGCATATTCATATGACATAAAAAGAAATACGAGAAAGATACTCCATCCATATGGCCATAATATAGAGAAACCTAAACAAAACCACAACACCAAACCCTTAAGACATCATAAGTATGATACTATTCTAACAAAACCTTTACAAAAAAAAAACTAGAGAGACGTTGGGACAGGTCCCTAACTAACTCAAAATAAACTAAAGATTAAATATAGTCTCTCAAATACAGAAAATATTTGAAGATCGGTTGTCAAACCATGAGGACTCATCACTGTAGAAAACGTAGGCAAGGTACTCAAAGAATCACGGATGAGGCTGGGACTGAGTACCTGAACCTACATTATAAGAGAATGTAGCACATAGACATATATGTTAATCAGTACTTTGGAATGTATCGAGTATGCGGGGGTGAATGCATATGTATAAAAATAGTACCGATCTTCTTCAATCAAATCATGTATGCTAAATGAGATGACTCACATTGCTTGAACAAGTATAAAATATAAAGCTCATAAAGCATATAGAATGAGACATGCAACTCAAATCTCGTGAGTCATCACTCTTTAACCTTAAAACCAGAAATTTTCTCTTATTCTCAATACCCAAAGGCTAAGGACTTTGAACAATACTTTCAACTCATGCATATGTCTCATGGACGGTAAAACCTCTTTAATTCTCAACATTTTATATTAATTTAAAATGCATATACTTTGAATTCGGAGTCATATGAACTGGGAACATACTTGAAGGCATCTCATTCACCTTAGGAAAATATCTAATTGCAAGCTTTAGGAAAATCATTCTATCTTAAATGGAAAAGTACTCTTGCTTAAGGAAATAACTTATCTCAAAGCTTTATGAAAAGTACTATATCAAGGGAAGATACTTTTATTTAGAAAAATAACCCACCTCAAGGAAGCACTTCAATTAGGTAACAACTTTGAAATCCTAACGTATAGGAAAATAACTCATAGGAAGGGAAAATAAGTATCAAATTTTGAAGTTTAAAGGGCATGGGAGGTTCTCGTAACTGACATAAACCATGCGAGCTACATGGAGTCCAATAATATGTCCTCCTAAGGAGGAGACCCCACGTTGGGGAGGAGCACCATACTCTTACCAAGGAGTATAACCGAGGTCTAGTGATCACTAAATAAAAATTGACCTCGGGCCTAATCATAATCATCATAAACTCAGCCTCAGGACCAACCTATGGTGGTACGTTGTTTTGTGGTAAGAAACCGTAGTGACTTACCCGTTTGATGCTAAGTATTACTTCCTTTAGATTATCTTCGCTCATCTCATAAAAATCCACTTTTAGAATAATCTCATGGTTCACCAAAAATCCAATAATCAAATCAATAATATCATATAATGAAGTAGATTTTAAAGCTTTCAGACTATTACATCAATTCATTTCTCAACCATCTCAAAATACTCAATTCATGGGTGCTTATAGCACAAGAGTTCATAATGTCACAAGAATCAAATAGGGCTTACTAACCCACAATTCAATCTCAAGTTAAAGCTCATCAAAAGCATAAGATATAGCATATAGATTCACAAATAATGTGGAAATCTTGGAATTTCAGCAATTTATCTCAAAATCTCAATATAGTCATACGCTTATATATCTCAACATTGAAAATATTAGCTTCTCAAAGAGTAAAATCATGGAGATTATACCCAGCTGTAAATTCTCAATAATACATGCAGAAATCATGCCATTTGACTCTTAATTCATGGGTAATATCAAAATAATGCATTGAATAATAATGGGTGAGAAACCCCAATTAAAAGTCATCTAAAAAACTCATAGATTTACAGAAATTTATGATGTAAATAAGACTTTTGGGAATAACGGTGAAAGGGTAACCCTTGTTCAAAACCCCACATACCTTGATTTGGAAGCTTTGGATGAACTTTCACATTTCGAACACTATTCGTACTATTGAATAAGGTTTCTTGAGGCCCTTGACTTGGGAAACTTGAATCTTGACTCAATTTAGAAAATCTATGATGTATTCTTGAGATTCTTGAAAGAGTTTTTGGATACATAGGATTTTTTATGAGAGAAAACTTAAGAAAAACCTCATAGAATGCTTGTAGATGATTTTGATTTGGTGTTTGCACAGTTTTATAGGCTTCAAAAAAGTCCAAAATTCCCCATTTAATATTTGTACGAAGCTAGAAAAATTGAACTGGGAACCCTATTAAAGGGGTCATTGCGACGCACCAATTATCGCGGTGGCTCACTGGAAATTGACAATTAGCAATATGGGAATCACCGTAATGCAGAGCCATTATATTTTCCCATTGGTTTGGACAAGGAACCTTAGAGAGACATTCAAATATTGTGTAGCTCCACTCCATGATGCATCAAAAACTAAAATGACATAGTTTTACGACTAGGTCTTAAATTAGTCATAACTTCTTACCCGGGTATCGGATTTTGGTGAATCTTATATCAACGGAAAGCTTATCAAATTTAACATGTGATAGAAATTCTAAATAAGGGAAATTCTGTATGGTTAATATTACACTAAATTAGAAATACACTTCTTTTTCTTTTAGGGCCAGAATTATGCCTCACTCGACATGCCCTAAGGCTCAAACTATGAGAAATCTTTGTTGGACATTACAGCCCCATTAAACCTTTAGCTTATATTGTTTTGTAGCCTATTCCTATTCTTCTATTTACCTTAATTTGATTAAATGCTCCCAAGTTATGTAGTGTAAAATTAGTTTCTTAAGTATTTAGAAATTAAAGAAGAAAGAGCTAAAAATAAACCCCTACAATATTTCGCTATTTTTGTTTTAATAGAGTTGATGGGTTTTGGTTTTGAGATGAAGGAAATTATGCTTTAATTTAAGTGTTGACAAGAACTACTCAATTCTATTTTATATGTGAATGATTTTAATTATATGGGGAAAAACAAAAGAGGTGGGAAAATTAATATGGTAGAAAATTGATTGTTAATTGAGATATCCTAATGTTATTGTGATACATTAAAGAGCTTAGGGTAGATATTCACTATTCTTGGCCAAAATACTTCTTACCCAATCCTTAACATTCATTACAATCCTTAAAGGCCTATTTGATCATAAGTCTTAACAATGTAACATTAGTATAATACAACACTATAG
The DNA here is from genome assembly GCA_026120095.1 of Capsicum chinense. NCBI lineage: Eukaryota > Viridiplantae > Streptophyta > Magnoliopsida > Solanales > Solanaceae > Capsicum > Capsicum chinense. The sequence continues at coordinate 141,620,406 of JAPEIP010000008.1, read as the reverse complement.
GAAAGCCTATGGTTCATGTTGTGTAAATTGTGAATTCTTTTTGAGAGTGATTTTAATTTTAACCTTATACCCATTGTTCTGATACTTTCATCTATATGAGTGATAATGGGTAACTCTTTTGTTCTTAGGGAGCATGTTTGATGATAATCCAGTGATCCGTATGATCTTTGTGATTGAGTAATAGACATGAGTTTTCGAACTTGGAGAGTTAATTCTTCAAATTAGGATGTTTAGAAGTAGTATTATTGATTTCTAAATTGTACTAAATATGTTTGTGTATGAAATTTACAATTTATCTAGTCATTATAGTGTTAGCTTAAGTGTATTGCTTATTGTAGTAGTATTGAAATCTTATCATCATTTTTATTCTCAAGTGAAGAGTTTTTCAAGGAAGAATAAGTCTTTTTGTTTGGGGTGATTATCGAAGGTAGATCTATGCAACTCAGTGTTGTTATCTACACATGTATAGCTTAGTTTTGAGGAATTCTATTGTACTTATTGAGTTAATATTAGTGAGAAAGAGAATCAAAATGTTTATTTATGCATTTGGAGTTTCAAATATTTGTTCATTATGAGATATGAGTCAAAACACTAAGTTAAAGTTCAAATGCAAAAACTAGTACCCTCAGTTTGGGCTATATTCTTTTCTATAGTTAGATTCTATGTGTTTTGACCAATAATTAGTGGTTTTTGATGTTATGAGATTCTTGGAGAGTTGATAAAGATGATAAAATAATGTCACACAAGCTTTAGATCAATTAAAAAAGGCACCACAATGTAAGGCCCCGCAAAGTTCCCTTGTAGTTTGAGCCCTAGGGCATGTCGAGTGAGGCATGATTCCGTCCCTAAAAGAATGAAAAGTTTATTCTTCAGTGAGTAACGTGTTAACCATATATAATTTCTCTAATTTATACTTTTTGTCATCTAGTAAATCTTATAAGCTTTCCATCGTTATAAGATTTGCCTAAATCCGACACTCGGGTAAGAAGATATGGCTAACTTAAGCCTTAGTCATAAAATATAATCATTTAAGTGCCTGGCGCATTGTGGAGAGGGTTGATTTGGAAATTTTCAATTTCTAGTAGAACCCCATGATAGTGGTGCATCACGTATATCTCCCAGGACCAAACCAGTGTGAAAACACAATTTCTCTACATAGCAGAGGATGTTAATTTCCCAATTGTCAAATTCCAGTGCGCCACCGCGAGAAGTGGTGTGTTGCGAAGGCCAAAGAAATCGGGTTCCCGTTCAATTTTTCCAGTTTTGCACAGATTTTTAAATTGGCACTTTGGACCTTTTCAAAGAAAATAAAATCATGGAAACACTAAATCAAAGCCATCTACAGGCATCTTATGAGGTTTTTCTCTAGCTTTCTCTCAACATAAACCCTAAGTATCTAAAACATCTTCCAAGAACCTCAAGAATCCTCCATGGATTTCCTAAATAGAGTGAAGATTCAATGTTCCCAAGTCAAGGACATCAAGAACCCTCATTCTAGAGCACGAATAGAGTTCCGAAAGTGAGAGTTCATCAAAATCTTCTAATTCAAGGTATGTGGAGTTTTTTAACAAGGGTAACCCTTTCACCCTTGTGCCCAAAAGGCTATTTACATCATTAAATTCTTGAAATATATGAGGTTCTTTTTAGATGAATTTGAATTGGGGTTTTCAACCATTATTATTGAATGCCTTATATTGATATTTCCCATGAATTAATAGTCAAATGACATGATTTCTACATGTTTTCTTGACTATTTACAGCTAGGTATAAACCTTATGCTTTTACTCCTTCATAAGCTAATATTTGCATTGTTTGTATATTTAAGCATATGGCTATATTGTGATTTTTAGGTAACTTGCTGAACTTCCCAGATTTCCACATGATTTATGAATCTATATGCTATATATTATGTTTTTGATAAGCTTTAACTTGAGATTGAATAATGGGTTAGTGAGCCTTATTTGAGACTTGTGAAATTATGAACACTTGTGCTATGAGCACCCATGTTTTGAGTATTTTGAGATGATTGAGAAATGAATTGACCTAATGATCCTTGAGCTTTGAAATCCATTTCAACATATGAGATTATCGATTTGATTATTGGGTTCATGGTGAACCATGTGACTATTCTAAAAGTGGATTTTTAATGAGATGAGTGCAGATAATCTAAAGGGAGTAGTATTTAGCATTGAGTGGGTAAGTTACTATGGTTTCTTACCCAAAAACTATGTCCCACCATTGGTTAGGCCTGAGGCTGAGTTTATGATGATTATGACTAGGCCCAAGGATGAGTTTTTGTTAGTGATCACTAGACCTAGGTTATACTCCCTGGCAAGAGTATGACGCTCCTCTCCAATGTGGGGTTTGTTCCTTAGGAGGACAAAACATTGAACTCCATTTTTCTCACATGGTTTATGTCGGTGTCAAGAACCTCCCTTGAAATTTAGACTAAGAGATCAAATACTTATTTTCCTTCCCTATAAGCTATTTTTCTAAATAGTTGAATTGCAAAGATGTTTCCCCAAATAAAGTATTTTATTGATGTGAGTTTTTTCTTAAATGAAATTATCTTCCCTTGTTATAGTACTTTTTTATAAAGCCTTGAGATAAGTTGTTTCCATAAACTAGAATGCCTTTCTATTTGATATGGAGTGATTTACCTAAATCTTGAGATGAGATATTTTCCTAAAGTGAATTAAATGCATTCAAGTATGTTTTCAAGTTATATGATTCCGAATTCCAAGTATATGAGTTCTAAATAGTTATGAAATATTGAGCATTGAAGAAGTTTAACTCTCCATGAGACTTATGCATGAGTTTAAAGTATTGTTTAAAGTCCTATAGCCTTTGGGTATTGAGAACAAGAGAACATTTTAAATTTTGAGATTAAACAATAATGACTTACGAGATTTGTATTACATGCTCTATTCTACATGACTTATGAGCTTTATATTTTATACTTGTTCAAGCCATGTGAGTCATCTCATAATGAATACATGATTTGATTAAAGAAGATTCTTATTATTTTATTCATGTGCATTCACCCTCGCAAACTCAGTACATCCAAGTACTGATCCACATATATGTCTATGTGCTACATTGTGTCATAATAGAGGTTCAGGTGTTCAGTCCCAGCCTCACCCATGATTCTTTGAGTACCTTGCCTACATTTTCTACAGTCGTGAGTCCTCATGATTCGAGGACTGATCTTCAGATATTTACCATATTGGAGAGACTATGTTTATCTTTAGTTCATTTCGAGTAAGTTGGGGACCTGTCCCAACGGCTCTCTAGATTTTTATTTGTAGAGGCTTGTTAGACCAGTGTCAGACTTTTGATGTGTCAAGGGTTTGATATTGTGATTTTGTTGAGATTTCTCTATATTGTGGCCTTATAGACAGAGTATCTTTTCCATATTTCCTTGCATGTGATATGACTATGCTAGTATTGAGTCCATTCTTATCTTAAATTGAGTGTCATTGGTAGAAACTAGCTCTAAGGGTTTTCTTGGGTATACTCATAGCCTTAGGCACCATTTTAAGTCTTGGGAGATGATTTAGGGTCGTTTTTACACACAATTCGCGAACCTCAAAGGCAAATGCATGGCACGAGTTTTTGATAAATATGGAAAATTGGCACGTAATGCTGCCTACATGCCATATTAATGTTGTGGCACAAACTTTGATGTATTTTAAGATGCAATTTCCAGTATCACACCTATATTAGGTTATGTCGCTCTACCTATATGGCATCATATTTGCATGGCACAATTCTATGTTCAAATCGACCACTTTTGTCCTAGTAAAAATAAGACACTATATTTCTTCTATAGATACCTTGGATTACCATAGAGCTTTAAAATATGTTGGAGAAGGATTAAATTATGGTTTTTATAGCTCTAATTTAGTTGGTAAATGAATTTAAACATAGATTAATCTTTTGTGATTATGTGTATGTCCACGAGGGGCTAAATACCCTTTCCGAGGTTAAGGAAAAAAACCTTATTTCTCATGCTGTGTATTGAATTGGTTTTGATTATTTATAATATTTGGTTGTTTTGTTATCCTCTTTATAACTTTTTAAGGATTCACGTCCCTTACAATACATGATTAACTCTATGATAAACTCAGAAAGATGAATGATTGTGTAGAAGGTAGGATAGAGCGAATAGGACCATAATCTCAATTAAATGATGTTATGATTTGAATTTAGGATACGAATATACGTAGGTTCCCTATTTGGAAAAATTATGGGATAAAATATGAATGCATTTAACTTATTTCATCCATCCTCGGTCAACGATGTAGTTTTTTGGATAATTTAGTTAATTATGATGATCGTAGTTGAAATATCAACAACGTGAACCAACAACCAAGATAATTAACCTAACCAATGAACAACATAGCTTAGAATGATTGTTCATAGTGCATTAAAAATGGTTTTCTCCCTATTTATGATTCCAGAATCTTTAGTTTACCATTATGTTTACTTTACTTTTAGTTATAACTCTCTACTTCTAGCGGTTATATTTGCACTCACTTAATCAAAATAGTTGAATTTGAATTGGATAGTTGCTTAACGCTAATCTCTAAAGAATCAATACTTGGATTTATTCAATGACACTATATTACATAGGATGAACATGTACACTTGCATCTGCGCTTGGACGTAATTAGTTTTTGGCAACATTGTCGGGGACTTGTAATTTGGCAACTACTTTGGTTTTAGTTTTGATTTTTATTTCCTGAATGCTAGTTACTTGATCTTTGCTTTTGCATTTACAGTCACATGTTTTAGAAGATTGTAATATGGTAAGGGATTAGGAGTTTGTTAAACCAGACCTCAAACCTGAGCAACCCTTGCACCAACAAAGGATAAAGGTATAATTTAATAGAATATCATAAAAAATCTAGAAGAGAAAGATCATCATATACCTATTGATGAAGATTTGCTAGCCTTTAGGGTTGTATGGGAAGTGGTATTCCCACTCGCAACAAATATGACCTCCGCTATCTGAAGACCCTCTAACGAAGGTAGATTTGAGTAAGAAAATGTTCAACTTTTGCACAATAGAGGCAATTTATCAGTGTATTACAAGAGGGTAGAGAGGATTACTTACTAAATTAGAGATCAATACCATAGTTATACCTAATAGGGTATCCATCGATTATGTAAGGTTGATTCTCTCACCTTTTCACTCTTGGGGGATACAAAGAATTTATTGAATGTAGACCTAGAAGGGTCAACCACTACATGGTATGATTTAGCCCCGAAATTCCTAATCCATTTCTTTCTATTTGGAATGATTTTAAGACTATGCAGGGATATTTTAAGCTTTAAGCAGAAACAAGATGAGAACCTTTATAATGCTTGGGAGAGATTTAAATTCATTCCTTGGGACTGTCCATATCACCACCAGTCCAATGAGGTATCAGCTTATGACTTTGTTCAAGCACTTGACCATTACATGAAAATTTTAATAGATTTAGCTTTAGGTAGTCAAACTCTGGAAAAGACTTAGGATAACATTTATACATTCTAGAACTGTATTGTTCAATGAAATCCTTACTGGCATGGGAATGTTTATAGAAGCTCAATTAAAAAGGTTACGGGTATGATTAAAGTTGATAGTATCATAGACTTTGCCGCCCAATTATCCGCTATGTAGAACCAAATGATGAATCAATTCAACAAATTGGGTATGAACCAATCTCCTTCTTAAGTGAATGCAGTGCAGTAGATACCTGGGTGGTGTGAGATGTATGGAAATAGTTACCACTCTACAGACTAGTTTTTTCAAATCCTATATTCTTGAATTTTATATGTCATTCAAACGAGCTAACTTATGTGAATACCTATCGCTAATGTGGTAGACTCAACCATATTAATAATGGGGAAACAATCTAAACCATTATTTCAAATAATAATACATTACACAAGCAAGTAATATTGAGGAAACTTTGAAGAATATCCTGTCCTATCCATAATTCTATCTCCATTGAAACTTTAGTTTATATTATTTTGTATCCTCTTGTGTAGCCTATTTCCTTTTTCTATTGACCTTAATTTGACTCAGTGCTCCTAAGCACTTTAGTTTTAAATTATGTTTGTTAAGGAATTTTAAATTAGAGAAGAAAAAGGTGAAAATAAAGCCCATAGTATGTAGTTGTTAATGCTTACATAAATTTGATGTGTGGAGGTTTGTAGAGGGAAAAATATTATTTAATGTAGGTGTTGAATACTCCCTTTCATTATATTTATGGATGATATTAATTAGATGGGGCAAAACAAAAGAGGTAGGTAGATGAATGTGGCGGAAATTTGGTTGTTAATAGAGAGACCTTAAATTTCTTGTGAGGACACATGTATGATGGTAGTTGTGTGATTTGTATGATCTCTATCATTGAGTAATATGAAGGATTTTTTGAACATGGTGCGTCAATTCTTGGTGTTGGGATTCTTTGAAGTAGCATTATTAAGTTCTCAATTGTACAAGCCATGTTTGTGTGTGAAACTTGCTATCTATTTAGTTATTGTAGTGATAGATTGAGTGTCTTTATTGTAGTAGTAATATTAGAGTCTTCTCATGATGATAATGCGTAAGTGAAGAGTTTTTCAAGGATGAATAAGGTTTTAGGTGTGCGCTTATGTTCTGAGGTGGATCTATGCACCTCAGTGGTGTTATCTATTCCTATATAACTTAGTTTTTAGGACTTCTATTGTACTTGTTGAGTTAATCTTTGTATAAATAACAATCTAAGTGTTTACATATAAAAATATAGTGTTTAATATGTTTTCATAATGAGTTGTGAGTCAAAACACTATGTTAAAGTTCTAATGCGAGAACTAGTAACCTTAGCTTGAGCTATGTTCTTTTCTAGTTTGTCCTGTTGGGTTTTATGTGTTTAGCGTTGTAATTTGTGGTGTTTAATGCTATACAGTGCTTGTATGTTTATCAAGATGATAAATTGATGCCACCCAAGATGTAAATAAAGATAAAAAGGCAACACAATACTTGGACTTGAAGGATAAGCTCAGTGGAGAATTTTTGGTAAAATCTAGAAAATATGGACCTATTGGCGTGCCACGTTGGCTAGATGCCTCACTAAGTCCATGGCACTCCATTGGCTGCAACATAAGATGTAATTTCCAGTATACCACTGAGATTAGGCCATGTCATGCTGCCTATATGGTGAGATATTTGTGTGGCATGGGGCTATGATCTTATCGACCACTTTTGTCCTATTATAAATTGGACACTCTATTCTTTGTGTACGCACCTTGCACAAACTTAGGGATTGAAAAAACATTTTAGAAGGCTTCAAATAGTGTTTTTATCTATTCACATTAGTTATTTTATTGATTTTAATATGGATTTATCTATTGTGATTACGTGTATGGCCATGATCGGCTAAATACCCTTTTCCGAGGAAAAGAACTTGATTAGTCTTGTTGTTTGTTGAATTTGTTTAGGTTATTTATCGTATTTGGTTTTTTTTATCCTTTTTATCAGTATTGTAAGGATTCGCGAACCTTAGAATACATTATTAACTCCATGGTGAACTCATAAGGATGAAAGATTGAGTAGAACATGGGATAGAGATAATAGGATAATAATCTCAATTGAATGATGTTATGATTTGAATTTAGTATACAAATATACCTAAGTGTCGTATTTTGTAAAATTATGGGATAGAATATGAATTCATTTAAATTAGTTCTTGCATCCCTACTCAACGATGTAGTTGTGGGACAATGTTAGATAATTAATTAGAGGTTTTGAAGGTCGTAGTTATAATTTCAACCACGCGAACCAACAACCAAGATAATTAACCTAACAAACGAACTAGGATAAGCCAATTTCAAAAATCTCCCCAACATCTTCTTCTCCTAAAAATACACAGCAGGCTAGAAAACTACTAGCTGAGAAACTATCAATGGTAGAGGGATCTCATATCACAACCTGTTTTATGAGTCATGATGGTACCTATTCTATCTCGCTAGTAGGGAAGCCGAATCATGTCACAAAGCTAAACGCTATGGGCTATCTTTGTGGAAAATGGCCTTAAAGCTAGAAACAAACATTTAAAGATTTAAAAAGAAAAATAAAGAAGTTATAATAGTTTAGTATAATAGATAAACAATTAACAACTATTTCAAAACAAAGTAATGTTTGTACTAGAGCTACGACAAAGACCAATAAATACTGAATAATCAAGTACAACCTTTCTCGAAAATTAAAGAATAAATATGGATAAATAGAAGGGAAAAGGATTATTTGGACTGTAAGAATTCACTCAATATCCAAAAACAACCCTATATGAATATCAAATCACTAATGGATACAAGTTCTCAGATCTGCACCAAAAAAGTATAGATATATAGTTGAAGTACCAAAACTATAGGTACTCGGTTGGCATCATCAGCCGACTGAGCAAAATCATAATATAAATATGTTAAGATACAAAATAAAATAACTAAGTCAATGTGAAAGGGAAAACCTAGAAACAAGCTCCAACATAGTTGTACTTGAATAAATAACTATATACAAAAAAGTAACACAAAGATCACACAACTATATCTACAAGATTGCCCCCATAAGCCAACAAGTGTTGAAAAGTAAATAACCCAATACAATCCTCCATATTCCTGGAGGGTAAAATCAAGGAAAGTAATTAACAAAATAGTAATAAATTATAAATTGGCATGCCATGAGCATGAATCCACCTGACCATATCATAGTATAAGTTACTCCCAAATTGCTGGGCTAGAACCAAAACTCAATAGTATTATCAACATTACCATTGTTTGTCAGACTTAAACCAGAATGCATATTCTCAACATCATCATTATAAGAAGAACATGAATTTGAAATCATATTTCATTATGATTATCAATTGCAAAATTCAAATCCAAACTCATATATCATTAAACCACCATCAATAGAACATATAAATAAGCCACAATCATAAGCCATATCATTAAATATCAATGATTGTCCACTGGGGTTACTCAAAATTAGCCCTAACTCTCACTTACAAAACTAGCATTAGCAATATGCATTTAATCTCTTCAAAGTAACTAAATTAGAATTATTAAGGGTATATCATATGTAAATAAGTCTACAAAAGCTAACAGAAATCATTTTCTAATGTGGGTCGAAGATGCCCACTTCTAATCTCCAACATCCATTTTAGGAAAATTCAATTTAGGACTAGGATGATGCATCTAAACTCATTTTTAGATGTTTATTCAGACAAAAATCCTATGATTATAAATTACCCTAAAACACAAGAAGCTAAGTCAATTACGCCTAAGTTATTATTTCAAGATAGCCTAAACAGTCCAACTAACCCAAAAATTATCAATAATACCTACAACACCTAAATACCATTCAATATTTGTCATATTATTATAATCACACTACAAAATAGCTCAATCTATTAAGTGGGACAACCTAGCCTACCTGTATGCTGAATAAAGTCTAAAAAATCCACTAAACCACTGATTTTCGTTTTCAAGAAGCTTCTGCATGCCGCCGCTCTATCAAAATCACGGTTTACTCATAAAGAATTGAACAATGATATCCATATTGTACTATTTTTCATCAGGTCCAAAGATAGGTAATAATCCTATATATGAGCAATTTACGTAATTGTACTTTTGAAACCAACAAAATGTCACTCTATGCTGAAGGAACATTTACCCTCAAAATGTTTCAATTCTAAGTTTTAATGGTGCTACAATAAATACACATAGATTCTAGGGTTTTTATATAAGGATTAAGGAATAAACCATGAAATTAATGGAAGCTTACAAAATTTTCTACTGAAAATTGTATACATTAATTATACCAAATCTCCACAATCACCAATAATTTATTTCCAAAGTTTCTCGCTTTTGTGGTTCAAGAATTAAGTGAATGGGTGATAAAATGGTGAAAATTGGGTTAATTGGATAGTTATACCTTTCCCTGGTCCACACATGCTACTTCAATGGACATGAGACGCTTAAGGAAACATTGCTTAAGTGATACTTGCTTTCTAAACATAAGTCGCATAAGTGGTGCTAGTATTGCTTAAACGGTATTTTCTAATTCGATGATCGGTATGATAATGCAATACCAATGGGCAAATCTAGTTCACATAAGTGATCGACCAGTTGAGTATGTGATGCACTAGACATTAGCTAAGACATGGATTCATTTTCCAGCCTAATCCTTCAGGATTCATCTAAAACCCCATGTACACAAATAAACTATGCTACCCTATAAAATTTGAATTTTTGGACTCAATGGTAATTGAAATTTCCATCCGATATTATTTCAAAAATGCCATAACACAATTTAGGGGTCATGAAGGCATACACACTATCCCGCCCATAGGTACACTGAACCATTACTTATAGCTAGATACAATGGGCTTCCTTGGTGGAGAATGGCCTAAAAACCAGAAATTAAAATCTAAATACTTCAATAGAAATAATACAATCATAAAGGAATAATAGATAGATAAATTCAACAACCACACCAAAACTCAATAATGACGGTGCAAGAAATACTAAAAATAAACTATGAGTTTTAAATAGTAAAATCTAATATGTTTCAAAAATTAAAGACTAGACATAGATAAATAGAAGGAAAATGGTAACTCTGACTCTAAGAGCTCACATAGTCTCTGAAATCAACCCTGTATAAATGTTAAATAAGCAGCTACAACAAATACTTGGATCTACACCAAAAGTGTACAGCTGTGTAGTATATGTACCTAAACCCCTACTACTCAGTAGGCATCATTAGCTGAATAAGCTAAATCATTATAAATGTAGGATAAGATATAAAATATAATAATCTTAGTTAAGAAAAAAGGGCCAACCTATAAATATGCTCCGACAACACTGATTATAAACAAATAAATACCTATGAGATAATAACATCGATGTCAAACAATTATATCTACAAGATTTGCCCCCATGAGCCAATAAGTGCGAAAAAATAAATAAACCTATGCAAACCCCCATAAGCCTTGAGGGTATTATCAAGGAAACTAAGAAATAGAATATCCATAAATAACCAAATTGCTATTCCATAACAAAGAATCCATCTGCTCAGTATTACCTCGTACATAATTCCTAATGTCGTGCATGAACTGTACCTTAATAGTATCATCATGAATATTCCCTTTGACAGACTTGAACCGAAACTCATATTATTAAGATTATTATCAAATGTCAGACTCTAATAGGAACTCATGTTTATAAGTTTCATCAACTAACTATATCAAAAAGTTATACTGATAACTAACCCAACAAACTATACAAATATATCATGTAACAAGCCATGTAATTAACCATGCCCTAGGTTATGTTGATAGTTCTTATTATAAGTTATTTCAGTAATCATATGTTTAATCCACCTAGCATATATATATGCCATTAATCATATCTATAAGCCCCATTGTATCTATGATTCCTATTATACTCATAAGACATATCATACTATTAACCATATCATATCTATAAGCCAATTCATATTTGTAAGCCATATAATATCTATGGGTCATACCATACCATAAGCCATATTATATCTATAAGCCATATTATATCTATGAGTCATATCATACCTAAACGCCATATCATATCCATAAGCCATACATATTAATGCCATAAAAAAATACCACTCAAAGAATTATAAAATGGTCGATGTAAAAATATAGGAACTCAACTAGGTTAGGGTCGTACCCATAGGTAATAGAATAGTGATATCTCTCAAACTTGATGAAACAACCAGGATATACATAATAGTAAATGGGGGAATTTGCTGTAATAAGTAGAAATTAACAAGACATAGATTTCTTTTTGTTATAATCAATCTTAAATGAACACTAGGACTTTGTTCCCCTCCCCTAGTTTTATAACTTTGTAGGTTTATCATCCTCCATTGGACTAACTCAATAACTTGCATGTAGAATCTAAAGAGTAATCTATCACTAACTATTTTGTGAAAACATTTAGTATATTTCACTCTTTACCTTTTAAGTCTCAAAGTGTTGCCTTTCTAACCATTAACTTAGATCCCAGATTAACTAATACTTTATTACAGTGAAGTAAATTAGATAAGATTGTGGAGTGATAAGATGGGTAATGAATATCTAATTACTATTGTGATCTCTTTTAGTAATCTCTACCTCTCTATTTCGGTATGTAGTGCTTAAATACGGGTTCTTAATGTTTACAACCACTAAGAACTCAATTGAAACAAAGAAAACCATAATACATGCAAGAATATTAGTTTGAAATAAGATTGCACTTCCCCTATGTTGTTATTCTAGCTGAGTTTCCACAACCCTAGCTAAGGGAATTAGATGCTAAGAGTTACAAAACAATCCATGGAATTCAATAAAGAAGACATAGAATTAATCTCACAATAATAGATGAAGAAAACCCATAGTCTTAAGTCAATAAATCCACAAAAAACAAAGAACAAGAGAATCCCATGATAAAAAGTCAGTCTTTGAATCAAAATATTGTTTGTAAGTAGTATGTGTGCGTCACCGTGCATAGACATAACTAAAAATGTCAAAAGAGAATTTATAGACTAAATGGAAAACCTAGGAATCCTTTTCGAAACAAAATAGGAAAATTGAGATGATGGCCACCTACTAGGAAACTTACGTGTCATAGTTAGGCACACATAGGTTATAGGGTCCTCAAGTTGGTAGTATCTCTCTGAATAATAAACTTTTGGCACTTAATCTAGTACCTACAGGTTGTAGGTAATACCTGAGAGCCATAGGTTCCCCAGTGTAGGTAGCTGGAAAAAATCATAACTTCTTATTCTCTAAACATACAACTTCTAAAACCTACAAAACATACAACTTCTAAAACCTACAAAACATACAACTTCTAAAATCTACTCTATTACCTACATCACCTAGGTACCATCGTACGTTGTCCAAAATGTAGTTTGAAACTTCTTTTCTTTAGTTTAGCTCCTATAACCTGGTTTCTTGAAAACAAGATACAAAACACATCATATCTAAAGAAATGACCAAAATAATTGCATAATTTCGTTATTTTAAACATTGAAACTGCTATGAAGTCACAACAAATCATTGTCCTTAACATAGAACCTTTGCATGTCCACACCCAATAAAGCACAATAATTAACCCAGCGATACTTAACAAAGAGAAACCTAAAATATCTATGGCAGTTAATTATCTAATTTAAGCTAAATTGAATTACCCCCTCAAATTTTAACTTTTAAAAAACAATTGTATATATCAATGTAGCACAACAATATGAAGTAAGGGAATAAGTTTATGACATTACATTAACAATAAGAAATCACACATATATAAAAAATTTCACTACCCATGTATTCTTACAATAAAGAAGTCCTACTAACTTAATAAAATTGTGTATGTTAATTTTGGGACAATCCTAAGACACACATACTAACAAAGAAGTTCCATCAATGTGCAAAGAATACTTTTCATTATTTTCATTACATTATTATTTGATAGTCGGGTTAGGATCACTATAGGACTTTACTCATCATGTAAGATAGGCTTGGAGCTGGAATGGTACATATGGGAATTTAATAAAGAAGCCTCCTTCGAACTACACTTACTTTAGGGGTCCACTTATCAACAAAATTTTTGTTTTATTCCACCCTTATTATTCCCTATTTATTCTTTCACAACTCATTAATGTTGGAATTGGTTTATTTTATTATTTTTAGTTTTATTTTATTTTTCTTTTTGTTTTTCGTTTTAAATTTTTCTTCTCTGTCAGAGCTAGCCTTACTTATTTTTCTTCTATTTAGACTGTTCATTTTAACCACTTCTCATCAAGCATCCCTATGAGAGAATCCCTTAATATAAGAAATTTCCCTAAGTTAAGCTGCATAATGTCAAAGTTTGACCAGGGAAATAACAGGTTCATTCTAACATAAATGGGAAAGTGAAACATGAAACTAGAAAAATAGTCTATCGGGCTCAAAATAGGAATCAAGGTATACTTATTCATATTTGAAAAGGTCATTTATGCTAAAAATGGACTAATTTAATGAATGGATTATGATCCTTTCCTAACTGACTATCCTACAACCCAGGCAAGACTAATCGAGAAAGTTTTAACACACAAAGTGAAAAATGTAAGATTCTCTCACACACATGGCACAGGGTTGCATCACAAACTACTTTCTATTCGGTTCATACAAATATTATTTTTGATTATTATATCCCTAGTCATAATGCCATATCAACATTGACAATGGTCATATATATTTATACAGGTCACACAGCGCAAAAACTAATTTTTTTTTAAGGATATCATTTTTCTAACACATTTGTTTAAGCACAAACAAATCACGCACATCAATTGATTTACGTACTTAATAGCTAAAAAAACACAGAAAACAAAATATAATAAGAAACAATTTTCCTAGATTTGCCAGTTCTACAATTATACCGAAGCTGATGGGAATAGAAGCATGACAAAAAAAACCTGTGATCGCAAAAAACATAACAACAAAAACTCGCAGTGGTTGTGGTACACCTCTCCTCCCCCCCCCCCCCCACAAACTAAAAGATTATGTATTGTCCCTAGTGCATGACATAATTTAAGTAAAGGAATAAGGACAAACCTGGGATACTCTAGGCATCGAGTACTAAAAAAGATGAAATAATAAAAAGATACCAAAGATTACCTCCCATAAAATGCCCAATTTAATGTCAATAAAGGAGGAATGATAGCTCCTGTCTCGATAGGATCAATGCATCCCAAGTCCTCTCTGGATCATCATATAGTGGAAATTACTTAGGCTAGGTATACTTGAGCTTTACCCCTTCTACCTCTATGTAGATTTCCTTCGAGTTTTTCTAAACTATTTTCTCCTTTTCTCTGCCTCGCCAACTCTACCTACTAAGCTATATGATGGGCATTCGCATCTCTCCTTGTATTAGCAGTATTTTCATCAGGTTATAAGTAATAAATAGTTTGATTAATTATCTCATGAACTGTACTAGGGCTAGAAGGAGGCATGTTATTGAGATTATCCGAAACCCCTCAAGATAAGCTTCACATCTGTATTTCGTTATCCTATTGCCATGACCAAAAATCAAGGGTCATGATAGGACTCATCTCGATGAACCTTGATGATTAAGCCTATCACAAACTTCATAATCAAATATGACAAAAATAGAAAGACCCTTAAGGTAAGGCTCCTAGAATGAAGCAAAAACATATAAGTATAACAAATGCAAAAAGAAAAATAAACCACAATGAATTCATAACTCTTAAAAACCTAATGTGAATAGTATAAGAACATGTCTAGTTCAACACTAATTCTACAGAAGTACATATGAAATCCAATAGATATCACTCTATCTCAAAAATCTAGTAAAGACATATCCTAATTATAGAGAAGACAGTATAAGACATCTGGATGCCTAAAAATCAACTACTACCTTGAAAGCTTAAAAAATCGATCTAGTCATGCAACGTGGGGTACACCTGAACCTAAATCTACACTAGAAAGGTGAAGTTGGAGTGAGTACAGTCCTCATATACTAAGATGGTATCATAGGACAACCAAGAAAAGTAGAAAATATATATATAATGGTAAATCAGCTGCTATCAGAAAATGTCCCACAAGGGTAGCCCGCACCACTTTCACTAACAGTTCTAATATATCACATATATTGCAACAAACACAAAAAAAGACCGCAAATGTACAATATGCCACGTACAAGTAGGACAAGGAAGGATAATATTCTTACCAAATCAAAGAGTACAGGTATAGGAAGATATTTTGATTAGATAGGGAATAATTAAAGTAGAACTACATTCATATAAAAAATATGATGAAGTAAACACAAGAAGAACGAAGATGATGAATGATAATAAAGATGATGATTATGCAAGAGGTTATTCCACAACCTCCATTTATATCCCAGAAGGCAAGTCTCCCAGCATGGGACTTGTGGGGGAGTCGTTAACCAATATACAATTCATATATCATATCTCATCACTTGCATATCCTATGAGGGGGGTTTTATTAGATATCACAATATCTTCTTCCTAGAAAATCCTTCAAAAAGGGTTTTAAGAAGGTGTGGCCAGTGTTTCTCAGTTGTTGCGATGGTGGTACTAATGTTTCATGAGTGAGTATGATTTGAGGATGTAATATCACAACAAATCACAGATAGTATTTAAACAACCATCCAAGAAGATATATTTCCACATAAAAATTAGCCAATATCTTGTCATTATTTTCACCATCCTTGAAATTCTACATGATTTATTTGACAATAAAGTATAAATATAGCATAACACATAATGAGTTAATCCATAACCTAACTCAAGGCTAAAAATTAGTCCGCAATACTTCATCAGATGACCTTCCTTCTCATGAACATTCCCAAAATAAACTAAAACCAAGCATTGCAGACTGTATGCATCAAAACTAAGGAAGCGATGCCCATATTTGCTATTATTGGTTTGGGGTCAAAACAGACCCACAAAATGGGTTTTCAAAAAGGAACGGTATAATTTTTCTTTCACATTTTTTTATGAAGAAAAAAATCACACCCATCAACTTCCTTAGGTATTCAATAGCTAAAAAAACATTGAAAACAAGACACAATATGGAACAATTTTCCTAGAAATGTTGGTTCTATAATTATACCACAACAGATAAAAAAAGAAGCACGATAAGAAAAACCTATGGTGGAAAAAAGAGTGACAGTAACAACTCACAGTTATTGCGCTACACCTCCCCCTTCCCCCCAACTAAAATATTACGCATTGTCCCTACTGCATGACAATAATATATGTAAAGGAATAAGGACAAACCTGGGATGAAACAATAGCAAGATACCAAGGGTTACCTCCCTAGAAATGCCTGATTTAACGTCGCCGAATGACTATGTTTCCTTGGCTACTTAGATTTTGCCTAGGTTTACATCAATTACTATCGGGTGGAATCACCACAATGATTACAACAGTACATCTATTGTCTTTCTTGAACATCTAAAACACCACTATTAATAATTTAACCTGTGATTGTATTAAATCTACAGAAATAATGATCATTAAGGTATTGTCAACCCCTAAGAATGCATACCGCAAGTAAGATGAGAGGGCCTATAATTTTAAAATTGGTGGCTACTCAATAGATAGTCGAGCAGGGGGAGTAGTTTTATTCTTTATATTAATATCTAGGTTTTTTGGAGCATAATTGCAAGTACCTCTCCAATACAATATGTGTACCATTTAATCATATTCATCGATGCTATCACTGCCCAAGTTCATGATCACCTCTTCTTATGCCTTGACACCAAGTCTTTATTCGATGGGCATAGTCTCTGCATCATTATCAATAGTATCAATCAAGAACACTACAACATATAATTGAATTCAAAACTAAGATACATTAAAGGGGACCTGCTCATTATTGAGTTTGAACTTTATCTGCCCCACCTCTATGTCAACTAAGGCCCTACCCATGACTAGGAAAGGCAATCCTAAGCTAGTAAGGACTTTTGTACATCTCAAAGTTAATAATAATGAAATAATCTTGGTCTATGAAGAATTCCAACATCACCAAAATGTCAAACACTATACAATTCAATTTATCCATAGTCCAATTAACCATCCATAACCTCATGGAGGAAGATTTGGGAGATTGCAACCCCAACTGCTTGTATACTAGAAACGACATCAAAATGATACTACCTCTAAATTCATATAAAGCTCACAGGAAGATGAAAGACCCAATGTACATAAAATAATAAATACTCTGGGGACCTCTTTCTTCTCAACCAATAATCGAGAAGGATGACAATATAGTGATTAACATTATCAACTCAATCAAAACTCATACTCCACTTTTTCGTAACCAAATCCTTTAGGAACATAGCATAACTCAGAATTTGGTTCAATGCTTCTACATAAGAATAATCAATAGAATATTTTATTGACATTGATAAGAACTTTTAATTGTTCCCTTCCTCTAGTTTCCTCCTCATTCTATAGGGAAAAGTGAGGGATATCGTATAATAGTCTTCAATACAAGTACATCCAACTTTCTCTTACCTTTATCTTGATCATCAATAAGATCAACAGCTATCGAGTATTGGGATGACTTAGCATTAGTAAGGAACTTCTCTAATTTTACTTAAGGCATCTTATCAACTTAAATTTAGTCATTCCTTAGATCATCAAAAGCAATAATTGAGGATCAATAGTAACCTTAACACTATAAGTGGTGATGGATAAACAATTACCATCATTATTAGGATTTTTCACTCTATTGATTGGAAGGGTGCCCAGCTGCCGCTAATTTAAGGTTGATGACATTTGAGAAAATTGCTGCTCTAATTGCTTGATTACAGTAACATGTGATTATAAATTTTGGGTAAATGTCTACCCTAATATTTTTAAGGAAATTTTCCTAATGTTTATGAACCTTCACTAACATAGACAGCATAGCCTCAATCATTAACTTAGTGTCATAGCTTCTTAGTAGAACATATGCACCACTATTTTCTTTGTAATCATTATTATTTCTCAAGCCACAATCTTTCTCTCTACTTTGATCCCTATATCTATCCCCATAGTAGATCTAAGCTTGATTCCCTTCGTAGAATTCTAATTATCTTGAGCAAATGATTGGCTCTTTGCTCGAAATATGTCATTTCTTTAGATAGATATTTCGCTTCATTATCCTTATCAGAATCATGTAATCTTGAAGCTCTAACTTAAGTACCCACTATATTAACCTTCATAAAATTCACCTTTGAGAATTTCTTTATAAGTACCCCAACCTCCCTCCTTAGATGAGCAACCTCTTGCGCCACTGTGTTATTATTAACTCAATCCTCAATGGAAGCCCCAATAGCTAAAAAACCATTGCCTATCTCTGCCTTCTAAGTATGTCACCCTTAAAAGGTGTGAGAGATTTTACATAATATCTCTGATGTTGTCTTCTAATGCTGGTGTATGAATTCCCCACCAGTAATAGTTTCTTCCTTAACTTTCAAACTAGTATTAAGGCCCTGATATAATATTTCAAGTAAATTTATTGCTGCAATTCTATGATTCATCACAATCATCAAGTTGTTTTTTAATCCAAACTATGCCTCATAATTGTTTCAGAATGTAATTGCCTGAAAATATATATCTTGTCCTTTAACTGTAGCATTTTTTATGGGGGGAAGAAATGGTCTAAAAATTACCGTTGTAACTCATTCTAAGTTGTAATTGATCAATAAATAAGATCTCCTAAACACAATATTGCTTTACTAGTTAGAGAGAAAGGGAACAATCCGAGTCTCAGCTTTTCCTAATCTGCTAGATATATGGTGAATGAAGTAAAAATTCAAAAAAAACTAATGTGGTGCATATTTCAATCATTAGTCGGCAAGACTGCAAACACACTTTTTAGTTTTAACAATTGGATCATAGAACTAGTAAAGTAAAACTTTACACTCAGTGACAATACAGGAGGAATGATAGATCCTGTCTCGATTGGCTCAATGTATCCCAAGTCCTTTATGGATCATCATATAGTGGCAATTACTGAGAGGCCGGTAGTACTTGAGCTCTACCCCTTTCTACCTTTATCTCGATTTCCATCATTTTTTTATCAATCATTTGCTCCTTGTCTCTGCCTCGCCAACTCTACATACTGAGCTATATGATGGGCATTCGCATCCCTCCTTATATTAGTAGTATTTTCTTCTGTTAATACTTAATCAATTGTTGATCAATCATCTCATCAACTCTACCAGGACAAAAAGGAGGCATATCATCAAGATTATCCCAAATCCTCACAAGATAAGCTTCACATCTATTTTCTGATATTCTACCACGATAAAAAATTAGGGGCCATGATAGGACCTAACTCGATGATCCTTGACGAGTAAGCCTATCACAAAAATTGATAAACAAATGGGAAAAAATAGATAGACCCTTAAGGTAAGGCTCCTAGAATGAAGCCTATCCATATAACATAACTAATGTGAAAATAAAAATAAACCACAATGGATCCATAACTCTCCAAAACCTAATGTGAATAGTATGAGAACATATCTAGTACAACTCGAATCCTTGAGAAGTATATATAAAATCCAATAGATACCACTCTATCTCTAAAAACTAGTAATGATATATCCTAATCATAGAGATGATAGTAGAAGACATTTGGATACTTGAAAATCAACCTCCACCTTGAAAGCTCAAAAAATTGCTCCAGTCAAGCAACATGGGGCACACCTAAACCTGAATCTACACTAGTAAAGTGCACTAGGTGTGAGTACGGTCCTCTTATACTAAGTAGGTATCATAGGTAGACCAAGAAAAGTACAAAACATACCTTAAGGGCAAATCACCTGCAGTAAAAAAACTCCCACAACGATAGCCCACACTGCTTGTACTATTAGTTATAATATATCACATATATTGCAACAATTACAGAAAATACCACAAATGTACAATATACCACATACAACTAGGACAAGGAAGGACAATATATGTACAAAATTAATTATTTCAAGTATAAGAAGATAGAGTGATTAGATAGGGAATAAGTCGAAGAAGAAGTACATTCGCATAAAAAATATAATGAAGTAAGCACAAGAAGAATGATGATGATGAATGATAATGATGACAATGATTATGCATAACGTTGTTTCACAACCTCCATTTACATCCCAGAAGGCAAGCCTACCGATATGGGACCCATAGGGGGGTCGTCAACCAATATACAATACATATATCATATGTCATCCCCAGCTTATGCCAAGAGGAGGGTTTTATTAGGTATCACAATATCTCCTTCCCAG
Source organism: Capsicum chinense (assembly GCA_026120095.1). Lineage (NCBI taxonomy): Eukaryota > Viridiplantae > Streptophyta > Magnoliopsida > Solanales > Solanaceae > Capsicum > Capsicum chinense. The sequence continues at coordinate 141,599,556 of JAPEIP010000008.1, read as the reverse complement.
TAAATCCCTGGAAAAGGGTTTTAAAAAGGTATGGCCTGTGTTTCTCAGCTGTTGCGATGGTGGTACCAATGTTTTATGAGTGTATATGATAAGAGGATGTAATCTCAGTATAAATCACATATAGTATTTCAACAACAATCCACCAAGATATATTTCCACATAAACATCAGCTAACATTTAGTCATTATTTCCACCATTCTTGAAATTCCGTATGATTCATTTGACAATAATGTATAAATATAGCACAACACGCCAATTATACCACATTAGGTATTTCATCAACATAGTACAATTATTCACATGTATTTCAGGTTATCCACATTAAGATAGCCAATTACATGATTAGTTCATATCCCTTAACATGCATTTTTATACAAATTAACTACTTAACCGATTTTGAAAGAGTTAAGCCGTAACCTAACTCAATGCCAAAAATTGGTCTGGAACACTTCAACCCATGACCTTTCTTCTCATGAACATTCCCAAAATCAATGAAAACCAAGTAATATAGAATCTATGTATCAAAACTAAGCCAGCGATACACATATTACTTATTATTTGTTTGGGGTCAAAATAGACCCGTGAATTGAGCTTTCAAAAAGGAAGGGAAAAATAATTGTTTTTTTAATTTTTTTCCCTATAGCCTTAGGAACCTGCAGCTGAAAACTAAATCAAATCGAGTTAAAAATGAGGTTCAAATCAAAGAACAATCTTTTTTAATCTTTACATGTAAAACCTTTGAAATCCATTTAAAATAAAAAATCGAGGTTTTTTTGAAAGTTAAATTGAGGAAAATCTCTTAATTATAGTATTAGAAAATTATTCAAGTGAAATGGAGTAAAATTGGGATTTTAGAATCAATCCCTAAAGTTCTGGGAGTTTTAGTAATTATAAGAAATTCACCAAGAAAAGGGTGTATTCTAACCTTAAATCCGTAAGAAAATCAAGGAATGAATGTCAATCTAGCTTGTCAAGAACCCACAACTTTCCCTTTTAAGATCTCACACTATTTTAGGGTTTAGCTATGAAGAGGTAAGATGATTAATGAGCAACTTTGCAACCTAAGGGGTTTATTTGTATCCCTTTTAGGTTGTAGATGTTTCTATCACAACTGGGGGGTGTGTAATCAAAGTATTCCCCTCCTGGAAATGCTATTCGCGGTATTTAGGGCCATGGAGATCGTACTAGTCATGATCGCTGCCAGGCCTGGCGATCTCCGGCACACCAGTTATAAGCTGGAAACTTTTATACTTTCCAAGTTTCCGCAAAGGCCATGGAATTTATTTGGAATCTGATATACGCAAATGGACTATGTAACCACACTAAATTCGATGGTCTAGACTTAATGGAAATATCATATTTTTTAAAAGACATTATTTTCAAAAAGTTGACCCCCAAATCTTAAAATAACAATTTCTAAGTTGAGGGTCAAAATGAGACTTAAAAGCCATAAAACTACACAACACATGATACCATCCTAAAGTTGACCTTACAGATCTGCTAGCGTAGTCCATTTTGCCATCCATCAGATGGATCTAAAGATAATCCCAGAAGTTCATAATAAGGCTCTCGAAGACACCAAAACCCATAATATTGCACAAATGGTGCAAAAATAAATTTGAATCGGTGTCAATCAACCCCATATCTTTGAAATACTATAATACAACTACAGGGAAGGGTATAACAGTGGAATAAAAAAATACACATTTCATAAATAACATCAAAAATTCAAGTCACACATCATCCACCACTAAAAATATAGTTCATCCTCGAACAAAAGCAAAGAAATACCTTAAACAACTATGAGATGGGGATAAGAACAATGCATATCAGACTCGACAACCAGAACAAGGTCCAAGAAATGAGGTAAAGAAAAACTAGTATTACAAATAGTAGTCAAGTAAGATAAACATCCTCTCTCAACCAATCTACGAACCTAAACATATTATTTGATCCTTTTCGGACCCAAATGCAGCACACCTTTCCAAGCTAACCTTTGTACACTTGGTTAAACTAAATTCACGATCATAGAAAAACAATCTAAGACAGCACGATATGGATCCAACTGGTCCATATCAAAAATAACATCAAAAGCCACAACTAAAGAATATCCTAATGGGTAGATACATAAATAAGCATGGCAAGAGGCTTACTAACCGAATCAAAACCTTAAGCAAAATATGCAGACTCAAAGGAGATAGTCGATCTGGGATAAAATAAAACAAATACAGATCTGAAACAAATGGGTATGATAGCTATTATCACAGCATTTGAAGCCTCTACCACCGTCTTGGCTGGTATAGCATAACGCTGACCACGACCACTAACTTGATGACTTACCCCATGACCACCATAGTGGGCTCCATAACCTCTACCTCTTGCACTTCTAGTAGTACCCCTACCTCTTATACCTTAAATAAGAATTGTTGCAATCACACAGTGGGGATACTCCTTTGGAAAATGGCCAACATCATGACTCACAAAACAAGCTCTATAGCTAGCCTCGATAGGAGATGATACCACTATAATCAGATGACGACCTTGAATACCTGAATGAGAATTTGTACAACCTAAAATCTGTAAGGCTACTTACACTAGCCTACCCTGATATCTATGAGAACTTCTAAAATCTCTACCATGAGGATACTGACTTCTAAACTCACTAAAATAGTGCACCTTTTTTATGCCACCCTAAAATGATTAATGAATACCCTCGATCATCTTCTCCTTATCTACTATACTACAAAAGATGCTCAAAATACAACCAGCGGAGACGTAGCTAACTAAAGGGAGCATCTAATTTCTTCTTAATATTTTGAATCTTTTAAGACTTTATGTAAATAATAGCATAAGAATATCTGAACAAGGCTTGGAAGTTTTTGTCAGACATAGATACAGTCATGGAGCCCTTCTCCAGGCTATGAAACTCATCTCACATTCAATCCCTAAGACTGTAAGGCACATATTACTCTAAAAATGCATCAACAAACTGATCCCATATCATCTAAGGACAATATAGAGGCCTACAACCAACACATGATAATAAAAAATCTCTAGCAACATTTCTCAAATGATAAGAAGCATAGAAAACCCCATGTAACTCGAGCAAACCCAAATTATGCGACTTCTCTTTGTTGTCAATAAAGAACTCATCTGCATCCTCATCCACAACACCATTGAACCTAGGAGGACCAAAATGAGTAAATCTCCCAAACCTCTTTGAAATCTCAAAAGACATAACAGTACTCATAGTAAGAAGATGCATAATGAATTGGGCAAGATGAGATCCCAGTAGAGGAGGTAACATAGATAAAGGTTGAACTCATGATCTGGGTGCAATATGCCTAAATGTCAATATTGATAGAGAAAAAGTACTTAGTGTTTGAGGAATATGCAAAACAAATATATGTATAACTAGAGGATGCACACTCTAAACTAGAGGAATACCCAACATAGCAAAAGGAAATACCCAACATAACAAAAGGAGAACCCTCTAAATGCGTCAGCAACCACATCAACAACCCCTCAAAGGTGGGTACAGATAAACTCCCATGAACTAAAACTAAACCTACACCTCTAACATGCTCAATCTAAGGCTCATAGAAGAGTCCACTAGCACTACTCCTATAGGAGATAGGTATATGGGCCAGTCTACAACCTCGAGTCTGTCCATATCTTAAGGCTCTCCCTCTAGGACAAGGCTCTGCACATTTAACCTTATGGGGCCTAGTCAACACCCTCTGTGCAAAAATAGTAAAAACAACTCAAAATACAATATATATAAGAATTCAAATGATAAGGAATAAAATAAAAGATGTTTTCCAAAAGACAAATTAAAACTTCTTAAAGAGAGATCGGATGTGTATGCTATGATTTGTGAGACTCTATTCATCATCCATTCTTACACCGTCAAGATTAATGAACCTTACTGCTCTAAAACCAATTTGTCATAACCCAAAATAAGTAAGCCTATAAATAAAAATTATACACAAACAGGAAAAAGATAGAAATAATAGAAATTAAGGCTCCTAGAATGAAACTGAAACATATAAGTATAATAGATGCAAAAAGAAACATCAACCATAATGCATCTATAAAACCCTAAAACTTGATATATATATATATATATATATGTAGTATAAGAACATATCTAGTTAAACTCGAATTCAAGAGAAATATATAAGAAATGTAATATATAAAACCATTTCTCTAAAACCTAGTAAAGACATAGTCACTAGATAGAGAAGACGGTAGAAAACAGTCGGATGTCTAAATTTAAACCACTGTATTGAAAGCTCCTACAAGCACCCCTAGTCAAGCAACGTAGGGCATACCTAAACCAGAAGCTACACTATAAGGGAATATATGGAGTAAGTACGGTCTAATTTTACTTAGTAGGTATCACAAGCTAACTGAGCAAAGTAGAAAATAAGACATACAAATACACATGAAGGGCACATCACTTGCAATCACAAAATGTTGGACAATGGTAGCCCACAACACCTGCACTAACCGTTCAATTATATCATATATATTATGACAAACACAGAAAAGACTAAAATTGTACAATATACCATGTACAAGTAGGACAAGGAAGGAAAATAAACATACATGATCATGGAGTACAAATATAAAAACATACAATGATTAGATTAGGAATAACTCAAAGTAAAATTTTAATCAAATCACTAATATAATAAAATAAACATAATAAGGATGATGATAATGAATGATAATGATGATTATGCACGAGGTTGTCGCACAACCTCTATATATACCGATGGAGGCAAGCCGAACAATATGGGACCCATGGGAGGTTTGTCAACCCATAAATAATTAATATATCATATCTTCTCCCTGGAAAATCCCTCAGGAGGGTTTTAAACGATGTCACAAAGTTACCTTTACAACACATCCCTCAGGAAGTGTTATAAAAAGGTATTGTCAATGTTTCTTAGATGTTACCACGATCGTTCAAATATTTCCTGAGTGAGTTTAATATGAGAATTTAATGTTAAAAACTAATCATAATAAGTATTTCCACAACCATCAAAAATGATATAATTCCATACCCATGTGAACCAATATTCACTTATTATTTGCACTATCCATGAAAATCCACATGAATCATATACTAATAAATTATAAATACAGCATAATACACCAATGTTACAACATCAGGTATTTCAATAACTTAATACAATTACTCACATGAATTCCATGTTATCCACATCATATAAGACCCCATACGGTCATACAAATCACATAATATGTCAAAACCAATAATTACATCACATATAGGCCTTACACAAGCATATCATATTAAGATTACCAATTTCATGATTAGTTTCCATCCCCTTAACTTGTATTTTGATATATAAATTAACTGCACAACCCAGTCTAAAGGATTTAAGCCATAGATGAACTAAGGCTGAAAATCAATCTTCAATACCTTAACCCAAGGCCTTACTTGTCATGAATAATCCTGAAATCAACTAAAACAAAGAAATATAGACCTATTCATTAATAAAAGCCAATGATAGGTAGATTGACTACTATTGGTTTGGGTCAAAGACCCCTGAAATGGGTTTTCGATAAAAAAAATTAAGCAATTATAAATTCATTTCAAAACTGTATTTCACTTACCGTTAGAATGTATAATTGAAAACCAAAGTCAAATAGAGTTAAAAATGATGTTCAAATTGAAGAAAAACCATTTTTATACTTTACTGGGTCAAACCTCAAAAATTCATTTAAAATCAAGAATAGAAGTGGTGTTGAAAGTTTAATTGAGGAAAACTAGTAATTATAGGATTAGGAACAATACTCAACAGAAAAAAAAGGTGAAATTGGAGTTTTAGAATCAAGCCCTAAAGTTTTAGGGTTTTGAGCAATTAATCAAGAAATTCACTAAGAAAATGGTGAATTCTAACCTTAAATCTGCAAGAGAATTGAGAAATATATGTTAATCTAGCTTTCCAAGCACCCATAAGCTTTAGTTTTAAGATCTCACACTATCTTATGGTTTAGCTATCAAGAGGGGAGGTGAATAATGAGTTAATTAGCGACCTATGGGGTTTATTTATATATCTTTCAGGTTCTTAGATCTCGCTATCGTGACACGGGGTGTGCGATCACACAATCCCAGCCTGGACAAGCCTGTTGCAATTGCACTAGGGCCATGCCGATTGTACTAGTCGCGATCACGACCAAGGCTATAGATCACCCACACACCAAATATTAGCTGGAAACTTTAAAACTTTTCACGCTTCGGTGAAGTTCTTGGGTTTCATTCAAAATCAAATATACGTAAATGAGCTATGTTATTATACTTAAAATTTTTCTCTAGCATTGATGGAGGTATCAAATTATTGAAAAGAATCATCTTCATAAAGTTTACCCCTAAATCTCAAAATCATAATTCCCAAGCCCAGGGTTGAAATAAGATATGAAAGTAATAAAACAACACCAAACATATTACCATGCTAAAATCAATGTTCTAGATCTACTGGCATAATCCGCTTAGCCATCTTTCTCACGGATCAAAACATAATCATAGAAGTCTATAAAATGGATCTCAAAGCCTCCAAAAACCATAATAATGTATAAATGTACAAAATTGTGTTGGGAATCATGCTAATAAACCACACAACATTAAAATTACCACAATACAATTACGTGGAGGGGTAGAAAAATTAAATTACATAAAACACTTATTTCAGATATAACATTAAAAATTCTAGTTGGTACACCTATGATTCAGCAATAGGATTTGTTTTTGTTCAAAATCAAGTAGAAGTAAGGTCTTGCCTTGACTAATACTGCTAGGCATACACCAGCGTATGCCCTAAGAAGAATAGAAAAATAAAATCCAAAAATATCAACAACTTTAATCAACAACACTGCAACTGTATTCCCCAACAACGATGCCAAAATTTTTATGCATCCCAAAACTAAACATCCAAGATATAAAAGGTAGGGGATTTCAAAATGTAATAACCAAACTATGCTAGGTTCGAACTCATAGGCAATAGGCCAGCTATATCTCTCAAACTTATTGAAAGAATTAAGTAGTGCAGAAAAGTGTATAAGGGAATTTGATGTAATCAGTAGAAAATAACAAGATTTAGATTGCTTTTGGTTTTAATCAATTTAAAATGAACACTAAGACTGTGATACCCCTACATTCCTAACTCTGTAGGTTTATCATGCTTAGTTAAACCAAAAAAAGTTATGTATCAGTACCATCTTACGAATGCCTTTAGGGAATTTCACTCTTTACCTTTTGTGTCTCATAGTTTCACCTTACTAATCCTCATCCTAGATCTCAAATTAACCATAATATTTTGAGCGTGAAGTTAATTAGATGAGATGGAAGAGTGATGATATGGCGTAATGATTCTAAAATTACTTTCATGATGTCTTTTCCTAATCTCTGCCTTTCTTTTAAAGTAAGTATTAAATACATGTGGGTTCTTAATATTTGAAACTATTAAGAAAGAAATAAAAGCTATAATACATGCAAGAATATTTGTTTGGAACAACATTTCACTTCCCCTACTTTGTTATTATGCCATGGTTCCTACTACCCTGGTTAAGGGAATAAGTCACTCATAGTTACAAACAAATCCATGGAATTTAATGAAGAAGACATGGAATCAATCCCACAATAATAGATGAAGAAAAGCCAAAGTCTTAAATCAATAAATCATCCAAAATCAAAGAAAAAGAGAACAAAAGATCAAAAGTCAATCTTTGAACCAAAATATGTTTTATAAGTTGAATGAGTGTGTCAAAGTGTATAAACTTAACTATAAATTTCAAAAGAGTATTTTTAGATTACATTGAAACCCTAGGAATCCTTTCCAAAGAAAATGAGGAAAACATGAGTAGGTGGCCACCTACAGTGACACATACAGGCTGTAAGTGCCACCTACGGACCTTAGGTAGCCCTATATAGGTGATAGGGCCCTAAATTTGGTATTATCTCTCAATTCATCAACTTTTGGGACTTACTTTTGCACCTATGTGCCGTATGTGGCTTTTACAGGAGGTATGTGCCCCATCGTATGTAGCAGGACAAAAATTTCAACTTATGATTCTCTAAAGTTAAACCTTCTGACACCTACTCTGTTACCTATGCCAGGTAGATGCTACTGTAGGTTGTCCAAAATGTAATTTTCAACAACTTTTCAATATTTAGCTCGTAGAACACGTTTTATTAAAAATAAGACACAAAAGACATCATATCTAACAAAATGACCTACATAACTTCATATTTTAACAGTTTTAAACGTCAAAAGTGCTATGATATCATAGCATATCAAATACTATGATCCATATCATATCTATAATCCACATATACCAATAATACTTATAATATCTATGAGCCATATCATATCAATAAGCCATATCATATCCATAAGACATCGTATATACGAGCCATATAAATATCTATAAGATATTTCATACCCATAAGCTATATCATATCTATGAGCCATATCATATATACAATCTAGTAATCATTAATCATGTTAAAATCTATATCATTAAGCATGTTGATAAAACATATTAGGAATCATACCCAAAATCCATATAAAAATTCAAATATAGATAAATCATATCATTAGTCAAGCTCGGAGCCAACTCAATAAACATCGATATATATATATAATCCATGTCTTTAATCGCCCAAACATGGCATCGGTATTTCAATATCAAACTAACATACTCAATAAATATATTAAATATCCTCAAGTTTCAAACCAACCATTAATAAGAGTATTTCATGAGTAAATAAGTCCACAAGACTAATATAAGAATTGGACTAAGGTGGACTAGAGGGGCTCAATTCTAATTTAAAAAAATCCATTTTGGGCAACTTCTACTCCCGACGAGTATAATGTATCTAAGTTTATTTCTAGAGATCAAGTAAACCATAAATAGCCCCAAGATAGTAATCCTTCCCAAATATGAAAAACTAAGTCAATCCTACCGAAAGGAATAATAACAAAGGCAAGTAACTAAGGAAAATTCATCCACAAACATGAAAAACTAAAGAAATTTCACATTGATCAAGTTGTTAAGACATTTCCATCATAAAAACAAACCATAAAGACTAATTCACCTAAGATATTAAAAAATATGTTAATTACTTCAAGTTTATGATTTAAAGATAGCCTAAACGTTCCAACAAATCCAAATATTCTCATTTATACTTCAAACACCTAAATTCCACCCCATATATAGAATAATATCATAAGAATACTAAAATAAAGCTCAATATATGTTGTAGGTAAACTTGGACTACCTAGATGTCGAAGACAAGCTCCAAAAATCTGCTTAATCAACGATTTTTGTTTTTGAGATGCTTCTACAAGGTGCCCCACTATCAAAATAATAATCTACTTATCAATATTCGAACAATTATACCCATAACACACTTTTGTACTTCGGGTCCAAATTTATGTAAAAATCCCATGTAAGGCCTATTTATGAAATTACACATTTTAAACCAACACAACGTCTCTCTATGCTCATCCAAATTTATGTAAAAATCCCATGTAAGGCCTATTTATGAAATTACACATTTTAAACCAACACAATGTCTCTCTATGCTCAAGGAACATTTACCATCATAAATTGCTGGGTTTGAAGCTATAATAGTTCTAAAATTTAGTAACCAAGCTTTTACGGATTATAGATAAGAGTGGATAAATCAACCATGAAAATAGTGGAATCTTATCATAAATTAAATGGGAAATACCGTAAATTAATCATACTAAACCACCATAATCACGCACAATTGATTCTCCTAAGAACTCCCAATATTTAGGGTTTAATATTCAATAGGATGGATTAAAATGGTGAAAAAACATGAAAATGGTTATTTATAACTTTCCCAGGAATGTGGGTCCCGCTAAAGAAGACATTTGATTGCTTTATCGATCATCACTAAATTGCATGGTACTGCTAAAGCGGTACCCGACCTCATAAGCTAGGCTAATAAAGCATCAATGGGCCACTCTAGTGGTAGCCGCTAAAGCGTCTAGGTGCCACTAAAGTGGTATTGCTGGCTTGGCAAGGCTGCTAATGGCCCCTCTACAAAATCCCCCAAAGGGTTGCTTTAGCGATTGAACATGATATCAGGAACTAGTTGGAGACTTCATTTAGTCACATGTAGTTTCTACAAGCACCTAGGCCAAATGTATCGACCACATGTTTCTACCAACCTCAACTTTTCTGAATCTTTTCGAAATCGTTTCCTAAGGTTTCTTTGTATCCCAAATACACTCTTAAGATGTTAAGTCCCAGTATGTACTCTTATTTATGTTTTCCTAATTTAATTAGGATTTGAATTCTCAGGTTTATTGTAACCTATAAATACCCTTTAGGGTTTGTTTAGTTTATTGAATATATATTCATACATTCACATATTGATTAATTCAGAAGGAGGCCCTTTGGGGCGAAGATCACAAACATCTTGTTGTTCTCGATTTGTTATTCAAATTTAGACTTTGGGTTTTTTTTTCATTATTGTGAGATTGATTTTGTAATTTTTTTTATGCATTCCATGATTGATCTCATAACTTTGAATGACGAATTCCCTTAGCTAGGGTTGTGTGAACCTTAGAGGATTAACAAAGTTGAGGAAGTTCCAAGTCGCTATAGATAAAGATTCTTGCATTTATAGGGTTTTCTTCATTCTTATTGATTTATTAGCGGTGTACAACATTAAGATCCCGCCTAAATTATTACTACTTATACAAAAAGAGAAGTAGAGACTAGGAAAAAAAATAACAATAATAATTTGTGGATTAACGGTCAATCCATGCTAATATGTATTCACTAAGTAAGAGCATTAACTATCCTATAATAACCAAAGGACTAAAACATAATAGTTAACTAGGATCCCATATAAGGGTTAGTAAGGCGACATCTTAAGACTCAAAAAGTAAAGGGTAAGAACCATCAACGAGTCTAAAAGACAATTGGTGGTACATAACTTGTTAGATTCTTTATGCAAGATATTTAAATAGTGTGATAATACATGATAAATCTACTGAGTAGAGAATCCAGGGGGAACAAAATCCTAGTGTTAGTCTTAGATTGTTTAAAACAAAAAGCAACAAAGCCTCGTTGCTTTTAGCTAGTAACTATAAATCCCCTCTTTTTACTTTTTTTTCACTGACGAGTGATTTCAACAACTTTGAGACAAATTTTTGGCCTATTACTTGTGGGATCGACCCCAAACTTGTTTGGTTACTATATTTTTATAGCAACCACTTTATTATTCAAAGGAGGGGTAGTTTTGGCTATCAAAAATTTGCACCATTGCTAAGGAATACAGTTTTGGTTTTCTTGAGTGAAGTTGTTGGGTTTATTATGTTTTCTTTCTTTATATATTTTTATATTGTTCATCTTCGGGACAGGACAACTTGGCCAGAAGAAATGTGGAATTACGATGACTTCTTATTTATTGATCTTTTTTCTTTTGATATGATGCAATACTGTAGGAGTGTGATACATATATTATTGGAACATAATTAGAGGATGTTTTACATATTGGTACTCTAGGAAATAGGAAATAATTATCATATTCAGAAAGTTGATAGGTTTGTCTTAGAAGCCAACTTGAGGAGGATAAATTGGAAGGGATTAAAAATTACTCATACTCTTGTAGATAGTGTAACACTTAAGGAGAACATATTTCAAGTACGCGGGAATTTAAGGAAGACTACAAATCCTGAGTTGGGGTATATTAGAACTCATTCTAAGCATATTTCCACATTGTGTTTGGATAGTTAGATCATGGTTGAGCCATCCAAGCTTGAAGAAGAGTGAAAGGAGGAGGAAATATATGTCTACATTCTTTAATTCGCTGAGCCAGAATCAAGAGAACACATTCCTCACACAAATTCAAAGAATTACAACATGCCATATGTATTTCTTGAGTCCTTCATTTTCCTACCTTTATCTATAGGAACTCAAAAAACAGTTAAGGGTGAAGTTTATAAGTTCAAAGTTGAAAGACAAAAATTTAAGTGCAACTATTAGGTTACCTTTATCAAGTCTAAGTTACCAAGGTATCGATGGACTTGTTGGGGAAGTTTGAGTTTCCAACAATTACCCGTCATGCCGAGATGTGAAATAAGGCGCTACTTGGAAGGAAACCCAAGGTATTTTGTTTTTTATTCTTATTTGCATGATTGACGTTACGTCTTCGCACCTATGGCGCCACAGGTTTGTTCCTAAATCTCTTATTTTTTAGAGGTTTAATGCATTACGGAAAGTACATGATTTTAAGTTTGAGGTAGGGCTGCTTGTGGGTCTTAATGTTTTCTTGGGGTTTATTATCGTGTGTAACACCCCAAGAACCCATCCTCAGATGTCACACGGTGCTTAAGGTCATACGTGGCCTCAAGCTAACCCTCTAAGCCTGTCATCACTTTCAGAACTCACTGTAACACAAATCATGCTAAAATAAAGAGGAATAAGCATGTCATGACCATGCTTAGATACAAAATGATATCGTTCTGTACAACCAAAATACTGAGATCCTGTACATACTGGCACACTAATCTTACAAAGCCACTACTACATAAGACTGAGGATCCTTTGGGACAGATCCCCAACTAACTCGTACTGAACTAAAAATAAATGACCATCTATCAGCAAGATAAAATGAGAGATACAGGTCCTCGAACCATGCGACTCACCAACTGCAGAGATGTAGAAGAAGGTACTCGAAGATCAGTGTCGCTGCTGAGAATGAGCACTTGAACCTATATCACAATGGAATATAGAATACAAAAGAGTATGGTAGTCAGTACTTGGAAATGTACTGAGTATGCGGGGGTGGATGCAACATTTAAATAATGTCATAAATGTATAAGAAAATCATGCATGCTGACCAAAATAATTCTCTTCACTTGAATTATCTGAAACATTTTTCTTATAAATCATTAGTAGTAATACATACTTCATAAATATCGTAAATCATTTATCTCAACTCAAAATCTTTAGCACATGACTTAGAGTGACTCAGTAACTCAAGAAACTTAAATCATTATGGACGTGGGAGTTTCTTCTAACCGACATGACTACACCTGTAAGCCACATGGAGTCCAACGTTTTGCCCTCCTAAGGAGAGAACACCATATTTGCAGTTGTGTTGTACTCTTTCTAGGGAGTACAACCTCAATCTAATCTTCACAATCTCATACTCGGCCTTTGGCCCACAATTATCAACATCAATCTTACGGTGGCACATAGTTTTGGGAAAATACCAAATTTCCCGCATAGTACTAAATACCCCTCCCAAACTCAACTCAAAATGTATTAGGAAATCCACCTCAATCAATATCAACTCATGGTTCTATTATAAAGACCAAAACATAAATATATATCTCTTCTGAAAATCATAAACATCTTGTGGATTCCTAACTCGACTCAACTCAACACAAGTTTTCTCAATATCAAGTATATTGTTTATCAAATCATTTCGAATATCAAAAACATCATAAGAATCATTCTTGCCTCTCAATTTCACATATCAATATACATTCAATAGTCAAATTTCTTATGGAAAGGCATAACTCATGACACTTGTCTCAAATCATTCAAAAATCATCAATTTGTAATAAAAATATTCAACTCGTGGAACTTGACTTTAATTGCTTAGAAATCATTAATAAATAATGACAATATACGGCTCAAGGAATAAATTCTCAATTTAAGAAACATGATGGTCAAATAATCATATATATCAAACTTATTCATCTCGAATCTCAGAAATCATTGATAGAGAAATTTGGGTGTAAACCCACTTGCAATATCATGTAAATCAATACATAAAAGTAAATCTTTTAGCACAAGAACGAAAGGAGTGTTCTTGTTCAAACCCCACATACCTTATATTTTGATTTTGATGAAATAGAAACTTGCTTGAAACTTCTTTCTCACACTTTTAGACAAAGACCTTGCTGTCTTTGACTTGAGTAGCTTAGTTCTTTAACAACTTGAAGAAATTTATGGGAGACTTCTTGAATTTCTTGGAGATGATTTGATTTTTTGGGTTTGGAAGAAACCCTAGGTTTCTAGAGAATTCTAGAAAGAAATTTGGAGAGAAAGGGAGAGAAATGGTCTTCTCTTCTCTATAGATATAGATATATAGGGCCATAAGGAGCAGAAATAACCAAAATACCCTTTTGAAAAAGTTGAAAATTGCAGATCAGGGCCTGTGATGGTCGATCTGACAGTCCGTCAGATGAGCTAATAGTCCACCAGGTCATCCATCGCTCAAATGCCAAATCTGGAACATTCTACCTTAGAGTGACGGTCATAGTGATGGTCCGTCAAAGGGTCTGACAATCCACCAAGTCATTCGTCACTTGAGGCCCAGGAAAGGGACATTCTGTCTCGGCCTGATAGACCTATTTGACAATCCGTCAACTTTATGATGGTCCACCAGTTTGACCATTACACGACATCTCAAAAAGGGAGCTACTACCTTGGCTTGACGAGACACTTGACCGTCCACCAAGTCAACCATCAAACCTGGGATATCTTATAGAATTTAGTAAAACGTCCATAACTCACTCATCGGATGTTGGATTTCAATGAAATTGGTATCGATGGAAAGCCTATTCAATCACTTTAGAAGTCATACATATCCATTCAAAAAGATAGATTTAGGCTTAAGGAATTATTGGGGTGTTAGAATATCTCTCCCTTGGAAACATTCATCCTCGAATGTTGCTAGATAGGCCAAGAACAAGAGAAAATGAGGACGTACAGCTGGAACTACTCACATAGAAGGGCTCACTTTACTCTAGTTCTCTTGAGTACTTCACCAAATGTACAAATCGTAGAGGGGATAACCATATAGCAGAATACATTAGATTAAAAGGAAACTGAATTAAGGGAATAGTATCTTCATCTTGATTCAAACTCATGGAAAAAAGATAAGGGTAACTGGCTCGAATATCTGCTTCTACTTCCCAAGTGGCACCCTCTACTGATTAATTTCTCCATAGAACATTAACCAGGGGAACATCCTTGTTCCTCAGTCTATGGACTTGATAATTTAGGATTTTAACCGGGATTTCATCATACGAAAGGCTATCCTGAATATCACAACCTTCCAACGGATCAATAACAACAAAGTCTCCAATGTTCTTCTTGATCATAGAAACATGAAACACGGGATGGACAACTGACAATTCTATAGGCAACTCAACCTCATACGCTGCTTTCCCAACACGATCCAAAACTCCATAAAGGCAACATATCTGGGACTCAGCTTCCCTTTCTTTCCAAATCTTTTCACCCCTTTCATGGGTGAGATTTTCAAATATACCAAATCATCGACTTCAAAATCAAGAGCTCTCCTGCTCACATCTTCATATGACTTCTGATGACTCTGGGTTGTCTTTAACCACTCCCAAATTAACTTAACTTTCTCCATAGCTTCAAATACAACATCAGGTCCAATCACAGTAGCTTTACCCACTTTGAACCAGCCTATGGGTGATCTACATCTTCTCTCATAAAAGGCTTCAAATGGAGCCATTCCAATACTAGCATAAAAACTATTATTGTAAGTAAATTCAATCAGCAGCAAGTGTTCATCCTAACTTCATTTGAAATCAAGAACATAAGCCCTCAACATATCCTCCGAAGTCTGAATAGTCCTCTCATCCTGACCGTATATTTGCTGATGAAAAATAGAGCTAAGATGAACTTGGGTGCCAAGAACTTTCTAAAAGGTTCTCCAAAACTGAGAATCAACCTGAGTACCTCTATCAGAGATGATAAATAATGGAACTCTATGTAACCTGACTAACTCTCGGTTATATAGCTTAGCATAGTCTTCAGCGGTAAAAGATAAATGCACTGGCAGGAAATGTGTGGACTTAGTCAACCTGTTTACAACCACCCAAATAGAATCACGATGATGGTTAGAAGGAGGTAAACCAGTCACAAAATCCTCATTCACTTTCTCCCACTTCCAAGTAGGGATACTAAATTGTTGCATCATTCCACCGGGTCTCTGGTGTTCTATCTTCACCTGCTAGCAAGTTGCACACTTCTCTATGAACTTTACTATATCCTTCTTAATACCATTCCACCAATAAATCTCCTGCAAATCGTGGTACATCTTGGTACCACTGGGATGAATAGAATACCGCGTGCAATGCACCTCAACAATAATCCTCCGCCTCAGATGATTAACATCAGGCACGCACAACCTATTCTAAAATCTCAACACACCATCTCCCCCTTGGAAGAAAACCTCTACTTGTGGTCCTTAACTGATTCTTTTAGTTCGACCAAATGTGAATCCATATCCTGCTTCTCCTTTACTATCGAAACTAGGGAAGATTCGGAACTACTCTGAACCCAAACACTACCCTCATCTGAATCGAGCAATCTAATGTCCAACCTAGCCAAATGATGAACTACGCAGACCAACTCCCTCCTATCTTCCTTTACATGTGCTACACTGCTCATAGACAATCTACTTAGGGCATTTTCCACTACGTTGGCCTTGCCTGGGTGATACAACACGGTCATATTATAGTCCTTCAACAATGCTAACCATCTTCTCTACCGAAGATTCAACTCTCTCTTAGTAAACACATACTCTAAACTCTTGTAATCCGTAATAACATCAACATGAACACCGTAGAGGTAGTGTCTCCAAATTTTGAAAGAAAAAACCACTACATCCAACTCAAGGTCATGTGTTAGATAATTCTTCTCATAAGGTTTCAACTGTCGAGAGGCATAAGCTATAACCTTACCCTTCTGCATCAACACACAACCCAAACCAACTTTGGAAGCAACACAATATACCAAAAAATCATCGACACCAATAGGCAAGGTTATCATAGGGGCTGAAGTGAGTTGAGTCTTCAATTCGTGAAAACTATTCTCACAAAAATCTGGCCACTAGAATTTAACCTTATTTTGGGTTAACCAGGTCAAAAGAGCGACAATAGAAGAGAAACCTTCGACAAAACAATAGTAGTAGCCAGCTAGACTAGAGTAACTTCTAATATTAGATGGGAAAATAGGTCTAGGCTAATTTTTCACAGCTTCTACCTTTTGAGGATCAACTCGGATACCATCAGAAAAAATAATATGACCCAGAAAAGCAACTGACTGAAGCCAAATTCACACTTGTTAAATTTGGCAAACAACTACTGATCTCTAAGGGTTTGCAAGACAATTCGGAGATGATTTGCATAGTCGTTCTCACTTTGGGAGTTCACTAGAATATCATCTATGAACACAATAACAACCATATCCAGGTATGGTCTGAACACCCAATTCATGAGTGCCATAAAAGCTACTAGGGCATTAGTTAATCTAAAGGACATGACCAAGAATTCAAAATAACCATAGCAAGTGTAGAAAGTTGTCTTTGAAATGTCACAATCTTTGTCTTTAAGTTGGTGATAATCGTATCTCAAATCTATTTTTGAGAAGTAGCTAGCACCTTGCAGCTGAACAAACAAGTCATCAATTCTTACAAGAGGGTACTTGTTCTTGACTGTGACCTTGTTAAGCTGACGATTGTCTATGCACTTGCGTAATGAACCATCTTTCTTTTGCACGAATAAAATGAGTGCACCGTAGGGAGATACACTAAGCCTTATAAAACCCTTATCAAGAAGATCTCTAAGTTCCTCTTTCAAGTCCCTAAGTTCTATGAAGGACATAAGATATAGAGGAATAGAAATTGGTTGTGTATCAGGGATAAGATCAATTCTAAATTTTATCTATCTATCGGGAGGTACCTATGGGAGATCTTCCTGGAAAACATCAGAAAACCCAATAACAATACTAAGAGATTTAATATTTGGAGTCTCAGACTTAGTATCCCTAACTCAAACCAAATGATCGATAAAACCTTTAGATATTAATTTCCTAACTTTAAGATATGATATATATAATGCCCCAATTTTCTAAACCGGAATGCTACATAGTGCTCATTACCTCGAAGGACCACAAACTAACCCATGACTGATATCTATACCTGTAAACTGTATAATATCTCATAAAAATATGTAGAAATATGAACTGTGAGGACATAAGGTTCAATACTGATACATATCTAAAAAATATGGTATAATAATACCAAAAAGAAACATAAATACTGAAGTCTAAACATCTAATCTAATATCTAGACTAAAAGCCTCTAACTGAACTAAATAAGGAGTTGATGGGATAAGTCCCCAACTAACTCCAACTACTAAAATAAACTAAAAATTGAAATAGAAATGAAATCATCATGTCCTCGAAGGATGAGGACTCACATCTAACTCTAACTGGTGATCCTGGAATCTACTTCTAATTTAGAGCTCATGCCTCTGAACCTATAGTGTAACATAAGAGAAAGTACAAAAGTGCAAATGCGTAACTACGTCTGAATGTACTGAGTATACGAGTGAGGTAGGCTAAATGCAAAGTGTTATATGCATGAAAATACTGACTAATATGAACGTGAAAGTACATACATGCATATGTAACTATTACTAAACTCGTGGAGATACTGACTATTGAGTCTGAATACTGACAACATGAGTGTACTAATAATGAGATTCTGAAAGACTGATTTTACTGATATTGATATGTAAATCACTAATAAGTAATGGATTTGATACTGTATTACTGAATACTGGCAGACTGATACTATATTACTGATAAAAGAATAATTATTTCTGATAGTTCAAATTATGAAGAACTGGTCTGATTGACTATATCTGACAGTCCTGAAGCTGAGTACTAATAGCATGAGTTTTGATAACTTTTGTGATTGATAGAATAAGTGACTATATCTGACATTCCATAAATCTAAAGGAAACTATCTGAGTTTAATTCTATTTCTGAGTTGACTGTATCTGACAGTCCTGATATACTGAAATCTGAAGAACAATCTGAGTTCTTTACTGAGACTGGGCAGCTATAGCTGACAGTCCTGAAATCTATAACTGAAACTATGGGAAGTATTTATCTAACCGACATGCCCCAAATATGCTATAATAGCTAAGCTGGAGTCCAATCTCTGCCCCGACTGGAGAGGTGTCAATACCGCGCCACTGGTAAGGACAACTGTGAGAACCCTATACTGGTAGTTACTCAATGAGAATGGTGGAAACCCTAAACTAATGGGTTAAGCCACCTCATCAACCCTAATCTAATGGGTTAAGATGTCTCAACCTACGCTGGCTACGTATTTTTTGAACATAAAGATGACTACTAAGAATCACACTCTGAACTGCCGGGTGAGTTCCCATCCTTGGGTTCACTCGGTGCTACTTTATACTCCCATCTGAAGGACACTGAATTGAATAACTAAGCTAAACTGAATAACTGAACTGAACTGATTAGCTGAACTGATACTGATTAACTAGACTGATACTAGTGGTATTGTTTAGCAGAGCTAAACTAAGTTTACTAGATTCCAATGACTAACGGAATGTACTAAGTTATGAGGACTGGTTGAGAGTACTCAAGTTACTGAGATTGACTGTGAATACTGATGTTGCTGAGGTTACTGAGCACTGAGATTACTGAGATTACTGGACTACTGAGATTTTTAAGTTTTCCTGAGTCACATGACTGACTAAATTCTATAGATCATGGCTTGACTGAGAGTATTGTGAAAACATGACATGGCTCTAGGGACACAGCTATATTTTTTGGGTACAAGTACCCCCCAAACACAATGGAAGGAAACTGACACAACTTGAATTTCTTGAGTGCACGACCATTAATAAAAATCCATAATACATGAGTGGGGGATATCATGAAGTACATGGTCATCATAATATATATCATGAATAGGAATGCTTATAATTAAGCCATAAATCTCATATTCTAATATCATGGGCATTTCAATAACATATACTATTCATAGCAATCGTATGGAAACCATTCAAGCGTAAGGGAATGGAAACATGTAATGTATAGTTCATATTGTAATGATTTGGAGATATTATACTTCATGTAATTATTCAACATCTCAAACATGGTAGGGAAAGCAGGGATATATTTTGTGTACATAATTTATATCTCCATTATCATACATGTTTTATACCACAACAATAACAATAAATAATTTGCATGGAAATTCATATTGGAGTATATGACTAACATGAACTTGTTATTTAGATATCATGAAATCAAGAAAATATGAAGTTCTAACATACTAGGTATTTTATCTAACACCTTGCATGCATTCTTTAAGGCATAGGTGGATTTCATAATTGCATTCTATCAATCCATCTAAAGATCATGTTTTTGAACTAACAACATAACTTTCATGAGATATACAGTCATGATACTATTCCATATCAAAACAAGCAAGCATCAACATGGGTATGATCATATCACTACAATCAACCAAGCTTTTGTATTTTAAAGATTGATTCTTGAACTCCACGGACGAAAAGAATCCGTGGATGAACATTATGTATACCTTGGAAGGAAGGTTCTTGATGATTTACAGAGGAATTTACTTGAAATTTTATCTTCAAGCTTGATTGTGCAACCCTAGTTTTTTTTCTCCTATGGTGCTCTTGGACGATGAGCTTTGAGATGCTAATAGGGTAGTAATGTGTTTAAAAGCTATATATTTCGTAGGGTTAAGTTTAGGGGCGTGTAAGGAGTGTTAAAAGACTTAATTACCCTCAAAATAACTCAAAATGGAGTGTTTTTGGCATTGGAACTGGCTTAGGCGGCGCCTAACCCATCGCCTAAGTTTGGTTGGGCGGCGCCTAACCAATCGCCTATCCTTACTGTCTGTCACGAAAATAGGCATAACTTTTCGCTCGGGTATTGGATTAAGGAGAAATTGGTATAGTTGGAAAGCTAATTCAATTATCTAAAATTTGGTTGGTAGAAATTTGAAGAAATACCACATTAACATCAAGTTATACTTGTTCAAAGATAACTCTTGCAAAATCAAACACTAAAACTTGATGGATTCAAAAACTCTTAGCTTGTATTACCTTAAGTGACTCATATGAACATGATTAATGTATCATAAGATATCTTATCACTGGGATACTCATTCTATCTAAGTGATGCACTAAAATGGTACTCATAGGATAGGAGGTTTCATACGTATGAAAAATGGTTCGTCTTCTAGCTTAGAAACATATGGGGTATTACAATATCTCCTCCTTGGGAACATTCATCCTCGAATGGAAATTAACTGAAGCGGGAGAGATGATAAGATGAAGTACATAAAATACATACACTACTGAAACATGGGTTTATGACTGGCATGGTTGAAAGCTGAGCACAACATACAAAACATGCATATCTGATGCATGGGAAGCATATTCATGATTATAAGACTAAGGATTCTAATAAAGTAAGTCTTCTCAAAATGAGAATGCATATCTGATGCACAACTGAAAGGCTGAATCCATGAATATCTGATCCATGATTACATGACTAACATAATACATGAATGCATGACTGAAAGAACTAATGAGCTGATCACACATATCTGATGCGTGAATTCATGACTACACTTACTCTTAACATGCAATGGTAAAGGTATCAAGTTTGAACTGAAAACAGAGCATGGAACTGAATACCAAGTTTGGCACTGCAATATGAACATAAGAACAAGTAAGCTTAAGGAAAACTGTTACCTGGAACTAATAATACTGATAAGTTTGAGATTAATTACTCCATATGCATGATCGAAAACATGAGAACATAAATAAGTCTGGGATGTGGTAGATATACTGAATATCATGATCTGAACTGAATCTTGAAAACATAGCATACGACTGAAGTTGGAGTTTGATGGTTAACTTATGAGTACCCCTTCTACAAAATAGATTCATCAAAAGAAAATAGAGCAGCATGTTTATGTCATGAAATTTTGGGGGTATGATGTATCTCCCCCTTGGGACACTATGCCCCTAAAAGAATACTGACTTGGATGAGCTACTGAGTGAAATTAAGGTAATGAGCAAGACACCTAGGAACTGACTGATGAGTGAATAGCTAGGATCTAAAACTGAGACATGATATATGAACTGAGTTGAACATGAGTGCATAAATATACTAACTTATCTGATTAACTGAATAATTGATAGATGAATACTGGATCTGCAAAGCTAAACTGTACTTATTCTAAATAGCTGGGCTAAGATTTTTGAGTTTTATGCATAGGAGATAAGGACTAACTGAATAGAATGAGGTATCTGAGCATGGATTCATGAAGTCTGTATTATTTTTGAATGCGAGACCAAGTGTACCACATAGCTCTGAGGTATTCTATAAACTGGGGTACTGAAACACTAATAATTAAGTACTGACAACCTGAATACTATGGTCAAGCATGTCTGGAACTGAACTGAGTTTCAAATCTGGTTACTGAATTGAAGATGTCATTACAACTAAGCCATAGCTAATATAGAAGTACTGAATTCAATGACTGAACACTGATCACTGAGTGTTGGATACTGAAACTATAATTGAGTTGGCAACTGAGTTTTTGATGGATGCATGCTGGGGATTGACATAAGTTAAGGATCCAAATGTACACTTACACTTTCCTAACTTCTAAATACAACCCCTTGGTAGACGCTTACTTGCACATTTATCATGACATTCAAGCCTATATTCACAACTACACCCTCGTGTAATGTAAGCATGCAACAATCTTCTTTTATCTAAACAACTGCTCATCACTACACTGTTCCATAAGGAAAACTAACTGGATAGTAAATAAAGAGGACCTGAAACATGAATAGATACAAACTAAACTTGACAAATGACTGAAATTTGAGGAATAAAATATCAATAGTTTGGATTTACCAGTAAGGTCTGAACTGCGGATATACATAACGTAGTCTAAATGTATCTGATCTGTAGGGGCATAGCATGAGTCATGGAATATAAGTATACTGGAAAGCATGATATGCGTACATGAGTCATGAGCTTTATGACGTGAGTGTAGATTTTTTGTACTCGTGGGACATAATTCGTAATACTGAGGGAGCTAGAACTGAACCCCTTATACTGAGAACTGAAGGCACATATGATCTCGTGGAAAGTGCATAAAAGTAGATTGTGCTAATGGAACATGACTCGTACTGCAGAGTAAAAGGGACTACTTTTGGTGGAAATTGAATTCATGCATTGTCATGGAAAAAGAGATAGATGAGCATGGTTCGTGACCATAGAGTTGATATGTAAGACCTAAGTGGATTTCATGATAGCTAAAGTACAAATATTTGTACTGAGAAAAGGATGGGTTGGGAATCATCTTCCCTTACTTCTTTTCTATACATACTAGCACTACTACTAGAATCTTGAGAGCGTGACTTGGTCACTTGATCTACCATCACATACCTACATTATGTTCAACACCTATCTGTCTTACTAAACACATCATCTGATTTTGTTTCCTCATATACTGCTAATATCACATTCACACCTTCATGCTTAATTTTGAGTCAATAAACTTAAGT
>JAPEIP010000008.1:141548311-141567124 GCA_026120095.1 Capsicum chinense | reverse complement strand
CAAAGCAGTACTAGTAGCCAGTTTAGTTTCAGGGCTACCAATTGATTTTTGTCAGCTAATTGCCGATGAGATGTTCATACGGGCATATAAAGTGACCACTTTTGTACCCTTACCTTATTTGATCACTGAGTTATGCAAATACCTGGTGTGCCACTGATTCTAGGGGTTGACAACGAAGTACAGTGTACACATAAATAGGACATTGAGAAGTACAAAGATGAATCAAAGTTCAAAATTCATGTGACCAAGCCTCCAACATATCAGTCTCAGTCTACACCAGCTCTTGAGGCCACAGAAATGCCCAAAGGTATGCCCTCACCAATCACCATGTATGTACCACCTAATTATGTTCCCTAGGGTATGTCTATAGAGTAAGGTTCTACATAGTTAACTGGTAGAACAGAGTTTATGAAATACAGGTTCAACCCAAAAAACATTGTTAAGGTAGTGAAGAATCAAAAACGGTTTCAAAAATAGTTAGAAAAGTGGGCTGGAGATTGCAAACCTTTTGTGGATGAAATTGTAACCTAAGCAGTTAGGCCATTTCAAAAAAATTCAAGTCAGGATGGATAACATGGAAGCCCGTATAAACAAATGGCTAGATTCACTGTCTCTCCCTGATCTTGCCAAGCTCATGGTAGAGTTTGAGCAGGCAAAGGCTGACATAGCAGAGTTAAAAGGGAAAGAATCACAGCCGCCTGTATTTGACATATCATTAGTGGTAAGTGATGATGATGAGGGCATTTTGGATTTGATAGGTAGACTCGTGAAGGAAAAAGGCAAGCAACAAATAGATGAAACAGCAACAAGAAAGGAGAAAAAAGGAGGAAGAAAGAAGTAATATCACCAGAGGTGTTAGACCAACAAAACCTGGAAAGAGCTATAAGAAAGTCAAAGAAAGAAGCTAAAAGGAAGAAAAGAAAAATAGAAAACAATGTAGTAGGAGCCTCTACTTGTGCTGTCCCAGCAGGGGGCGAAGTGCAGGTTCAGTTTGGGAGACGATCCCTCAAATTATGGAGGGTGATGTTGTGAGTACTCCTATCACCATAGGTGCAAAAATTGCACCAGAGGAGGATGCGGGGACATCACCCCACCTGACACATGCCTCAGAGGAAAATAAGGCGAAGTAAATATCCCAATGCAACCATGTACAGTATTTTATTGCTTTACGAACAATGCATATCTTTTGGTGCGAGGGTGGGTGTATTTATATCATGGTTGGATGTTGTTGCTGATATTCTGAATACAATCAAGTGCTATCTAGTAGAAGTGGCATGCCTAGGGTGTTTTTATTATTATATTTCAAATTCTGCAGCTTGTGATGTAAATATCAGTGTTTAATGATTATTTATAAAATGTTTCTGTTTTAGTACTTCATTATAAATATGGATAATGAATGATGTTGGCATAATACTATAAGCATGTGTATATAATTATTTACTTTATTCATGAAAACATGTGTACATAACCTTTAATGAATCTTCATTTGGCATTATTCTGTAAGTAGTGAATGAATCATGTGATGAACATTCTAAGAGTTGCAGAAGAAGTTTAGCTCAGTTGCTTATAGGTGTGAGGATTTACCTTCAGTTCTTCCATAATCTAATGCCTAGAACTTGCCTGAGTCATTGATATGGTCTTCTAGTAGACTCAATAGGATAGGATAATAGGCCGCCTTGTACTTTTAGCCCACTTAGCCTAAATAAATAACCCCACAAAATTTTTTTATCTCATTTGAACCCGTCTTCTGCCTTTAGGATTTTTTTTCAACTGCAATAACATTTATTTATTCTCTGTAGGGTGTTAGCATCCTACTCTAACCTTGGCCTAATATTTACGTACTGTGCACATTAACTTAGGCAAAACACCTAAGTTGAGGGTGACTTTTGTCAATTTACAAATGCCAAATGGAAAGTGAACATAAATTTTAGTCTGAAAGATTTTGGACCTGATCAAGTCAAAGATATTATGCACCTTAACTGAATGCATTAGCATAAGTTGAGGGTGGATAATGTTTGTCTTCTTCCCTCTAAAAAAAATAAAAAAAATAGTGTGTCTGAAGAAGAGCCTGTTATTGGAAGTAGTAATGAGCTGATTTGGGCTACAAAAATGCCAAGGAAAGGAGAGTTCACTTTATCAAAATGCATACCCTTACCTAACCTGAAGACTCATTACAAGCCTTGAAAAAACCTATTTGATCCTAGTGAGTAGACCTTGAGGAGGTGTCTTACGGCTAGGGCAAGCCTATGGTTATTGTAGACTATGCTTGTAACTTCTTTGATGAGTGTGAGAGTTTATATTGCATCCAAATCATATGATGAGAGGTGGATTTCTTTGTTGTAAGGGCAACATGAGTTTCACTGAGTTTTGCTATTCTCTGTGGGATATAAAATCCATGTTTGTGTGCTGAATTATGATCAATGCACAGTGTAGACCCTGATGTGTTAAATTAATGTGAGTGAAATGAGGAGTGAATAGTTGCATCAAAATGTTTCAATGGTTGGTTATAGTTTATTGGATTGTTCATGTTCGCAATTAGGTGCTGAGTTTCTTGAGGATAAGCAATTATCTTAAGTTGAGGGTATTGATGTTCCAACTTTTGACGGAACATTTAGCATCATCTTTTTTGGAAAATTCAATGTTTCCAAGTAACCAAAGTGGTATTTAATGAGTCTTTTTAATGTTTTAGGGAAAGGAGTGAACCACAAAATAAACTTGGAAAAAGTAGCAAAAAAGGGAATTTGACGATCAAAATAGTGGACTGTTATGGACCGCCAGGTGGATCGTCAGGCTTAATCAGAACATGGCCTTCTGAACGACAAAGTGACGGACCAAATGGTGGACCGTCAGGCCTTACCCAAAAACCACTCTTCTGAAGGACTCAGTGATGGACCAAATGGTGGACTATCAGACTTTCGCCAGACCACCACTTTGGTCGTCGACTTAGAAACGGTTTTTCTTATTTTAAATTTTAAATTCCTTTTTACCTGGGAATATATCAATACTAAATTTTAGGGTTAGCAAGGGAGATTTTTATCTTTTACAAGTTTTACATCTATAAAAACTCTATATAATCTAGTACTTTGGTGATTGAAGCATATCTTTGGGGAAGTTAATCATTTATTCTTTTATTTAAGATTCAAGAATTGATTCTTAAGATTTGTGTAAGTGAATTCTAAATCCATTTATGAATAATACAAGAATTATTTTTTCTTCATTTATGGAATTTTGAAGCTAAATTCCCATAACTAGGGTTATGGGATTCTTAATGTGAAAACTATCTATTAGTTGTGAATCTGATTGAGTTCCATGAATAACTGATATTGTATAAACCTTTCTTCAAGTTAATGAATTTTCTTGGTTTCAAACTTAAGAAGTGAGCCCAAGAACATCACTTGTCTAAAAGAAAAGTGTTTGTTGGGAAAAAGGAAGTGTTTACATGAATTCTAAGTGCTTTAACCTTTGGATTAATGCTAAATTCCTTAACAGGATTATCTTACATGAGAAAATGGTTGATAGAACAATGTATCCTTTGAGTTTAAGAGAATTAGAGGATAATCTATCCACTTAGGTTGAAAAAGTAAGTGATAAATAATAGGATTCAACCCGTCTTGCAATTGAATTTGTTGATTGCAACTCTTAAGTGATTCACAACCCTAGTTGTGCTAGCATTTTGGTAACCATAGCCCTGATTTGTTTAATCTCATTAAATTACTAATTTCAAAGCTAATAATTCATTGGAATACTCTAGTTGTAATTAATTAATTTAAAAGTTACAAACCGAAACCCCCCATATTCAGGAACCTCTGATCAACAGTCCAGTAACGATTACAATACTTTGTGAGCACAGTATTCCCTGGGGTATTCGACACCCAACCTTGTTGGGTTCTATATTTGACAGCGACCACTTACAATTTCTTATGAGAGTTTTAATTTAGGTGTATCTCTTATCCTCAAGCAATTCAAACACAATTAAGAGGATACAAAGTACATTCGGCTGTCAATCATCCATATTATCTCAACATATCTTCACAATCTCCAAGGCTAGTCACTTTAAGAACAACTGTGTATATTATCGAAGAACAACAATGCAACACGTATGAATCAAGATACGACATTAATTCGGCTATAACAACCATGAATAGACCAATATTACACTATCCAAACAAGTTATCAACTAGCAACATATCTAGTGTGCCCTGACAACAAAAAAATGCCCCTTTGCTCATATCAACAATCATATATGTAAACATGGGTACAATCAATGTACACTCATTATCAGAATGAAGTTCCAATCAATGCATGACAAGTACCATAGGCTTTCCCTTATTTTCATTACCAAGGTTTTCAGATAGCTTAGCTATGATCACTATTGATCTTCTCGTTGGTTTGTAATGCATGCTAAGGGCTGGAATGATACTTCATGGTATTTAATGTGACTAAGCCTCCTGGAAACTACACTAGCTCCTGGGATTCACTTATTAACAGTTTTCTATTCTTCTCTTTTCTTGATCACAGTTATTCAGTACGGGTGTTATCTTTCCTACAATCACTTCTTTTTTTCAAAACTTTTTTTTCTTGTTCTTTTCCACAACATCCAACTTTTTATTTTTCTCTTTTTTCTACCTATCTTCATACTCATTTGGCATAACGAACCACTAATATAGCCACCCTCAACTTTGGCCATTTGCCTATGTCAAGGTGAATAGTGTCCAAGGAGGACCAGGGCCAAAATAAGTTCATTGTGTTATAAATGGGAAGGTGATAGGTATCATAAAAAGAAATAGGCAATTCAGGTTGAAAATAGGGATCAAGGGATATTATACATACAGGGAAGGTCATTTAGGCTAAAATGGGTTAATATCAAAATGGGCTATGTTCCTTTTCTAACCCCTATCCTTTAACCAAGGTAAGACTAACTGGGCAAGTTCTGAATCCAACATACAAACGGAACTAATTAAATTCTCACACGCCCATGGCAAACAAGTATATTACATGTTACTACTTATCCGGTTCATGAAAATTTTTATCAATAATTATCAAGTTACTATAACTAATTTCATAACAAAATGCATAGTGGTAAGACATAAATTCATATCACACTGTTTTAAAACAGATCTTTAGAGAGGTGTTCAAAAAGCGACAAACATATGTCAACTGACATACATACTTATTTTACTCCCAGTTAACCACATCACATCAGAAAATGAAACACAATACGCCTAAATATGCCGGCTCTTCTAGGAACAAGACTCCAGGGAAAAGTGGCACGCCAACAAAACCCCAAGAGGACATCAACACCCAGAAGTATCACCACCATCAACTTAAAATCATGCAATGTCCCCAATGCGTCATACCAAAATAAGAGAGTTAGAAACATACCTGTGGCACCATGGGTGCAAAGATTTGATGTCAATTACATAATATGAAGACAACAACAAAATACCTTGGGTTACCTCTCAAGCAGCGCCGAATTTAATGTCGCGGCACGACCCAACTCAGGTTTTTCCACCACCTTGAGGATATGAATTTCTCCCTTAACTTAGAGACCATCTTCTTGCCTCGATCATAGGGGGTACAAAAATTAAGAAGTCGAGTAATAGATTGAGCATGATAAACCATTCGCCCTTAAAGTGAGGTATGATTTTATGTTGCTTATCAAGTGCAAAATAAAGCATATAGGATTTTTGTTCCTCATCATCACACTCTTCCACTATTTTTGATGAATCCACAGACAAGGTATGATCTAAACATAATGTGAAAACATGCTTCGAGTGAGGCCCAACTAATTCTACTTTAAAATTTACACTATCTACTACACACTTAATTTTATTCACCTTCTCAATGTAAGTCTCAAGATCAACATGAAAATCGAGTGGTTGCGATTCTTGAGTTTTCTCCTAAAATTGGCTAATGTTCCCCTTATATTCTTCTTTATTTATCCACTGTAATCATAGTGGGAGTGGTAACTCTTTTAGCTCTTTCCATAGCTGTTTTTGATTCTCTAAAATTTATTTCATCAATTTGTTTGCTTGAATCTAAACAACACACATATATTTAGTATGATCACCTTAACCCCAAAACAAACACCAAGTTATATTGAGTAGGACAGTATGTACATCATATTGTGAAAGTCCATTCCATGCACTTCCAGGTGAATATGGATAGCAAGCCTCAAAATATGGTCCCCTACAATAATAACAAGAATCATCACAAGAATCGTTATTACTCAAAAAACCATCTATCAAAGTTGACATCTCAAGAAAGGCCTGATAAAAATAAAAGAAAATAAAAAATAAACAAAACTAATATTTATAAGTTTCAATTCAAGAAAGTAAACTAAAATTCCAAACCAACTCAATATGCCAAATTGTTGCCGGCAACGACGCCATTTTTGATAACGCTCAACTTACACGTCAATCAAGTTCAAGGCGATCGTCGTCAATATATATACCCAATGTTTGGAGTCAGGCTCGAATCAACAAGGACAATGTGAGTGGCGATTTAACTAATTTAAAACTATAGCTACAATTTTAATAAAAAATGGATGATACAAAAAGATAAAATGGGAAGTTTTGATGATCAGCAAATAATTGTGGGTCACCTTAGTTTCAATATTTGTAATCAATAGTTTATGGAAAATCAGAATTATGTTCACTATGGGTTTTGGTACATGAAAAATGCTAATAGCGATCAAGATTCTCACGATACGTTGGAGCAACAGATAGTCTTTATCGAAGTTATGCTTAAATGTCTCTCGACCTACTTAAAAATATAATAAACTAATCCTCTCGGTGTTAGGGAATTTATATTCACTGACCAGACTTCACCTCAGGTTAATTAACCTTGTAACAATGTTAATCATTAAATGAAAGGTTGGTAGCTTCCAAGTCCCTATGAATAATTCACTTTCTACTATAGTTGATTTTTTATCTCAAGCAAATCAAAAAAGGTGCTATCTATTGTTTGCAATCAATAGACAATAATTAAAACCTTGGACTTATCAAGGAGTCCTATTACCTTTAGAATCTTGAACACTTAGCAACTTACCAGGACCTAACCCATAGATCCCACAATTCGCGTTGAAGGGGTTTAGCTACTCATAACATCATAATCGATACAATAAGTTTAATTTATAATTTGAAAGATGAACTTACTGCAAGATGAATAGCAACGAGTGTTTCTCAGATTAGATCAAAGTAGAAATCCCAAAATATTAATGATAATCTCTTCTAAGTTAATTGTTTTGTTCAAGCCAAGAAACTATGGAGAAAATAACAAAATACGTGTGTTTCAAAATAGGTTCAACATTCCTTTAGAAAACCCTAAACTATGCTTTAAATAGTTCACCCTAATTATGGAAACAAAATCACAGAGTTCACCAATTTCTCTGATTAGATGAAGACATTCATGACACCTTATCAGGGGTCTGACGACTTATTACAAATTTCGTCAGCTCCTTCTTTAGTTTTAGCACTTCCTGCTTAAGGCTGACGATGAAACCTGATGACTTATCAGCTCTCTGATGACTTATCATAGATGTCGTCAATTTTTCACTTCAGCTCTCATGCTCTGCGTTAGGCTAACGACAAACCTGGCGACTTATAACATTTATGACAGCCTATCACCAAATGTCATTGCAACTTTCAGGAGAGGTCTATTCTCTGTTTAAGGATGACGGCCACTCTGATAGCTTATCACAAGGCTGACAACTTATCAAGAAAGGCGTCAGTGACACTTTTCTTTTATTTGTTTCAGATTTTAACTCTTCTTCGTCCATCCTTGTTGGTTCTCTTGCATCTTGGCTTCTACTACAAAATCAAAGATAAAACAATCAAAAATGACAAAACTTGCTTAATACCTTACAATTATTCTTAGTTAAAAGCCTCAAATGTATTAGCATCTGCTCACACATCAACACCCTCAACTTAGCAGAATTGTTTGTCCTCAAGAAACTCAAACACAACCAAGAGAATACAAGGTATATTCGGCAGTCAATCATCAATATTATCTCATAACATCTTCACCATCTCCATGGTTAGTCATTTCAAGAACAACTGTGTATATTATTGAAGAACAACAATGAAACACACAAGAATCAATATACAACATTAATTTAGATATAACAACCATACATAGACCAGTATTAAAATATTCAAACAAGTTAGCAGCTAGCAACATATGTGGTGCACCCTCACGACAATGAAAGCCCCATTTCACATATCAGCAATCATATATGTAACCATAAGGACAATCAAAGGACACTCACGCTCAGAATAAAGCTCCAATCAATGTATCCCAAGTACCATAGGTTTTCCCTTATTTTCATTAACAAGGTATTCAGATAGGTCAGCTAAGATCAATATAGGTCTTCTCTTTGGCTTGTAATATAGAATAGGGGCTGGTATGATACTTGATGATATTTACAGTGACTAAGCCTCCTGGACACTACACCAGCTCCTAGGATTCACTTATTAACCTTTTTCTATTATTTTCTTTTCTTGATCAAACTTATTCATTATAGGTGCTATCTTTTCTACAATCACTTCTTCTTATTCATAACTTTTCTTTTCTTGTTCTTTTCCACTGCATCTAGCCTTTTACTCTTTTATTTTGTTCTACCTAGCTTCATACTCATATGGAAACATGCACCCCTAAGATAGCCACCCTCAACTTTGGCCATTTGCCTACATCAAGATGCATAGTGTCCAAGGAGGACCAGGGCCAAAACTTATTCATTATGATATAAATGGGAAGGTGATAGGTATCATAAAAAGAAATAGGTTATTCAGGCTAAAAATAGGGATTCAAGGATATTATTCATATAGGTAAGGATATTTAGGCTAAAGTGGGCTAATATCAAAATAACCTATGATCCTTTCCTAACCTCTATCCTTCAACCTAGGTAAGACTAATTGGAAAAGTTCTAAATCGAACATACAATAGGAAGTAAGTAAAATCTCACATGCACATGACACACAAGTATTTTACAAGTTATTAATTATCCGATTCATACAATTATTTAGCAATGGTTATCCAGTTACTAGAACTAATGCCATAATAATATGCACAGTGGTCACATATAAATGCATCTCACATACTTATAAAACTAACCTTTGGAAAGGTGTTCAAAAATTAACAAAAATATGTCTACTGCCATAGATACATATTTTTCTCCTAGTTAATCACAACACATAACAAAACAAAACACAATATGCCTAAATATGTCAGCTCTACTTGGATCAAAACTCTAGGGAAAAAAGGCTTGACAGCAAAAATCCCAAGAGGACATCAACACCCATAAGTAGTCCCGACACCGTCATCCATCTAGTGCAAGGCGGTCGTCGTCAATATATTAATCAAACTTTTAAAGTCAGGGTCGAATCCACAGGAAATAATGCGAGTCGCAATTAAACTAATTTAAAACTATAGCTACATGTTGAAGTCAAACAGATGACTCGTAAAGATAAAATTGGGGGTTTTGATGATTAGCAAAAAATTGTTGGTCACTTTAGTTTTAGTGTTTGTAATCAGGAGTTTATGGAAAACCAAAATTAAAATCACTATAGGTTTTGGTACTTGACAGATGCTAATAGTGATTCAGGATTCTCACAATAGGTAGGAACAACAAATTGTCTTTATCGAAGTTATGCCTAAATGTCTCTCGACCTACTTAAGAATTTAAATAATTAATCCTCTCAGGCTTAGGGAATTTATATTCGGTGAGCATACTTCAGCTTAGGATAATTAGCATTGTTACAGCCTCAATTATTAAATGGAAGGTTGGTGGCTTCCAAGTCCATGTCAATAATTCACTTTCTAATATAGTTGATTTCTAATATCAAGAAAATCAAAGAAGTGCAATCTATTGTTTGCAACCAATAGACAATAATTAAAACCTCAAACTTATCAAGGAGTCCTATTACATTTAGAATCTTGAACACTTAGTAACTTACCAAGACCTAACTCATAGATCCCATAATTCTTGTTAAAGGGGGTTAGCCACTCATAATGTAATAATCGATACAACAAGTTTAATTCATGATTTGAAATATGAACTTATATAAATATAAATACCAACGAGGGTTTCTCATATTAGATCAAAGTAGGAATCCCAAAATATTGATGATAATCTCTTAAAAGTTAATTTTTTTTGTTCAAGACAAGAAACTAGATAGAAAATAACAAAATACGTGCTTTACAAAATAGGTTCACCATTCCTTTAAGAACTCCTAAACTATGCTTTAAATAGTTCACCCTAATTATGGTAACAAAATCATAGAGTTCAGCAATTTCTTAGATTAGATGACGAAATTCGTAACACCTTATCAGGAGTCTGACGACTTATCACAAATGTCGTCATCTCCTTCTTTAGTTTTAGCACTTTCTACTTAAGGATGGCGATGAAAACTGATGACTTATTAGCTCTTTGATGACTTATCACAAATGTCGTCAATTATTCATGTCAGCTCTAATGTTCTGCCTTAGGCTAATAACAAAGCGGATGGCTTATCACACTTATGATGACCTATTACCAAATGTCGTCGCAACTTTCAGCTGAGGTCCATTCTCTGTTTAAGGCTGACGGTGACTGTAATAGCATATCACAAGGCTAACGACTTATAAGGAAGTTTGCCGGCAATACTTCTCTTAAATTTGCTTCAAATTTCAACTCTTTTGCTACCGTCCTTGTTGGTTCTTTTGCATCTTGGTTTCTACTGCAAAATCAAAGATAAAACAATCAAAAATGACAAAAGTTGCTTAAGACCTTACAATTATTCTTAGTAAAAGCCTCAAATGTGTTAGCATCTGCTCATACATCAACACCCTCAACTTAAAACAATTGCTTGTCCTAAAGAAACTCAAACACAACCAAGAGGATACAAAGTACATTCAGTAGTCAACCACCCATATTATCTCAACACATAATCACAACCTCCATGGTTAGTCACTTCAAGAACAACTGTGTATATTATTGAAGAACAACAATGAAACACATAGGAATCAAGATACGACATTAATTCATATATAACAACCATGCATAGACCAATATTACACTATCCGAAAAAGTTAGTAACTAGCAACATATCTGGTGTGCCCTCACAACACAGAAATCTCACTTTTCTCATATCAGAAATAATATATGTAACAATGGGAAAAATCAAAGGACACTAACTCTCAAAATGAAGTTCTAATCAATATATGCCAAGTACCATAGGCTTGCCCATATTTTTATTACCAAAGTTTTTAGAAAGGTCAGTTAAGACCACTATAGTTCTTCTCTTTGGTTTGTAATGCAGGCTAAGGGCTGGTATGATACTTGATGATATTAACCTCTTTATATTCTTCTCTTTTCTTGATCACACTTATTCAATATGGGTGCTATCTTTCCTATAATCACTTTTTTTTTCAAAAAATTTATTTTCTTGTTCTTTTCCACTGCATCTAGCTTTATATTCTTTTGTTTTATTTTACCTATCTTCAAACTAATTTGGAATCACGTACCCCTAAGATAGCAACCCTTAACTTAGGCCATTTGCCTAGATCAAGGTGCACAGTGTCCAAGGAGGACCAGGGCCAAAACAAGTTCATTGTGATATAAACGGGAAAGTGATAAGTATCATAAAAAATAGGCTATTCAAGCTCAAAATAGGGATCAAGGGATATTAAGCATACAGGGAAAGTCATTTAGGCTAAAGTGGGATAATATTTAAATAGCCTATGATACTTTCCTAACCCCTATCTGTCAACCTAGGTAGGACTAACCGGACAAGTTCTGAATCCAACATACAAAGGGAATTAAGTAAAATCTGACACGCACATGGCACACAAGTTACTACTTATCCGGTTCATGCAATTGTTTAGAAATGGTTATCAAGTTACTAGAGCTAATGCCATAACAAGATTCACAGTGGTCACACATAAATACATATCTCACAGTTATAAAATAGACCTTTGGAGATGTGTTCAAAAATCAATAAAAAGATGTCAACTACAATTGATAATAATTTTTCTCCCAATTAACCACAACACATCAAAAGATAAAACTCAATACACCTAAACGTGCCAGCTCTAGTAGGAATAAGACTCCGAGGAAAAGAGATACGACAACAAAAACCCGAAGAGGACATCAACACCCATAAGTATCCCCGGCGCCGTCGTCAATCTTGTGCAAGACGGTCATCATCAATATATTCTCCCAACTTTTAGAGTCTGGTGTGAATCCATAAGGAATAATATGTGTGGTGATTAAACTAATTTGAAACTATAGCTACAGTTGAATTCAAAGAGATGATACGAAAAGATAAAATAGGGCATTATGATGATCAATAAATAATTATTGGTCATTTTAGTTTCAGATTTTGTAATCAAGAGTTTATGGAAAACCAGAATTATGTTCACTATGGGTTTTTGTACTCGACAGATGCTAATAATGATTCATGATTCTCAAGATATGTAGGAATAATAGATTGTTTTTATCGAAGTGATAAGTAAATGTCACTCGAACTACTTAAGCATTTAATTACCTAATCCTCTCAGACTTGGAAAATTTATTTTCACTGACCAGACTTCACCTCAAGTTAATTAACCTTATTACAATGTAAATTATTAAATGGAAGGTTGGTCGCTTCCAAGTCCCTATCAATAATTCACTTTCTACTATAGTTCTTTCTTATATCAAGAAAATCAAAGAAGGTGCTATCTATAGTTTCCAACCAATAGACAATAATTAAAACCTCAGACTTATAAAGGAGTCCTATTACCTTTAGAATCTTGGACACTTAGCAACTTACCAAGACCTACCCCACAGATCCCATAATTTGTTTTAAAGTGGTATAGCCACTTATAGTGTAATAATCGATACAACAAGTTGAATTGATAATTTTAAAGATGAACTTACAACAAAATGAATAGAAATGAGTGTTTCGCATATTAGATCATAGTTGTAATCCCAAAATATTTATGATAATCTCTTAAAAGATAATTTTTTTGTTCAAGAAAAGAAACTAGAGAGAAAATAAGAAAATACGTGCGTTACAAAATAGGTTCACCATTCCTTTAGAAAGACCTAAACTATGCTTTAAATAGTTCACCATAATTATGGAAACAAAATCACAGAGTTCAGCAATTTCTTGGATTAGATGATGGAATGCGTGACACCTTATCAAGAGTCTAACGACATATCAAAAATGTCATCAGCTCCTTCTTCAGTTGTAGCACTTCCTGCTTAGGGCTGACGGTGAAACCTGAAGACTTATCAGCTCTTTGACGACTTATCACAGATGTTGTCAATTATTCACTTCAGCTCTAATGCTCTGCCTTAGGCTAATGACAAACCTGACGGCTTATCACACTTATGATAGCCTATAACCAAATGTCGTCGCACCTTTCAGCTGAAATCCATTCTCTGCTTAAGGCTAACGGTGACTCTAATAGCATATCACAAAGCTGAAAACTTATCAGGAATATCATCGGCTACACTTCTATTCAATTTTCTTCAGATTTCAACTCTTTTGCTTCCGTCCTTGTTGGTTCTTTTGCATCTTCGCATCTATTGCGAAATCAAAGATAAAACAATAAAAAATGATAAAAGGTTTCTTAAGACCTTGCATTTTTTCTCAGTTAAAAGCCTCAAATGTGTTAGCATCTGCTCACACATCAACACCCTCAACTTAAAACAATTGTTTGTCCTCAAGAAACTCAAACACAACCAGGAGGATACAAAGTACATTCAGCAGTCAATCATCTATACTATCTCAAAACATCATCACTAACTCCATCGTTAGTCAGTTCAAGAACAACTGTTTATACTATTGAAGAGCAACAATGCAACACACAGGAATCAAGATACGCCATTAATCATCTATAACAACAATTGATAGACATGTATTACACTGTCCAAAAAAGTTAGCAACTAGCAACATATCTAGTGTGCCCTCACAACAAAGAAATCTAGCTTTTCTCATATCATGAATCATATATGTAACCATGGGTAAAATCAAAGGAAACTCACACTCAGAATGAATTTCAAGTCAATATATGCCAAGTACCATAGGCTTGCCTTTATTTTCATTGCAAAATTTTTCAGACAGGTTAGTTAAGATCACTATAGGTTTTCTCTTTGGTTTGTAATGCAGCTAGGTGCTGGTATGATACTTAAGTATATTTAAAGTGACTAAGCCTCCTGGACACTACAGTAGCTCCTGGGATTCACTTATTAACCTATTTCTATACTTCTCTTTTCATGATTACACTTATTCAATGTAGGTGCTGTCTATCCTACAATCAATTTGTTTTCACAACTTTTCATTTCTTGTTCTTTTCCACTGCATCTATCTTTTTTTCTTTTGTTTTTTCTACCTATCCTCATACTCATTTGGCATAACGCATCCCTAAGATAGCTACCAACAACTTAGGCTATTTTCCTACGCCAAGGTACATAATGTTCGAGGAGGACCAGGGACAAAATAGGTTCATTGTGATATAAACAGGAAGGTGATTGGTATCATAAAAAGAAATAGGCTATCAGGCTCAAAATAGGGGTCAAGGGATATTATGCACATAGTGAACGTCATTTACGCTAAAGTGGGCTAATATCAAAATGGCCTATGATCATTTCCTAGCCCTTATCCTTTAACCTAGGTAAGACTAATTGGGCAAGTTCTGAATCCAACATATAAAGGGAATTAAGTAAAATATCACACATATATGGTACATAAGTATATCATAAATTACTACCTCTCCGATTCATGCAATTGTTTAGCAATGATTATAAAGTTACTGGAGCTAATGCCATAATAAGATGCACAGTGGTCACACATAAATGTATATCTCACAGTTATAAAATAGACCTTTAGAGGGGTGTTCAAAAATCAACAAAAATATGTCAACTTTCAAAGATACTTATTTTTCTTGCAGTTAACCACAACACATCAAAAAATAAAACTCAATACGCCTAAACATTCCAGCTCTACTAGGAACAAGACTCTGGGGAAAAGAGGCGCGACAGTAAAAACCCCAAGAGAACATCAACACCCATAAGTAGCCTCGGCGCCGTCGTTAATCTTGTCCAAGGCAGCCGTCGTCAATATATTAAACCAACTTTTAGAGTCGGATTTGAATCCACAGGGAATAATATGAGTGGCGATTAAACTAATTTGAAACTGTAGCTACAAGTTCAATTCAAACAGATGATACAAAAAGATAAAATGGGGGTTTTTGATAATCAAGAAATAATTTTTGGTCACATTAGTTTCAGTGTTGGTAATTAAGAGTTTATGGAAAACCCTATTTATGTTAACTATGGATTTTTGTACTTGACAGATGCTAATAGTGATTCAAGATTCTCATGATTTGTAGGAACAACAAATTGCCTTTATCGAAGTTATGAATAAATATTACTCCACCAACTTCAGCATTTATTACCTAATCCTCTTAGACTTAGAGAATTTATGTTCACTGACCAGAATTCACCTCAAGTTAATTAACCTTATTACAATATTAATTATTAAATGAAAGGTTGGTAGCATCCAAGTCCCTGTCAATAATTCAAAGCAGGTGCTATCTATCATTTCCAACCAATACATAATAATTAAAGCCTCATACTTATCAAAGAGTCCTATTACATTTAGAATCTTGAACACTTATCAACTTACCAATACCTAACCCATAGATCCCATAATTTGGGTTAAAGGGGTTTAGCCACTCATGATTTAATAATCGATACAACAAGTTGAATTCATAATTTGAAAGATGAATAGAAACTAGTGTTTCTTAAATTATATCAAAGTAGAAATCCCAAAATATTGATGATAATCTATTCAAAGTTAATTATTTTTTTCAAGCCAAGAAGCTAGAGGGAAAATAACAAAATACGTGCATTACAAAATAGGTTCACCTATCATTTAGAAAACCCTAAACAATGCTTTAAATAGTTTACCCTAATTATGGAAATAAAATCACATAGTTCAGCAATTTCTTGGATTAGATGACAACATTTGTGACAACTTACGAGGAGTTTAATGACTTATCACAAATGTCATCAGCTCCTTCTTCAGCTTTAGCACTTTCTGCTTAAGGCAGATGACGAAACCTGATGACTTATTAGCTTTTTAATGACTTATCAAAGATGTCATCAATTATTCACTTAAACTTTCATGTTCTGCCTTAGGCTAAAAACAAACTTGATGGCTTATCATACTTAGGACAGCCTATCACCAAATATCATTGCAACTTTCAGCTGAGATCTATTCTCTATTTAAGGCTGACAGAGACTCTGATAGCTTATGACAAGGCTGATGACTTATCAGGAATGTCGTCAGCCACACTTCTATTCTATTTGCTTCAGATTTTATCTCTTTTGCTTTCTTCCTTGTTGGTTCTCTTGTATCTTTGCTTCTACTGTAAAATCAAAGATAAAAAAATCAAAAATGACAAAATTTGCTTAGGAGCTTCCAATTATTCTCAGTTAAAATCCTTAAATTTGTTAGCATCTGCTCAATCATCATATGGAGGTCCATTTTCCTAGATATAGAATTCCAGTAGCCCAACGCGATAGTGGCGAATCGCGCCATAGGCAAAAATGGTACTTTAATATAGCACCGCATTAAAGTTCTACGTCCCACATGTCAGAATCCAATGGGACAACACGATAGTTCCACATCGCAGAGGACCCTAATTTTTTATTTGTCAGTTTCCATTGAGCCACCGTGATAGTGGTGCATCACGGTGGCCCATTAAATTGGGACAAAAGTTAAAAAAGGGCATTTTAGACTTTTACCAGCCCCCAATTCCATCCAAATATAAGATTTAGGGCTATTAAAAGTATCTTATTAGATATTTCTCAAGATTTCTCTCAAGAAAAAACCCTAAGCTTCAATAATCAACCAAAAGAATCCCAAGATTCCACCATCCTTCTTTCAAATTAATACAAGATTTAATATTTCCAACACTAGAATTCCAAGAACCATCATTCAAGAGCACAAATAGAGTCTCAAAAGTAAAGTTGTTCATCTAGTTTCCCATCCAAAGTATGTGGGGTTTGAACAAGGACAAATTTTTTGTTCTTCCACCTAAAAACATTAATTTTATTACTGATTACATGATTTACAAGTTGGGGTTTATTCCCAAAGAATCTTGTTTTAAATTTATGACGATATAAGTGATTTAACCCTTTAATTTCATATTTATCCCACCTATTTATGATTTGAATTGAGAATTTATATCATTAATTATACATCCCTATAGTGAATTGATATTTTCAAGTATTTGCCAAGATAATTGTTGAGAAATAATCTTCATTATAAAATTGTGATCATTTAACTACATATGCTTTAAACCTAAGTATGAATTTTTATAGTCCATCAATAGTATATTATTAGCTTGCTTTAACAAGAAGCATTTATATTTTAAAGATATATTGATTTTCCGAACCTAAGCAAAGATAGAAATCCACATTGTTTATGAGTTAAAGCAAAGAGAAGTATAATTGGTTTTCATTATAAACCCTTATGCTGTTTTAAGGTGGAATTCCTAGAAATTTTAAGCAATATGTATGGGATTCGTATTTAGCATCAAGTTAGGTATGATTCCAAGATATCATGCCCTAGAACTATGTGCCACTGTAGGTTTCTGATTTGCCCTTAGTGGTCCAAGATAGTGATAACTTAAGTTAAAGTTTTATTTCATTAGCAAGGGTAGAACGGACCTCCCTAACTTGGGCAAGATATTAGATTCTATGTCAGCTCATATGGTTTATGTTGGTTAGAGGAAACTCTCTGAGTTCAAAAGTCTCTAAGAACCAAAGTTCCATGATTTCCTAAGCTCCCAAAGCTTCTAAGTTTCAAAAGAAAAGAATGATAGAAAATGTTTTATAAGACTACGGGTTTATGACTCACTATATTTACAAGTATGATTTCTTAAACTTGATTTTATATTTCAATATTTTAGATATTCAAGCTTATGTAAGTCATATACACCCACAAGCATTTACTTTCTAATTATGATGATGTTTACTATTGCATTACTCCACCATACACTTAGTACATCCTCAAAGTATTAATCCACATATAAGTTTATGTGATACATTGTCTTATAATGTAGGTTTAGGTA
Organism: Capsicum chinense; assembly: GCA_026120095.1. Lineage (NCBI taxonomy): Eukaryota > Viridiplantae > Streptophyta > Magnoliopsida > Solanales > Solanaceae > Capsicum > Capsicum chinense. Next base: position 141,549,013 of record JAPEIP010000008.1, on the reverse strand, counting down.
CTCAAAATCAGCAGCGTGATTAGTTTGAGCATCTCTATCTACGCTCCCACAATTAGTGACTCCTCGTGATTTGAGGAAGAACTTCTTCAGATTTCCAGCTTTCATAGTAATTGAGTTATCATTTTCATTTTAGCGAAAGTCAGTTGGGGGTTCTTTCCTAATGGCTCTCTAGTTCTTTAGTAGTAGAGGGTTCTCAGACTATGAGTTTAATCATAAACTTTTAGTATTTGTTATTCAGACAGTATCTACAGTTTATTCAGTTCACTTTTTCGCATAATACAACATTATTTCTTAATTAGACTTTCCTAAAGTAAGGTTCAGATCTAGTTGCAGGCTCAAATAGAAAGCTTGGGGATACTCGTATCCTTGAGCACCGTGTGACATCTTTGGATTAGATTTGGAGGCATTACAACTATCCTATTCCAACTACATTCAATAGACATAAATGTTATACTGTATATCCCAAGTTGATATATAAACTAAGATAAAAAGCAAGATATATAGTAGTATACAAGGCAAAGAAATTACTATGCAATATGAACAATGAAGGAAGGGATATATGGTAGAAATACAGATTCATATAGCTAGACATATATGCACTAAAATATATAGACACGTAATCTTGAGGTAATATAAAGGCATAACCTAGATCATTATATTCTTATGTTAAAACATCATTAAAATACTATCGAGATTTAATGC
>JAPEIP010000008.1:141516803-141548211 GCA_026120095.1 Capsicum chinense | reverse complement strand
ATTTAACTACATATGCTTTAAACCTAAGTATGAATTTTTATAGTCCATCAATAGTATATTATTAGCTTGCTTTAACAAGAAGCATTTATATTTTAAAGATATATTGATTTTCCGAACCTAAGCAAAGATAGAAATCCACATTGTTTATGAGTTAAAGCAAAGAGAAGTATAATTGGTTTTCATTATAAACCCTTATGCTGTTTTAAGGTGGAATTCCTAGAAATTTTAAGCAATATGTATGGGATTCGTATTTAGCATCAAGTTAGGTATGATTCCAAGATATCATGCCCTAGAACTATGTGCCACTGTAGGTTTCTGATTTGCCCTTAGTGGTCCAAGATAGTGATAACTTAAGTTAAAGTTTTATTTCATTAGCAAGGGTAGAACGGACCTCCCTAACTTGGGCAAGATATTAGATTCTATGTCAGCTCATATGGTTTATGTTGGTTAGAGGAAACTCTCTGAGTTCAAAAGTCTCTAAGAACCAAAGTTCCATGATTTCCTAAGCTCCCAAAGCTTCTAAGTTTCAAAAGAAAAGAATGATAGAAAATGTTTTATAAGACTACGGGTTTATGACTCACTATATTTACAAGTATGATTTCTTAAACTTGATTTTATATTTCAATATTTTAGATATTCAAGCTTATGTAAGTCATATACACCCACAAGCATTTACTTTCTAATTATGATGATGTTTACTATTGCATTACTCCACCATACACTTAGTACATCCTCAAAGTATTAATCCACATATAAGTTTATGTGATACATTGTCTTATAATGTAGGTTTAGGTACTCAAAATCAGCAGCGTGATTAGTTTGAGCATCTCTATCTACGCTCCCACAATTAGTGACTCCTCGTGATTTGAGGAAGAACTTCTTCAGATTTCCAGCTTTCATAGTAATTGAGTTATCATTTTCATTTTAGCGAAAGTCAGTTGGGGGTTCTTTCCTAATGGCTCTCTAGTTCTTTAGTAGTAGAGGGTTCTCAGACTATGAGTTTAATCATAAACTTTTAGTATTTGTTATTCAGACAGTATCTACAGTTTATTCAGTTCACTTTTTCGCATAATACAACATTATTTCTTAATTAGACTTTCCTAAAGTAAGGTTCAGATCTAGTTGCAGGCTCAAATAGAAAGCTTGGGGATACTCGTATCCTTGAGCACCGTGTGACATCTTTGGATTAGATTTGGAGGCATTACAACTATCCTATTCCAACTACATTCAATAGACATAAATGTTATACTGTATATCCCAAGTTGATATATAAACTAAGATAAAAAGCAAGATATATAGTAGTATACAAGGCAAAGAAATTACTATGCAATATGAACAATGAAGGAAGGGATATATGGTAGAAATACAGATTCATATAGCTAGACATATATGCACTAAAATATATAGACACGTAATCTTGAGGTAATATAAAGGCATAACCTAGATCATTATATTCTTATGTTAAAACATCATTAAAATACTATCGAGATTTAATGCTATCTTTCTCTGGGTTTCTAATTCACATGAAAAAATATGATGTAATCGTGCATAACAATGAAACTATAAGACAAAAGTCATAGGAAACATGCCTCAAATCTCGATACCAAATAAACGATAATTCTATCATAAGGTAGCAACAATAAGGACCATAATAATAATAATAACAATATAAATAATAGTTCCAAGGCCTTGGGATGCATCCTGATTCTAATATTCACTAACAAGAAATGTAACCACACTAAATTTGACGTTCTTGATGCATTGGCAGAGTAAAATTTTTAATCTGAGGTTGTTTTACTGATGTTTTTGCCCGGTGTCTATTTGGAACTAGTGAAGAGTTCTAAATTATGGATTGTCTCAAAAAAATAAATGAACTACCCGAGGATTGAATCATCAATTCCAGCGAGTCATAAATGTCTTGGGGCAGCTATGGAGGAGCTTATATGGAAAATATAAGTTTAAATGTAAAAAATAACCTAAAGGGTCACTACACAACTCGAGGACACAAGTTGTAAACACTCATGATAAGTCGTTATGTCACAATCGTAGGTTTTACAGTGTGTCATCCTAAATTTGATGCTATCTTGAGTATGAGAAGTGGTCATGAGTCATCAAGTGTAGTTACAAGATGGTGGTATGAATCGTAGCTTGACCAGTATACAGCTCTAGTTGTTCTGTCTTTACTATGACACCTTGTGAAGAGTTATAATATGTTTATATTAGTCGTATAGTAACCCATAGTAACTTATGACAATTTTCAGTATATTTATTAAGGGAAATTTGGATATTTCCCTACTACCCTAATTGTAAACCATGACCTAACACCCTATTGGATACCTTACTAGTATTGTTAACTCATAAAAATACCTGCAAAATCACTGTTAAATTCTCTCAAGCAGCCATACTTAGGGTTTCCAAGAAATAGGTCATCCAAGGAATTAATGGTTGAATTCCTTTTGTGAAAATTTGTTTTTCAGGCATGTTACTCTTCCCTCATTGTGGATTGGATAAAAGCGCATGTTTTAATGTATTATTCATGAGAAATTTTTGTTCATTTTGAAAACATGGGTTAAGGTTTTATGCATAATGGTTTTTTATGTGATGTATCATGCTTTTCCCTATATGTGTTAAGTTTAAATGGTGGTTTTAAAGTCTATTTGTTTCATATAAATAGTGGATGAAACATGGATTATGATTTCCTAAACTTTTGACTTTCAAACTTGTTATAACTCTAACCCCATATTGTGAAATGGGTTTTTAATTATGAGAAATGTGGGAATTTATTAAATTGAACCAAAGGGGTTGTGAATTCTCCATAGCGAAGATAATTCTTGTTGCATGTTGATGTTACCTTACAAGTATAGCTGACATGACGATACACAAAATGCATGCCTAAATGCGTATTTTGGATCAATGAATGGGATGGTTTTAAAAATGCTTTTTATTTGGTTTTAATGAGGGTTGTGTAATTGAGTCCTGAAAGTGGTGGTCCCGAAAGATACGCACTAGAAATCACAGTTGCTGACGTAGGGGTCTGTATGACAGGGTGGTTTAAGTCCCCATAATTACTATTATTTCATTTAGAGATTTTATCCCCCACATCTTATTACATGATTTGGTGCTTGTGTCACCTTTATATGTACGGAGTTTTGAGTCCCCCATAGTTCATATGTATACCCTCTAGTTCGTGCGAGCTACACTTACTGGGTACTACCAGATAGTGAAGAGATAGGCTTATATAGCCCATGGGTTCCATCATATTATATGATAGTTGAGCTAAAAAATCCAGGCTAAACTTTAAAAGAGTATGTTAAGACTTGTTCCCAATCCTGTCACATGGTATATATCAATATGGCTATACATTTGAATATATGCAATGGTTTTGAATGATATTGAACAATTGATAATGACATTATGTTATCCTTATCCAAGTGTTACATGCTAGTATTCACCCCACTAACCATCTTCAGATGTTATATCCCCGTGCGATGCAAGCATCAGGGCTAATTCTACTTTTTTTGTGTAGAGTTAGGTTGGTCGGCTAGGTTCATTACGTCTTGGTGATATTGTGAACTTCCATCTCCAGGAAGGTTTAAGTATTTCACCAGATTTCTTTCTTATATTTGAGTTGATAGCTACTTTCTTATCATTAACATTAATGTTTTCATTCTAATATCTATTTGACAGAGTTAGGGACATCTACCATCCAAGATTGGTTTTGGTTTTTTTGTAAAGATTTTCTTAGATTACTATGGATATTGGGTGATGTTGGTCAGTTTTTTGGCTGATCATCAGTCATTGGTTATTGATATGTTATGACTTTCTTTAAACTTGTTGAAAGTTATCTTGTTATATAGTTGGAATTCATCCAACATAAGGGATGTTATGTTTAGTTTGATTAGGTGCAAGGGTTGATCTAGGGTCTACGTGGGACATTAGATACCCATCATGGCCTGGTCCTGGTTCGAGTCCTGACGAATAACTAATAAAGAACATTTGTAGTCATTGATCTAGGACATATCATAACCACCTCAACTTTCTATTAATCCATATTGATCCCCTCGCTAGATAAAGCATGCCTTAGGAAAGTCACAACATCACATGAAAACCCGCAGTTAAAAAACTTAGCGTACAACCTGTGATCCTTAAGCGTCAATAAAACAATTCATAGGTGATTGGCATGAACCTTCTTGCTCTTTGAATACACAAAATATCATCAATGAAGACAGTAATAAAAAAGTCCAAAAACTACCTAAAAACTAGATTCATAAAATTCGTGGAAGAAGATGGAGCATTGGTCAACCCAAATGACACAACCAATAACTTATAGTGACCATATCGAGTTTAGAAACCAATCTTAGGGATACCAGTCTCTCTAATCTTTAACAGATGATAACCAAAACGAAGATCTATCTTAGACAAAAATATAGAACCCTGAAGCTGGTCAAAAAGAAATTCAATCCTAGGAAGAGGTAATTATTATTCACCACCACCTCATTAAACTGTTGGTGATCTATACACATCTAAAGATACCCATCTATATTTGGCATAAAAATCATAGGGGGACTACACAGAGAAATACTAGGATTGATAAAACTCTTATCAAAGAGATCATTTAACTTTTCCTTTAGATCTTTTAATTCTGTCGGAGCCATTCTATAAGGAAGAATTGAGATAGGATGAGTAATCGGTAAAAGATAAATCCCAAAATCTATTCCCCTATTGAGAGGAATCCCAAGAAGGTCGTAAAGGAAAATCTCATAAAACTCATTCTCCATAGGGATAGGCAAAGTGGAAACCTCATTATTATAATGTCTAACCTAAACTAAATGATATAGACACCCCTAGGAAATCAACTTCCAGTCCTAAGATGAGAAATAAACCCCCTTTAGTTACTAAGGAATTCCCCTCCCATTCAATAACCAGTTTATTAGGGAATTAGAGACTGACATTTTTGGTCCTACAATTCGGAGAATCATAGAATGAGTGAAGCCAGTCCATCCCCAAGATCATATCAAAATCTACCAAATCTATCTCTACAAGTCCACCAAGGTCTCCTTATGAACGATAGACACCACACAACCCCTATAGTTCTTTCTTTCCACAATAGAATTACTCACAATATTAGAAAAATAGATAGGTTCGAAAATAATTTCAAGAGAAAAACAAAAATGAACAGCCACATAAGGGATTACATAAAAAGGGTAAACCCATGATCAAGCAGATAATGCACATTACAAGAGAAGAGCTTCAATATATTAGTGGAAACATCTGGTGATACCTTTGATTCCTCACAGGTAAACTGAGTATAAAGATGATTCAAACCAATGTTGTTATAAGAAAAAATAGCTTTTGGTGAAGAAGCCAATGAAGTGGTGTTCGAAACATTATTAGCTCCAGTGATTACCATAGTCATAGTGACCATAGTTAAAGCATCGATTTCACCACTCATCACAATATCCCTAGTGAAATTGCTCACAAAATCTACATGGAGGATATAGTAGGGCTGACTGAGCTCCATTAGCCTTAGATTGGGTTCCCTATTCCTTAGTACCATCGCTAGCCTAAAATCAACGATCATCAGAGGTTTTGGGATACGAACCACTTGCCAATGAATATGAACTAGAATTTCTATAAGATTTCTTTTTTATCCACTGCCTACTATCTCTCCCACTTTTTATCTAATTAGAACCCTACTCTAAAAACCTAAATATTTTTTATTCCTCTCACCCATCACTGGCTACCTCTTCTTCTAATCTTTAAGTTGTTGTATATAAATGACAAGCTTGGAGATAGCCATATCATTATTCAATGTTGCAACCTTACACTATATGTCAAATCATAAGAAAAACTAGAACAAAACATTCTCATTCTGGCTCACTTGTTAGACACTAACTCCAGATTATAGCAAGTCAAATGAAGGAATTTCAAGGAATACTCCTTCACACTCATCTTACCCAACTTCGAATTGACTAACTCCTCTTATTTCTCTTTCCTTAACTCATGAGGAAAGAAATGATCATAGAAGCCAGCTAAAAACTCATCCTATAAAGCTGGATTTGCCTCATCACCCCTCTCCCATCCTTATACCACTAATATGCCATATCTTTTTAATGATATACAGCAAACTCCACATCTTTAGAATCAGAAGAATGCAACACCCTAAAAAACATCCTATCTAATGAATAAATCCTTAAGGATCCTCTGTAACATTAGATTTAGTGAAGGTTGGGAGATTCAATCTCATGAACTGACGAATGCGACTAACATTAAAATAAGAAGCAACAAAACCAACACGATCATACTAATGAGACTGAGAGGTCACCAACTGAGTAAGAGAAATTATAGAATAGCCAAACTTTGTCTTAATGATGTCTTCCTGAAATAACTGAGCATTAGTGTAACCAATCAATAAAGGACTAGTATGGATAGGTGGAAAACCAGTGGAGTAGCATAATTAGGAGCGGAGAACCTAGTTGGCGTCTGTACTCTATAAACGAGGCAAGTCCCTTTCATATTCACCTCGGGTATGGCATTGGTTTTGGTAGAGTTTTTATGAATATCAGATCTTTAACGAGGCATAATCTGAATTTCGAGAAATCCTGGAGTTAGAGAAATGCCATTACCCTAGACTCTACAACCCAAAATAAAACATAAGGAAGGGAAACATTCCTCAATGTATTGTGCCCTCTCCCTTATAAGTATGGTATGCGACAAACCCATAAAAGAGACTCTACTTGACATTACCTTGTGGACACCCAATGAACTTAAACTTTGCTCTGATACCAAAATTTTCATGGCCTAACCCATGCCTAGTTGTGATGTGTATCCCAAATCCACCAAGGATTGGAGACGACCCCTAAACCTAACAAACCAGAAGACAATATAAATAATTATGAAAGATAACCACGCATATAAGCAAGATAGACAATAAAACCAATAGGGATACTAGGAGTCCAAAACAATAACCATTCCTATACTTTGTCCACAGAAGTCTGTAAACCAAATACTAAGTTGGGTCGATACATGTCTGCGTCCATGGCAAAAAAAATCTAAAATATGAAAAGAAACTGATAGAACTTTGACACTCATAAGGAAAGCAATGTAATGTCTGACCTTCTCAAAGATTAAGGTGCACCACTTTAACGCAGCCCAACTGATGAACTTGAAACACCTATTACCATGCAGGACAACAAAAAAGACCCGTGACCCTATATCATGAAATGATGTAGCATCCTAGAACGATCAATAGGGTGAGTTCTATGATGTAACTCAATGAAGGGATAAAATAATACTATAATAAAATCAGTCCAAAATCATTCAAAACCATATGCACACATTCATAAATATAAGATGTAGGGATAGGGACAAAGGTTAACCATGAGGTTTAAAACCATTAACATAAACTGTGTATCTCTAATCATCCTAATGGTACCCAAAGGCTATATGGGTTAAGGTCCCTCTACTGAAGAGGTCTTAGCATGTGTTAGCCACATTAAAAGGTAAATACTAGGAAGATTTAAATCCACTAAGGCTCCAATCATTCCAAAATATATATGTAATATGTGAATTATGCACGCAGTCACCAATACCCCCATACCAACAATGTGGATTCTAGTATCTGCCCCTCCAAGACCTCCACCTTCAACATCATGCTATACAACCCCCTTTAAGACCAAACTAAAACTATTTACACATTCCCATCCATTAACCAAAGAATCTTTTAATTTAGCATTACCATTGGTATAGTCATACCAAATTAATTATGCTTTCTAGCTAATTCCACTATGCTATATATAAACTATTTAATCAAATTTGAATTGTCGTCTCTAGTTTGAAACCAAATCATGGACACCTAGGCCTTTCAAACTATTTATACAAAAAAACCTTGCCACCAAGGCCTATTTAAACCATTTTATGTTTACTTTTACCTTTTATGCAATGCAGGGTTCTATAGGTGAATAATATTGTGCATATATCTATGTTTCAAAAACAATTCATATGTTTGGTTTAGGTTACGACAATTCCAAGTAATTTAAACGATAAAAATTAGGAAAACCCATATTTCCGTTCTTATTCCCATACCCATGCATTTATGTAGTCCAAAAGTCATAAATTTAAAGCATGAATATCATAATAAAAATATGGAAAGGCAGTTAATGAACTAACCATTCCAAATCCCTCAACTCATAACCATAACCCAAAAATTAAACAATATAGATAATAGTTAAACACATGCATTTGCACAAAATTAAGAACATGACTTAAATCACCATGAATTTGTAAAATAAACCAAACTTTGAACCCTGGATGACCAAGCCTTAGAAATCCTAGCTTTGTTCTTGACTTATGAATTTGAGAGAAAAGAGAGTTATTTATTATTTTGTAAAAGATTAAATTAAGACTTTTTTGAAGTTTTATGGTAATGGGTTATTTTTATCTTGTTTTGATTATGAGCAGGTAACTTTAAGGGACTAAGTTCTTGGATGTACAAGGGTACAACACAGCTAGTATGTGTCTTCACAATTTTGTCTTTTTGTGTAACAAACTATGCTGATGTTGCTTGTACTATTGAGGGCACCTAGACAAATGGCATTTAAACCCTTATCATAACTCATCTATAAAAATAAAATAATGTTTTTTCATTAAGTAGTTTTTGCAATGGCAGAAAAAGTTGAAGAGTGAAAGAAAGGAAAAACTCTATTTCAACATTACTCAAGTTCTAAATTATTGTGTGCTAAATTGCAAATGTTCTTCAGTTTAGTTTTAGTCTGTTAAGAAATTACTCATTCTATAAGAGAAATCATCATTTATTTTTATTTTCTGTATGACTTAGTAAGAGTTGCCTAAGATTGAAACTGGTTAGATTTAACCAATGTTGAGGAGTCTTAGCAGAGTTATCAGGTAGAGATTGTAGTAGAGTTACTACAAGTAGTAGGAACCTATAATTAGGTTCAAGTTTGAGTCTGTAATCAAGATGTTGATTATAGTGAAATTTTAAGGGTTTGTGTTGGCAATCCTTTATTTTTTCTCCCTTGAGGAAAGGGCTTTCCACATTAAATCTTGTGTTCTTTAAGTCTCTTGATTGGGTTGTGTTCCTAGTTAAATAACTCTCTTATTGCCTATGAATGATTTTAACAGACCTGGTCCCTCATAGTGTAGTGCAACCCAAAGGTTTTGAAAATTAGTATCAGAGATAAAATGCTCTATAAGGCTCACACCTACAGTGATTTGGTTTGTATAACTACTTCACCTGACCTTGAAAAGGGATATTTACCACTAAACCACCTAGATTTAATGGGCATTACTATGGGTGGTGGAAAACTAGGATATTTTACATCATTATGGTTGACGATACTTTAGTAATAGACATAATTCTCGATGTTCCTCATGTTCGTGTTAGAGAAATCAAAGAAGGAGAAGTAGCAAAAATTTTTGTCAAAAGTAGGAGGGAGTTCAACGATGAAGATAGAACAAAAATTATGAAAAACTACAAGGATAAGAAATTGCTAGTGTATGGTATTGGAGTGGATGAATATAATAGGATTTCAACTTGTGAAAATGCCATAGAGATCTCAAATTGCTTTAGGACTAATCATAGAGCAACCACTGATGTGAAGGATTCAAACGTCGACATTTTGACTAGTTAATATGAAACCTTCCCCATGAAAGAAGGATAAACAATCAAAGAAGTGCATGCAAGTTTCATTTCTATAAATATGAGCTCGAGTAGATAGGAGAAATAATTCCATTGTAAAACAAGGTGAGAAAGATTCTTGGTGTTCTTCCTAAGTCATGGGAAAGAAAAATGAATGCGATAAATGAAGTAAGAAACCTGAAGAACCTCACTATGGATGAACTAATTTGAAATTTTAAAACCCATTAGATTAAAAAGCAGCAATGGTTGGATAAGAATGAAGTAAAAACAAAAAAATCTCTGGCCATGAAGGCTTTAAAAAATGATTCAGGCGAAGAATATACATATGTTGCATATTTGTCAATCAGGACTGTTAGAGACATGAAAATAAGTGCTCAATTCCAAAGAAAATAAAGTAGTAGCAAAAAGGGGAACAATGTTTAGGTATGTCACAAATGTGCATGTCTTGAGCATTTCCATCAAGGACTGTCCAATAGATAAATTTGATTACAAGGAATACCTCAAGAATGACGGTAACAAAGTAATGACCACGGACCAGGTCCCTAAAAATTAAAGAAGGTGGGATGAAACTAATTATGAATTTATGCAATCTCAAGTAACATAGGGAGATTCTTCCAGTGAATTTGATGGATATGAGATGTCGGGAGATGTTTCTATGCTAGTAATGGAAGATAGTCCAATTTTCCATGATTCCCTATTTTCCATCATGGCAAACACAGAAGATGAAAAGGAAAAGGAGGTAACTCTTTCCTATATTAGATAAAATCGAGATAACTATTTTGCTAGGAAGATAAAAAGGATTGAAAGTAAATTAATGGAATATATATTAACTAACTAATGATAAGAATTACCTAGAGGAGAGAATAAAGAAACAAGAGAATTAGTTGAATCATCTAACTCTCTAAATTTCTTAAATTTAAGAATTGTTCTCAAAGATAAAATCTAAAAATTCGAGTTTGATGAGTAATCTAAAGAAGGTAAATGATTTAGATAGAAAAGGTAAGAATGAGGCTTCAAGGATTCAAACTGATATTAGGAAAGGTCGAAGGATTCTCAAAAACACCATTTGTCTACACTACACAAAAATTAGGAGTTAGAAAGGGACCTAGTCAATTTGAAAGAAAATTTTAATGAATCTCTTAAATGGACTTCACCTTTACATATCCTTTCTAACTTAACCATCCAAGGTGCGATTAATGGCATAGGGATTAATTACCAAGGAGTATCACAATCTCTTGGGTCAAAAGGAAAAGCATCTCATGATGATAGAAACAAGGTTCACAAACCTTTATGTACGCATTGTGGAAGAGATGAGAACTCGAAGGAAAGATGTTAGTATTAGCTTAAAGCTAAACTAGATGGTACTAAACACATTTAGCAAGGGAATTCACAACCTAAGGTGTCCAATCTCTTGAAAATTTTGAAAAGGAAATCTCAACCTATATGGATCAAGAAGGATTAGATTAGACATTTCTCCTCTTACTAAGAACTCAAGCTCAAGAGGGTTCCTAAATCCAACAAGTTATCATAGTTCCAGGTATAATAAAGGGCGACACAGTCAGGAATAGTCTATTTATAGTATATGCTTAAAGTTAATCCTAGAAGGTATAGCTAAATTCCCTCTCTCAAGACACTTCAATTTAGCGGTATCTCATTTTGAATTAGTTTATTTCAAGTGACCCAATCCTAAAGAAAGTTATCTCAGAAGAAGGACTTGAGGAACTATGACTTAAGTAAAGTCTGGGACCTAGTCTTCAGACCTATTCTAAAGAGAATGTTGAGACTAAGTTTGATAAAAATACCCCGACCTAACTTTAGAGTCAATGTCACTCCTCAAAATTGGCTATCTTAAGGACAAAGGTATCTATGATAAAGTAGGGGAATATTAGAGCATTATCCTATTTCAACTATATTCTTAATTATCATGAAAGTTCTGAAGTCCTAATGCAGGGATATCGTTGGAGCACTATTTTCTCTCCCTCTGTCATTGGTTCTTGCCTCCTTTTGAGGATTGGATCACTTATCAACTGGTATTTCTCGGAGACTAATTTAGAGATCACTGGTGCACTAGAACTTTTATGTAACATAGATTGACATTTTTTCTCGGGCAATTGGATTATTGGCTGCAAAGCATATTCATTGTTGATGACACATTAATTAGCATTGAAATCATCATTAGAACCAGATGATTATATACTAATGAAATATGGCGGTTTTCTATTAATGAAGATGTCCTTAGATATTTCTTCAACAGCTAAATGGTGATCATCAAGATCTTCATGGAAATCCATGGTCTTCCCCGAGGCTTGTACCGAGGCTTGTGTTTCCCTCTTCTCCTTTTTGGACTCAGGACGTTCTTTTGCAAATTGTTATTTATCATAGAAGATGATACATTTGTGTTTGCCTGGATCTATCTTCTAGGAGGATATGTTATCTTTGTTGATCCTCAGTTTTTTGTCTAGCAATTTCTTCTTTCTGGCACGTCTGAACTGCATATTTTTTTTCTGCCTTGCCTAACATTTTGAGAGCTGGGAAGACCCTTCTGGCTGAGTATGAAGAGGTGTAAACCCATGGGAACAACTTAGGAGGAGAACAGCTAAAGCAAACATAAGTATAAAATTCAGTCAAAAAGAGAGGGATCGGGTCCCATCTCTCAGGTTAGTACTTGTATAAGATGCTTAAGTAATCATAAAATCTTGTCTCAAAATCCATGTATTTTCCCTTGTCTAAAGCGGTCAATATGTTTATAAAATAAAGAGTTTCACTTATTAGTTTCAAACATGTCAAATCATGAGGAACACTATTTAATGACATTTGTCACCTCTCAAAATTGCAAAATTAGACTTTTTCTCATTTCTGTCCAACAAATCCAAGTCGGTTTCCTAAATCAAATATCTTCTCAAAACTAAACTTGTCACTTTTCATCTATCTCTCCTAAAATCCAATGGCTGATATTTCTACTTCCTCAAACCTACCTAAAAGCACCAAAGTAGATAAAACTCTAGAAAATTAAATTGGACATACCAAAATTGCATACATTGATTCTTTAAAAATCAAAACCATGGAAAACATCACTTTAAGTTCCCAATAAATACCTGAGTTAGTTCATCTAACTGAATCTTCTTTATAATGTCCAAAACCCACAATTGTTTTACTCTCTATTGAACCTTTCTTAACCTTAGAAATTTATGCTTAGCCAATCCTGTTAGAGAATCCAAACAAAGAGTTTGGGTCACCTTTATAAAAAGAAATTTCTCAACCTAAATCTCCCTCTTCTCCATGAAATTCTAAACCACCTAAAAAAATTTTATTCCCAAGGTCATCAGAACAATAACACAACAAGCACCTGATTCTCCTAAACCATCAGATTCAAACCCCTTTTTTTTTTAAGTCATTTGGTAAAGAAATTCTATGAAAGAAGTTAGAGCATTTTTAATTTTACAGCATGCCAATTAGGTAGTCTCCACTTCACGGTGAAGAACAATTTCATAATTGTCATTTTCCAGTAGACCACCGTAATGTTTGCGCATCTCAGTGAGGTCTGAATTCCCATTAGGCAATCACCAGTTGACGTCCGTAATATTGGCGCATCGCGAAGAGGTCCATTTTCCCAGTTATCAAATTTTAGTAGCCCAACATGATAATGGCATGGCGCGCCGAAGGCAAAAATGGAATTTCAATAAAGAACCACGATAGTGGAATGTCGCATTGAAGTTCCATGTCCCAAGTGTCAAAATCTAGTGGGAAAACGCGATAGCTCCGCATTACGGAGGATTCAAATTTCTCATTCATCAATTTATAGTGAGCCAACATGATAGCAGCGCATCACGGTGGGCCATTAAATCAGGGCACCAAATCATTTTTTTTAGTTTTATTTAGAAGTAAAAAAGGGGTATTTTGGACTTTTCCCAGCCCCTAATTCCGTACAAATACATGATTTAGGGCTATCATAAGTATCTTATGATATATTTCTCAAGATTTATCTCAACCAAAAACCCTAAGATTCAACAATCAACATCAATAATCCCAAGACTCCATCATTCTTTTCCAAATTAATTCAAGATTCTAGTTTCCCAATAAAAAAATTCCAAGAACCATCATTCAAGAGCATAAATAGAGTCTCAAAAGCAAGGTTGTTCATGTAGTTCATCATCCAAGTTATGTGGGGTTTTAACAAGGACAAATTTTTTGTTCTTGTGCCAAAAATCTTGAATTTATTCAAGATGACATGATTTACAAGTTGGGATTTATACTCAAAGCCTTTTGTTTTAAGTTTATGAAGATATAAGTGATTTAAGCCATGAATTGTATGTTTATCCTACCTCTTTATTCTTTTAATTTAGAATTTATATCATAAATTGTACGTAGCTATTGTGAATTGATATTTTTAAGTATTTTCCAAGATAATTGTTGAGAATTAAGCTTAATTACGAAATTGTGATAATTTAAGTTCATATGCTTTAAACCCAAGTATGAATTTTAATATATCATGAATATTACATTATTAGCATGCTTTAACAAGAAAGAATTCATATTTTAAAGAAATATTGATTTTCCGAACCTAAGCTAAGATAGGAATCCATATTATTTATGATTTAAAGCAAAAAGAAGTATAATTGGTTTTCGTTATAAACCGTTGTTCTATTTTAAGGTAAAATTCCTAAAAGTTTTGAGAAATAAGTATGGGAGTTGTATTTAGCACTGAGTTGGGTATGATTTCAAGATCTCATTCCCCAGAACTACGTTCCACCATAGGTTTCTTATTTTCCCATAGTGGGCCAAGATAGTTATCACTTAAGTAAAGGTTCTATTGCGATGGAAAGTGTAGAACAACTCTCCCCAACATTGGCAAGACATTGGACTCCATGTCATCTCATATGGTTTATGTTAGTTAGAGGAAACTCCCTGAGTCCCTAAGTCTCAAAGTTCCAAGATTTCCAAAGCTCCTAGAGCTTCTAAGTTTTAAAAGAAAAGAATAATAGAAAATCTTTTATATGACCAAGGGTTATGACTCACTAGATTTACAAGTATGATTTGTTATACATGATTTTATATTTTGATATTTTAGATATTCAAGCTTGTGTGTGTCATATATATCCACATGCATTTAAATTCTAATTATGATGATGTTTACTATTACATTACAACACCATATACTCTGTACATCCTAAAGTGGTAATCCATATAAATGTTTATATACTACATAGTCTTATAATGTAGGTTCAGGTTCTCATTATCAGCAGCGTGAATAATTTGAGCATCTCTATCTATGCTCCCACAGTTGGTGAGTCCTCATGATTGCGAGGAACTACTTCTTCAAATTTCCATCTTTCATACTAATTGATTTATCATTTTTAGTTTAGCCCGAGTCAGTTGGGGGTTTGTTCCAATGGCTCTCATGTTCTTTAGTAGTAGAGGCTTGGCAGACTATATGTTTAATCACAGACTTTCAATTTTTGTTATTCAAACAGTATCTATAATTTATTCACTTTAGTTTTTTGTATAGTAGAATATTATTTCTTTATTAGACTATCTTAAAGTAAAGTTCAGATCTTGTAGCTCTCTTAAAGAGTTAGCTTGGGGCTACTCATAGCCTTTAGCAAAGTGTGACGTCTTCGAATTAGATCTTAGGGCATTACAATTATCTTATTGCAACTACATTCAATATACGTAAATGGTACACCATATATCCCAAGTTGATATATGAATTAAGCAAAAAATAAAGATATATATAGTAGTTTACAAGGCAAATAAATTACTATACAATATAAACTATGATGGGATATATGGTAGAACTATAGATTAATATAGCTAGACATATATTCACACATAGACCTGAGGTAATATCAAGGCATAACTTAGATCATTATATTCTCATGTTAAAACCTTATTAAAATACTCTCGAGATTTAATTCTATCCATCTCTTGGTTTCTAATTAAGATGGAAAAATATGATATAAGTGTGCATAACAATGAAAATATAAGAAAAAAGTCGCAAAAATTATACCTCAAATCTTGCTACCAAATCAAAGACAAAACTATCATAAGGTAGAAATACTAAGGATCATAATAATAATAATAACAATATCAACAATAGTGCCAAGGCCTTGGGTTGCATCTAGATTCTAATTTTCACAAACAAGATATGTAACCACACTAAATTTAACATTCCAGATGTATTGGCAGAGGTAGATTTTCAATCTGAGGTTGTTTAACTAATGTTTTTGCCTGATGGCCAGTTGGAACCAATGAAGAGTTCTAAATTGAGAATTAGTTCTAAAAACCAAATGAACTACCCGATTATTGAATCATTGATTCCAATGAGTCGTAAATGACTTGGTGTATCTATGGAGAAGCTTAACTGGCAAAAATAAGTGTAAATGTAGAAAAGAACCTAAAAGGTAATTACGTGACTTGAGGACACAAGTCGTAAACACTCATGATAAGTCGTTATGTCCCAATCGTAGGTTGTTCAATGTGTTATCCTAAATTTATTGCTATCTTAAGTATGAGAAGTGGTCACGAGTCATCAAGTGTGATTACAAATTAGTGGTATGAATCATAGCTTGACCAGTATACAACGCTGGTAGCTCTATCTTTACTATGACTCCTTGTGATAAGTCATAATATTTCTATATAAGTCGTATAGTAACCCGTAGTAACCTATGACAATTTTTAGAATTTTCATTAAGGGAACTTTGGACATTTCCCCTCTACCCTAATTGTAATCGACGACCTAAAAACCTATTGGGAACCTTATTAGTATTTTCAATTCATAAAAACACCTGCAAAATCATAGTTAAATTCTCTTAAGCAGCCATTCTTAGGGTTTCCACGACATAGGTCATCCAAGGGCTTAATGTTTAAATTTCTTTCATAAAAATTGATATTTCAGGAATGTTACTCTTCCCTCATTTTCAATTTGTTAAAAGCACATGTCTTAATGTATTTTTCATAAGAAATATTTGTTGATTTTGAAAACATGGGTTAAGGTTTTATGCATATCAATTGTTGATGTGATATATCATGTTTTTACCTATATGTGTTAAGTTTAAATAGTGGTTGTAAAGTCAATTTGATGTATAGAAATGGTGAACGAAACATGGATTGTGATTTCCTAAATTTTTTACTTTCGAAGTTGCTATAACTCTAACCCCATATTGTGAAATAGGTTTTTAATTATGAGAAATGTGGGAATTTATAAAATTGAACCAAAGTTGTTGTAAATTCCCCAAAGTGAAGATAATTGGTGTAGAATGTTGATGCTACCTTTAAATTATAGTTGACATGTTTATTTTGGATCAATGAATATGATGGCTTCATAAATGCTTATCATTTGGCTTTAATGAGTGTTGTGTAGCTGAGTCCTGAAAGTAGTGGTCTCGAGAGAGCTGTACTAGAAACCACAGTTTCTGATGTAGGGTCAATATGACTGGGTGCTTTGAGTCCCTATAATTACTATCATTTGATTTAGAGGTTTTATCTCCTACATCTTATTACATGATTTGGTGCTCGTGTCACCTTGATATGTAGGGAGGTTTGAATACCCCATAGTTCATATGTATACCCTCTAGTTCATGCGAGCAACACTCACTGGGCACTCCCAGATAGTAAAGAGATGGGCTCAGATAGCCAATAGTTTCCATCATATGATATGACGGTTGAGCTACGCAATCCAGGTTAAAGTGTTAAAGAGCATGTTAAGACTTGTTCCTAATCCTGTCATGTGATAGATATCAATATGGATATACATTTGATTATGTGCAATGGTTTTGAATGATATTGAACTAATGATCATGATGTTATGTTATCCTTATCATAGAGTTACATGCAAGTATTCACCCCAATAACCATCTCCAGATGTTATATCCCCATGCAATACAAGCATCAGGGCTAATTCTACTTTTCTTGTGTAGAGTTAGGTCTATCGGCTTGGTTCATTACCTCTTGGTGAAATTGTGAACTTCCATCCCCCGGAAGGCTTGAGCATTTCACTAGATTTTATTCATATATTTGAGCAGATAGCTACTTTCTTATCATTAACATTAACATTTTCATTCTAATATCCATTTGAAAAAGCTGGGGACATGTACCAACCAAGACTGGTTTTGGTTCTTTTTCTTGAAGGCTTTTCTTAGATTACTATGAATATTGGGTAATATTGGTTGGTTGTTTGGCTGATCATCGATCGTCAGTTATTGACATATTTTTACTTTGTTTAATCTTGTTAAATGTTATCTTGTTACATAGTTAGAATTCATCTGACATAGGGGATGTTGTGCTTTGTTTGATTAGGTGCAGGGGGTGATCTACGGTCCGTGTGGTACTTTAGATACCTGTCATGACCTGGTCCTGGTTCGGGTTCTGAAAAATAACTAATCAAGAACATTTGAGGTCGTGTTTCTAGGACACATCTTAACCACCTCAACTTCCTATTGATCCTCCTTGATCCCGTCACTAGATAAAACATGCCCAAGGAAAGTCACAAAATCACATGAAAACCCACACTTAGAAAACTTAGCGTACAACTTGTGATCCTTAAGGGTAAATAACACAATTCAGAGGTGATTGGCATGAACCTCCTTGCTCTTAGAATACACAAAATATCATCAATGAAGGCAATAACAAACTAGTCAAAAAAATGCCTAAAATCTTGATTCATAAGATCCATGAAAGAAACTGGAGCATTAGTCAACCCAAATGACACAACAAAAAACTTACAGTGACCATATCCAATCTTAGGGAAATGAGTCTCTCTATTCTTTAATAGATGATAACCCAAACGAAGATAAATCATAGACCAATATTTAGAACCCTGAAGCTAGTTAAAAGGATCTTCAATCCTAGGAAGATGGAACTTAATATTTACTACCACCTCATTCAACTGCCGATGATCTGTACATATCTAAAGAGTCCCTTCTATCTTTGGAATGAAAAGCACAGAGGGACAACACAGAGAAACAATAGGATGGATGAAGCTCATATCAAAGAGATCCTATAACTTCTCCTTTAACTCTAGTAATTCAGTCGGAGCCAATCTATAAAGAGGAATATAGATAGGACGAGTAATCTGTAAAAGATAAGTGCCACAATCTATTCCCCTATTGAGAGGAATCCAAGAAAGGTGTAAAGGAAAATCTCATGAAATTCATTCTCTACAGGGACCGGAAATGCGGGAACCTCATTATTATAATGTATAACCAAAACTAAATGACATAGACATACCTTGGAAATCAACTTTCAGGCCAAAGATAAGAAATAAACCTCCCTTTAGGTACTAAGGAATTCCCATCCCATTAAATTACCGGTTCATTAGTGAATTAGAGACTGACTTTTTGGGTCCTACAATTTCAAGACTCATATAATGGGTGAAGCCAGTTCAAGCCCAAGATCACATCAAAATCTACCAAATCCAGGTCTACAAGTCCACAAAGGTCTCTTTATGAAATATAGACACCACACAATCCCTATAGTTCTTTCTTTCCAAAATAGAATCACTCATCAAAATAGAAAAAGAGATAGGGTCTAAAATAATTTCAAGAGAAAAAAAAGTGTATAGCCACATAAGGGGTTACATAAAGAGGGATAAACCCATGATTAAGAAGACAATACATATTACAAGAGAAGAGCTTTAACGTACTAGTGAAAACATCTAGAGATGCCTTTGATTCCTCACTGGTGCAAAGAGTATAAAGATGATTCCAACCAATGTTGTTATCAGAAATAGCACCTTTTTGTGAAGAAGCCAATGAAATGGTGATCAAAACCTTATTATCCCAGTGGCTACCTTAGTCACAGGGCAATCCAACTTTACGTGACCAAACTGGCCATAGTTAAAGCATAGATTTCTCCACTCATCACAATATCCCTTTTGAAATAGATTGCAAAATCTGGATGGAGGATATGGTACGGCTAACTGAGCTCCACTTTCCTTAAACTAGGTTCCCTATTCCTTATTAGCATCGCTATCCAAAAATCAACAATCATTAGATGTTTTAGGATACGAAGTACTTACCGATGAATATGTACTAGAATTTTCTTAAGACATCTTTTTGTTCCACTGCCTAACATTTGTCCTTCTTTTTATCTAATTAGGACCCTACTCTGAATATCTAAATATTTTTTTATTCCTCTCACCCATCACTGCCTACCTCTTCTTCAAATCCTTAACTTATTGTATATAAATGAGAAGCTTGGAGATATCCATATCATTATTTAATGTTACAACCTTACACTACATATTAAATCATAAGTCAAACCAAACTCATACATCCTCATTCTAGCACTCATGTTAGACACTAACTCCGAATGACAATAAGAAAATTGATGGAATTTCATGGAATACCCATTCACACTCATCTTACCCTTCTTCCAAATCATAAACTCCTGTTATTTCTCTTTTCTTAACTAATGAGAAAAGAAATGATTAAACAAGGAACCCAAAAACTCATCCCATAAAGCTAGATTTGCATAAACACCTCTCTCTCACTTCTCATACCACTAATATGCCATATCTTTTAAATGATATATAGCAAACTCCACATCTTCAGAATTAGAAGAATGCAAAACCCTAAAAAACTTCCCATCTAATGAAAAATCCTTGAGGATCGTCCTCAACCTTAGAGCTAGTGAAGGTTAGTGAATTCAATCTCATGAATTGACGAACTAGAATAACCTTAAAATAAGGAACAACAGAACCAACATGATCACACTAATGAGACTGAGAGGTCACCAACAAAGTAATAAAAATTATAGAATGGCTAAACTCTACATTAATAATATCTCCTTGAAGTAACTAAGCATGAGTGTAACCAATAAAAATAGGATAAGTGTGGACAGGTTGAACCCTAGTAGAGCAGCACAATTGGGAATGGGGACCCTAGACATGGTATGTAATCTATAAATAAGGCGAGTCCCCTCCTTATTCCCAACAGGAATGGCAGAGGTTTTGGTAGATTTCTTAAGAATATCAGATCTTTGAGGAGGCATAATATGAAATGTGAGAAAGATAGGAGTTAGAGAAATGCCATTACCCTAGACTCTATAGCCCAAAATAAAACATAAGAAAGGGAAACATTCTTAAATGTATTATAGCCTCTCCCTTATATTTGTGGCATGCTACCCAACAATAAAAGAGACTTTGCTCAACACTACTTTGTGGACACCTAATGAACTTAAATATTGCTCTGCTACCATCTTTTTCATCGTTTAACCTATTCCTAGTCATCATGTGTATCCCAAATCCACCAAGGATCGGAAACCACTCCCTAAACCTAACCAACTAGAAGACAATATAAATAATAGTGAAAGATAACCACACATATAAGTAAAATAGATAAGACAACAAATAGGGATACTAAGTATCCAAAACAATAACCAATCCTATACATTGTGAACAAAAGACTCTAAACCAAATACTAAGTTGGGTCGGTACATGTCTGCTGATGGAACTTCAATACTCTTAAGGAAAGCAATAAAATATCTGGCCTTCTAAAAGATTAAGGCGTGCCACTTTAATGCAGACCAACTGATAAACTAGAAGCCCCTAATACTATATAGGACAACAAAAAAGCACTATAACACTACATCATCAAATGATGTAGCATCCTAAAACGATTAGTAGGGTGAGTTCTATGATGTAACTTTGGGAAGGAATAAAATAATACTATAATAAAATCAGTCCAAAACCATTCAAAACCTTATGTACATATTCATATATATAAGATGTAAGGATAGAGACTAAGGTTTACCATGAGATTTAAAACCATTAACATAGAATGTGTATCTCTAACCATCCTAATGTTACCCATAGGATATATGGGTTTAGATCCCTCTACTGAAAGGGTATCAACATATTATAGTCATATTAAAAGGGAAATCCAAGGAAGGTCTAAATCCACCGAGGCTTCAATCATTTCAAAATATATATGTAATATGTGAATTATGAACACGGTGAACAAGACCCCACACCAAAAAATATGGTTTCTAGTATCGACCCCTCCAAGACCTTCACCTTCAACATCAAGCTACAGAACCCCCCTTTAAGTCCAAATTAAAACTATTTACACATTCCCATCCATTAACCTAATAGTCTTTTATTTTAGAATTACCATTGGTATAGTCATACCAAATCAATTATGTTTACTAGACAATTCCATCATGATATATCCAAACTATTTAAACAAAGTTGAATCCTCGGCTCTAGTTTAGAACAAAATCATGGCCATATAGGCCTTTCAAACTATTTAAATAAAAAATCCTTGCCACCAAGGCCTATTTAAACCATTTTATGTTTCCATTTACCTTTAATTCAATTCAAGGTTCTATAAGTGAATATGATTGTGCATATATCTATGTTTTAAAACTAATTTAAATCTTGGGTTGAGGTTGAAGCCAATTCCAAGCCAATTAAACGATAAATTAGGAACTCCCATGTTCCCCTTCTAATTCCCACACCCATCCATTTATCTAGTCCAAAATCTATAAATATAAAGCATGAATATCATAATAAGAACATGGAAAAGCAGTTCATGAACTAACCATTCCAAATTCCTAAACTCATAACCAAAACCAGAATTTTGAAAATAAACCATACTTTGAACCCTTTTGATGTTTTATGGTAATGGTTTATTTTTATATTATTTTGATTATGGTAAGGTGACTTTAAGGGACCAAGTCCCTGGATTTCCAAGGGTACAACACAGCTGGTACACATCTTTATATATTTGTCTTCTTGTGTAACCAAATGTACTGGTGTTGCTTGTACTATTTAGGACACTTAGAAAAATGGCATTTAAACCCTTATCATAACTCATCTATAAAAATAAAAAGATGCTTAATCATTAAATATTTTTTACAATAGCAAAAAAGCTAAAGAGTGAAAGAAAGGGAAAAACATTATTTCAACATTGCTCAAGTTCTAAATTCTTGTGCACTAATTTGCAAATGTTCTTAAGTCAAGTTTAGTATTTAAAGGAAATACTAATTCTATAAGAGTAATCATCATCTCTTTTTATTTTGATTATGACTTTGTAAAAACTGCCTAAGGTTGAAAATTTTTAGATTTAACCAATGTTGAGGAGTTTTAGTAGAGTTGTCAAGTAAAGATTATAGTAGAGTTACTACAAGTAGGAGGAGCCTAGAATTAGGTTCAAGTTTGAGTCTGTAATCAACATGTTTATTACAATGAACTTTTGATGGCTTGTGTAGGCAAGCCTTTGTTTTTTCTCCTTTGAGCAAGGGGATTTCTACGTTAAATCTTGTGTTCTTTAAGTTTCTTAATTGGGTTCTGTTCCTAGTTAAATAACTCTTTTATTTAAAGGGACTTGGTCCTTCATAGTGTGGTGCAACCCAAAGGTTTTGACAATTGGTATCAAAGCCCAAATGCTCTATAAGGTTCACACCTAAAGTGATTTGGTTAGCATGACAACTGGACCTAACCTTGAAAAAGGGATATTTACAACTAAAACACCTAGATTTAATGGGATTTACTATGGGTGGTGGAAAACTAGGATATTTTACTTCATTATGGCTGAGGATACTTTACTAATGGACATAATTCTCGATGGTCCTCATGGTTTTGTTAGACAAGTCAAAGAAAGAAAAGTGCCAAGAATTGTTGTCAAAAGAAGGAGGGAGTTAAACGATGAAGATAGAATGAAAATTATGAAAAACTACAAGGATAAGAAATTGCTAGTGTGTGGTATTAGAGCTGATGAATATAATAGGATTTCAGCTTGTGAAAATGCCAAGGAGATCTCAGATTTATTGAGGACTAATAATGAAGGTACCACTGATGTGAAGGATTCAAAAGTAGACATGTTGACTACTTAATACAAAATATTCCCCATGAAAGAAGGATAAACAATCAAAGAAATGTATACAAGATTCATTTTTATAAAAATGAGCTTCAGTACTTGGGATAAGCGATTCAATTATAAAAAAAAGGTGAGAAATATTCTTGATATTCTTCCTAGGTTATGGGAAAGCAAAGTGGATGCAATAACTAAAGTAAGAAACTTGAAGAACCTTAGAATGAATGAACTGATTTGAAATTTTAAAACCCATTAGGTGAAAAAGCAGCAAGTGCTGGCTAAGAAAGAAGTAAAATGAAAAAATCTCTAGCTATGAAGGCTTTAAAAAATGATTTAAGTAAAGAATGTATAGATGTTCCATATTTGGCAATCAGGCTTGTTAGAGCCATAAAAAAAAGTGGTCTATTTCTAATAAAAAAAGTAGCACCAAAAAGGGGAGCAATGTTGAGGTATGTCACAAATGTGGATGTCTTAAGCATTTCCATCAAGGACTGTCCAATGAGTAAATTGGATTACAAGGAATACCTCAATAATGGTGGTGACAAAGGAATGAGCAGGGACCAGGTCCCTAAAAATTAAAGAAGGCGGGCTACAACTAATTATGCATTAAAGTAATCTCAAGAAACACGGGGAGATTCCTCCAGTGAATTTGATAGATATGAGATATCGGGAGATGTTTCTATGCTAATAGTGAAAGAAAGTCCTGTTTTCAATGATTCCCTATTTTCCACTACAGGAAACACAAAAGATGTAAATGAAAAGGAGGTAACTCTTTCTAATATTATATAAAATCTAGATAATTATTTTGCTACTAATATAAAAAGGCTTGCAAGTGTGTTGATGGAGTATATATATGAACTAACTGATGAGAAGAAGTCCCTCAAGAAGAGAGTAGAGAATCAAGAGAATCAGTTGAATCCTCTAACTCTCTAAATTTCTAAAATTGAAGAATTGTTCTCAAAGATAAAATCTGAAAATTTGAGTTTGATGAGTAATCTAAAGAAGGTAAATGAGGTAGATATAAAAGGTAAGAAATACTCTTTAAGGATTCAAACTAATCATTAGGAAAGGTCAAGATATTCTCAAAAGCACCTTTTGCCTATACTATACAGAAATAAAAGGTTAGAAAAGGACCTGGTCCATTAGAAAGAAAAGCTTAATGAATCTCTTAAGTGGAATGCATTGTTACATATCCTTTCTAACTTAACCATTCAAGGTGCAAATAAAGGCATAGGTCTTGATTACCACGGAGTATCACAATCTCTTGGGTCAAAAGGAAATGCATCTCATGATTCTAGAAACAAGGTTCACAAACCTTTATCTACTCATTATGGAAGAGATAAGCACTCAAAGAAAATATGTCCGTATTGGCTTAAAGTTAAAATAAGTACAACTAAACATATTCAAAAAAGAAATTCACGTCCCAAGGGGTCCAAACTCTTGGAAAAGTTGAAAAGGAAATCTCAACAAAGATGGATCAAGAAGGATTTGATTACACATTTTCCCTCTTACTAGGAACTCAGGCTGAAAAGGGTTCCTAAATTCAATAAGTGATCATAGTTACAGGTATAAGAAAGGGGGTTGCAGTCAATAATAGTTTATTAATAGTATATGCACCTAGTTAATCCTAGAAGGTCACTAAATTCTCTCACTCAAGACAATTCAATGTGGAAGTATCTCATTTTAAAGTAGTTTATTTCAAGTGACCCGATCCTAAAAAAAGTCATTTTAGAAGAAGTTACTTGAGGCACTATGAGTTAAGTAAAGTCTCGGACCTAGTCCTCATACATATTCGAAAAAGCATGTTAAGACTAAGCTTGATAAAATAACCCGACCTAACTATAGAGTTAACACCAGTCCTCAAAATTAGCTATGTTAAGGAGAAAGGTATCCATGATAAAGTTGGGGCATGTTAGAGCATTGTACTATTTTAGCCATATTCTTCATCATCATGAAAGTTTTGAAGTCCTGAAGTAGGGATAAAGTTGAACGAATGTTTTTATCTACTTCTGTCATTGATTCTTGCCTTCTTTTGAGGACTGGATTCCTTATCAACAGGTATTTCTCAGAGACTAATTTAGAGATCGCTTGTGCACTAGAGCTTTTCTCTAACATAGATTGACATTCTTCCTCAAGTAATTGGATTGTTGGCTGCAAATCATCTTCATCGTTCTTGATAGATTTATTAACACAGAAGTCATTGTTAGAACTAGATGACTATATACTAATAAAAGATGGTAGTTGGCTATTGTTGAAGATGTCCTTGGATATTTCTTCTGTAGCTGGATGATGATCACCAAGATTTTCATAACAATTGGTGGTCTTCTTCGGGGCATATAGCCATGCTTGTGTTTCCCTCATTGTCTTTCGGGACTCCGGACATCCTTTTGCAAAGTTTTCTTTGTCATGGAAGATGAAGCCTTTGTGTTTTCCTAGATCTATCTTCTTGGAGAATATGTCATCTTTTTTTATCATCAGTTCTTTGTCTGGCAGTATCTTCATTTTGGACGTCTAAACTACTTGTATCTGTTGTGCCTTGCCTAATATTTTAAGGGCTGGGGAGACCCTTCTAGCAGATTATTAGGAGGTATAAACCCATACGAATAACTTAGTTGGAGAATAGCTAAAGAAAACATAAGTATAGAATTCTGTGAAAAAAAGAGGGATTGGGTCCCATCTCTTAAGCTAGTACTTATATAAGATGCTTAAGTAATCATAAAATGTTGTCTTCAAAATCCATGTATTTTCTTTTGTCTAAAGCGGTCAATATGTATGTAAATTGAAGAGTTATGCTTATTAGTTTCAAATATGTCAAATCAAGAGGAACACTATTTAATGACATTTGTCACCTCTCAAAATTGCTAAATTAGACTTTTTCCCATTTCTGTTCAACTAATCCAAGTTGTCTTCCTAAGCCGAATATATTCTCAAACCTAAATTGGTCCCTATTCATCTATCTCTCCTAAAATCAAACTGCTGATATTTTAACTTCCTCAAACCAAGCTAAAAGCACCAAAGTAGATAAAACTCCAGAAAATTAAATTGGACATACCCAAATTGAATTCTTTGATTGTTTAAAAATCAAAACCATGGACAACATCACTTTAAGTCCCCAACAAATACCAAAGTTGGTTTTTCTAACTAAATCTTCAATATAATGTCCAGAACCCACAATTATGTCAGTCTCTATTGAACCCTTCTTAACCTTAGAAATTTATTCTTAGCCAATCATGTTTGAGAATCCAAACAAAGAGTTTGGGTCAACTTTATAAAAAGAAATTTCTCAACCTCCAGAGGATTACCACGATCATGGCAAGTGTAAGTGCATAATCACGCTAACCAAGGGTCTGGGATGGGATTATTTAAATGCTCTTCTTTAATGACAATTGTCTATTTTACCCATTCTCTTAAGTCTCAAAACCCTAATGAAGAGTGCAAATTGTAAATTGAGTCTTGGTTGTTGAATAGGAGATTGGATAACTTATGTTATCCTAATTTACATAAAATCTAGTGTTGATATTTTACCTTAAATTAATGTTTTTGACCCAAAACCCCAAACGTCTCGAGGCTTGATTTTAGCATAAAATTTGCACCAATTTCTTTTAGATTATAACTCCCTAATGGTATTTGACTAATGGATTGGTCTTGGAAACTCATTTTTCATATGTGCGACCCACTAAGAATTTTTTTGTGTCCTTTTGGATCCGCAGCACAATGGTGTAATATGTTTTGTTGTTTTTTTAATAATTCATTGATTATATTGGTGATATTATGATACCCGCTACATCCAGAGGATATATTGATGTTATGATGATTTTTTGGTAAGTTCGAATAATACATTAATGATATTTTGATATCTGGTACATGCAGAGGTTATATTGATGTTATGATAATTCTTGGTGAGTCCAGAGGATATGTTGATGATATTATGATGTTGGGTACATTCGGAGGATATATTAATGTTATGTATGGTAAACATGCCTATATGTGTTTTTCTGTGATTTTGCCTTTCTATGATTACATCTGTGCGTTCCTTTAAGTGTTGATTCTAATCATAGGATGTCGGTTATAATTCTTATTTCCTAGTGACTTATTTAGTAGTGTAGTTCTCACTAGTGATAAATAGTTAGTATATATAGACTATGTTAAGTAAAGAGTTAAGGCTAATTGACATGTGGAATCTTGTATTGATATAAGAATTCACCTAGTGGGTATGATTGGCTTGAATAAAGGGACTAGCTAAGGAATACTGCCAAGTAAAATGAGTTGTGTGGTAACTAGTTGACTACTAAGTGACTATATTACTTAAGGACTAAAATTCTATAATGATATATAATGGACCTTGTTAGTTAAAATGTGATAACTAGCTATTGTGGTTGTTGTGTAGTCAATAGTAATGATAAGTGAACATTGGGGATTATTAATGGCAGTGATGACTAAGTTTAATGTTGTTGGGTTTTTAAATAATGATTTATAGGTTATAATGCAACATAGTATGAGGCGTTGGTTGATATATGGATATGTACATTTGATGATATGTAACCTTGTTCATATATAATGACTCTTAAACCTATGATAATTAGAAATAAGCTTTGGTGTAATAGAATTTTTGGATTAGTAGTGCATCTTTTATAGGTATGGATATTGGCTATTTAGTGAATAATAGTTAGCGCTAACTCATGGTTGAAATTTAGTAAAGGATCGGCTAAGCGATGAGTGGAAATCCTATGATGACAAGTGAATTACTAGCTTACTAATAATAAGTGTTGGTTAGTTAATAACGGCTAGAATGAGTGTACTGATATCGTTGATATCAAAATGGATTTATGACTATGGTTATGATTACCTTGGTATATGTTATTTCAATTGTGGTAATTAATGATGATTATGAATCTTTATAAGTAACCATTGATGGAGATTGTGGAAACCATGGATAAATCTGAGTTAGTTATTATATATCTTGATACGTTTTTGATTTAATCTATTGATGCACTCTCTAGTGGTATGGGACACCATGATGAGTTCTTAACTTTATGTTGTTTCGGGTGTACTTCTCCATGGATTGGGATACCGTGGTTAGTTCTTTTATATTATGCTCTAATGAATATATGTGCGTTAAATTTTGTATTTTTGCGTTTGTGATTGAATTAATGTCATTTTATGCTTCACTAATGTTTACTTATCTTAAATGATGGTTTTTGTATGCATTGATATGAGATGTCAAATTATTGTTCTAGTTGATTAGTTATTTGGTACAGTGTTGATTATAATGAATAAAGTTTGATTTTGTACATTGATTTTGAGATATTATCTTGCTTTATATCATTTATATATCGTAATATATTATAGTCAATCTATGATGACTAATGAGTACCCATTGATTTGATACTCATACTACACTTCGTACCTTTTTGGTACATACCCGACTACTAGTTGTCACTGTATTTAGATCGTGAAGTGTTGATCTTTCTAAGACAGTGTGAGATCTTGGATTTTTGAGTTGCCCATTTCCCTCCAATCTTTATTCAATCTTTTATATTCAAGATGAATTTTTAAGACTTTTTAGACTTTGAGTTTTTTCCTACTGTCAAACTTAGATGATCTTGTATTGATATTACCATGTCATGGGATTTCATATCCTTAGTTTATTATCCTTGTCGAATATTTTTTTATGATTGTGTTCATTTATTGTGGCCCTTGTAAGTCTTTTCTATTGAAGAAACCCATTTCCTTAGCTCTGGGTAATGATTTTGGCTTACCTATTAGTGGGTTTTAGTAGGTTCTATCAAGACTTATGAATCGGGTCATGACAAGAACCTGAGGCATCTCCTGATATTTTTATTTGTATGTTACAACTTTTCTTTCTTTGTCTGTATTGTTTATGTTATCTAGGGTATACTACTTCATATGTGAATCCTTACATGGATATGCATTTTGATTATTATCCCAAAAGTATTTCTAGCCCCTTTTCTATGTCTACTCTTAAGGGTGATACTGTAGTTTCTAAAAAGATCTATAGGTGTTATGTGGTTTCTAACTTTCATAGAGGGCTATTAGTGGATTTTGTAGAGTTTAATATGTTAGATTTTGATGTAATCTTAAGGATGGATTGGCTTTATTCATGCTATGTTTCTTTGGATTATTGGACTCAAAAGGTCAATTTCCTATTTCCTAATAAACTGGTAATTTAATGGGAGGGAAGTTTTGTAGTGCCTAAATGGAGGTTTATCTCTTATCATAGAGCTCGAAATTCAATCTCTAAGGTGTTTCTGTATCGCCTGGTTTGGTTTAAGGATTCTAGTTCTGAGGTAACCTTATTGTAATCTATCCCTATTGTCAATAAGTTTCCTAAAGTGCTTTTCAATGATCTTTCTGACTTTCCTCCCATAGATAAATAGAGTTTGGGATTTATCTTCTATTGGATACTCATCCTATCTTTGTTCTTCCTTATAGAGCAATTTTGATGAATTAAAAGAGCTAAAAGAGATGTTAAAGGAACTTCTTCATAAGGACTTTACTCCTCCTAGTGTTTCTCCGTAGGTGCTCCCATACTTTTCATGTTGAAAAAGGATGGGTCACTATAAATATCTATAGATTATTGTCTATCAAATAAGCTTATAGTGAAGAATAAGTACCCTCTTCCAAGGATTGATGATCTCTTCGACCAGCTTCAAGTTGCTACATGTTTTTCTAAGATTGAACTTCTTTCGAGCTATCATTAGTTAAATATTTGGGTAATCAATATTCCCAAGACTAATTTTATAACCTTATATGGTCATTATGAAATCCTGGATATGTCACTTTGGTTGACAAATGCTATGACTTCTTTAATGGATCTTATAAATTTGGTGTTTAGAAAATTTTTAGCTTTTTACATCATAAAGTATTTTCATGATATTTTGGTGTATTCTAATTGTGAGGAGGATCATGTATGTCACTTCTGAATTGTGTTACAAGCTCTTAAGGATCAATGGTTGCATACTAAATTTTCTAAGTGTGCATTTTCGTTAAGTATTGTGACCTTTTTAGGGCATATTATCTTTAGTGAAAGGATCAAGGTAGATCTACAAAAATTTTAATCTCCTAAGAGGTGGCCTAGAGTCACGACCCCAACCGACATTCAGAGCTACTTAGTCTTTGCTTGGTATTTTAGGAGGTTTGTGGACTGTTTCTATTCTATTTGTTGCATTGTTGACAAGATAGACTTGAAAAAAGGTAATGTTTTTGTGATATGATACTTGTAAAGGTAGTTTTGAGTATTTGAAGGATAAGTTAACCTCTGCTCATGTTTTAACCTTGCACAAGGTTACTGAGTGCTTTGTTGTTTATCATGATGCATCCTATGTGAGAAAGGGTTGTGTATTAACGTTGCATGGTAAGGTGGTGCCTTATTCTTCAAGATAACTTAAGGTTTATGAAAGAAATTATTCGTCTCATGATTTAGACTTAGTGAAGGTAGTTTTTTCTTGGAGGATTTGGCATCATTATCTATATGATCTTCTTGTAGACATCTATTCAGATTATTATGACGTGGTAGAACTTATAGCTCAGTTATCAGGAAGTTTATTTGTTTATTTTGAACTAATTACTCATTTTAAAATCCTTGCTTTTTTGAAATGGTCACCGAGAACAAACGTTAATAACCTAGAAAAAATGTTAATAAAATAATCTTAAATATGAATTTAGACGGCACTAGAATCTCAAAATTATCTACTTTAGTCTTGGTATACCTTTGATTTGGATCCTACTGCACCCGAGCTCATATCAACTCATTAGTTGGAAAGTAAAAAATTGGAAGATACAGGTGTAGAACCTATAATTCTCCTAAATGACCTTTGATGGAAAATATGACTTCACCAATTCATTCGAAACATCAATATTAGTTGGGTTACATAGCTCAATTGCAAAAAGCAAATTCCGAATGAGTTCCATAGGT
>JAPEIP010000008.1:141487889-141505559 GCA_026120095.1 Capsicum chinense | reverse complement strand
ACCACCCAATAGAGGATTCTACTTTAGAGATCGATAAAGAGATGCGGGATCAATATCCTCACCTTCTCGTTTTTTCAGGTATTTTCTCAACTTTAACTTTTAGGGATGAAAGTTCAGTAGTACTGGATATTGTAATGACCCCTCAGGTCATTATCCGTAGTCTCGCTAATTTGACATTTCCCTTTTTTCCAATAAAAGCCCACATCCATAAAACATATTGAGGACCCCATTTTAAGCCTTAAAAATTAAAACATTCTCTCTTATCTCTAAATTACCCAAGGACAAGATACCTAGGGTTTCTAAGAAGTTAGTCATTTAAGGGTTCAAGGGTTGATTTCTCTCCATAAATTTTTGTCTTTCAGGCATGTTACTCTTTCCCAATTATTAATTGATGAAAAACATATGTTCTAAATGGTTTAATTGTACAATTTTGAATATGGGTTTTGTTATGGTTGAAGGATTTTACATGGTTGATGCTTAAACTACTTTCCCGGGATTTATTATGCATTCTTTATACTTTATTAATTATTTTGAACATGTGGTTTCATGTGTATGGTAAATAAATAAAGTGTTCATGGTTTCCCCAAATTAGTGTTTTTAAAATTTTGACTTTATTTTGAATAATTATGCTCCCTCAACCCACTTGTGTTAATTTGTTTGAATTGTGAAATTGTCACTTGGTTGGACATACTCACATATGTTATTGAATTGCGTATATAGTTAAACAATTACCATGTATTTTGAAGGCCTTGTTGGCTATGATTTTATTTTATAAATAAAGGGGGTCGAGGTATTCCCTCAAACTAATGGGATTACTATGGTTTAGAGAAAAGATACAAGTGCTAGGGTATGACGATGCCCATATGTGCCTTAATAGTTGGTTCTTTTTTTAAAAAATGGGTTATGTGAAAATTCTTTAAATTTGTCTTAATGGGGGTTATGTAGTGAAGCTGTAAAGGTGTGTCTCTTGGATGACTTGTACTATAACTCATATTTGCCGACATGAGGTTTAGTCTTAATGATCTGTGTGTATGGTTCACACTAATGATACATTTATGTCATGAATTTACATAGGTTTGAGGTATTCCCTGGTTTTCTTTTATACCTCCGGTTCTTACAGCTAACATGGGAAGGGGCCCTTTCAGCAGGGGGAGCTGAACAACTACACCCCGTGAGTTCCTTTTATGACAGTTAAGCTACATAGTCTAGACTAAATTTTTACTTCATTATAAGCCTTATTCCATATCCCGATATATTAATTATACATGTATATAATGATGTTCTGATGGTATTACAGTTTTTTTGACTTGGCATTATATTTTTTCCTTATCCTTGTAATACATGCTAGTGGTCAGCCCACTAACCATCTCTAGACATTGTATTCCCATACTATGCAGGTTCTAGAGATACTTCTAATTTTCCTACGCAATGTAAGGTGGATTAGCTCAATAAATCAGTCTTTGATGGCAATACAGTGAGCTTCCATTCTCTGAAAAAGTAGGTCATTTCATCAGTTTTCTTTTATAAACTAGAATTAAAGAGTTCCTATTACCATTAACAATATCTTGTCATTGTCATTATCAGGGTTGGGGGAATGTCCTAGCTTAGATTAGATATTACTAAGGATTGGGTTGTGAGGAATGACACTATTAGTTTGCTTGAGTTATTATACTCTATATGTTTAGCTTTCAGCCACTACTAAGTGTTATGTTTTGATAGGCTAGGCATAAAAGTGGTTTTCTCTTGTCTTCAGTTGATTTGAGATATCCATCATAGCTAGGCCCTAGTTTTAGTCATAATATTTTTTTTATTAGAGCCAGGTTTGGTGTCATTTTATGTCCATAAAGCCGTGTAGTGCGCCATACTTATAAGGGAGAGGATAAAGGAATTTAGTAATGTTTCCCTTTCTTATGATCTATTATAAAAATATATAGTCTAAGTTCTTCAAAACTCTTCTAATCTTTATTTTTTTGCATTTTAGATCATGCTTTCTCTATGCGTTGCTGCTTGTGGAAAAATACTTTTCCCACTTAAAGATAATGTGTATGGAACTCTTCCTATTTATGTAGTTAAGATCTTTATGAAGGTGTCACTACTTCTGATTGCCCTAGTAGACCTGTAGCGGTCCCCACTAATCATTCTCACACTGGTAACGCTCCTGCTCTATCACCTCCAAGAGACATGTTAATCCAGAGTATTTTTGCTTTATTGATCTTTTAAACCAGATAGTGGCCTCTCTATAACTATTCTAGTCCTATTAATGGGTGAACAAATTAGGCAAGCATGAGAGGGAGGTAGAATAAGAAGTGTTGATATTCAGAGAAGGGTGGAGGTCATAAGAATAATGGCAAACATAGGAAATAGTGGACTAAGAAGAGAAACTAGAGGAGTTCTAATGTGATTGTTCATGCTTTTTATTCTCTGCCTCCTGGTAATCATCGCTTTATGGCCAATAGTGGATTTAAGGTATAAGGAGCCCCATTTTGGGCCAGTGGATCTTAGTCAGACATACCCTATCCTCTTTTAAGATGTTATAGTCAGTGGAATCATGGCCAGTGTGATAAGAGAAGGAATCAATGTTGTAAGTATGGTCAACTTGGTCACATAAACTAGAAGTGTCCTTCATGGGTGGCTACTTGAGGTAACAATTTCTCAGTTTCTTCTTCTTCTCCAATGCCAAAGAGTGCTACTTCTGGCTCCGACAGTGGTTATAATTATCTTTATGCTCTTTTCACCTGTAAGGATTCTGAGGCATCTTCTGATGTTATTACTAGTATGTTAAAACTTTTCTCTTATGACGTATGTTGTCTTCTTGAACCTGGGTCTACCCTCTCTTATGTGACTCATTATATGGCTAGTTATTTTGGTTTCAGTCCTTAGAGTATTTTGGATACCTTATTTGTGTCCATCCTGGTATGTAACTCTATTTTAGCTAGGAAAGTCTATAAGGTTTATGTGGTATCTTTCTATGGTAGAGAGATGTTAGTGGATGTGATAGAGTTAGACATGTTAGATTTTGTTGTGATTTTAAGGATGGATTATTTAAACTCATGCTATGCGTCTCTTGACTGTCAAACCCAAAGGGTTAGTTTCGTATTCCCAAATGAGCCAGTGGTTTAGTGGAAAGGTGTTACCTAGTGCCTAAGAGAATTATCATTTCTTATCATAGAGCAAGCTAATTAATTTCCAAGGGGTGTATCTGTGTATGGTAAGGATTCTAGATCTGAAGGTCCTTTTTTGCAATGTGTCGCTGTGGTCTTTATGTTTTCTGAGGTATTTACTGATGATTTTGCCGGTCTTTCTACTAATAGGGTTATTGATTTTTAATTGATCTTCTTCAAGACACTTATACTATCTCTATCCCTCCTTACAGATAGGTTCTGACTGAGTTAAAGGAACTTAAAGAGCAATTTAATGATCTTAAAGATAAGGTTTTTAACCTTTCTAGAGTTTCTCTTTGGGCTGCCCTAGTTCTCTTCATGTGCATGAAAGATGGGTTCCTTTAGATGTGTATAGATTACCTCCAATTGAATAAGGTAGTCGAGAATAATAAGTATTCGCGTCCTAGGATGATAATCTCTTTGATCAGCTTCAAGGTGCTAATTACTTGTCCATGATTGACATTCGATCGCATTACCATCTGTTGCAGATTAGGGAGGTAGATATCCCAAAGACTGAGTTCTAAATCGGTATGGTCATTTTGAAATTTTTGTGAGGTCCTTTAGTTTGACTAATGCCCCGGTAACATTTATGGACATACGAACCTAGTTTCCGTTAGTTCATGGATTTGTTTGTAATTATTTTTATTGATGATATTTTTGTGTATAGTAAAAGTGAGGAAGATCATACTGATCACCATTGCAAAGTGTTATATACCCTTAAAGATTGGCAGTTTTTTTCAAAGTTCTAAGAGTTATTTAGAGCTTCTTGGGTATAGCTTATTATTAAAGAAGGTTATGGAAATTTTCTCTTTTATTGCTTCCCCATTGACTAAGTTGACTCAAAAGACAGTAATGTTTATATGGTCTGACGCTTGTGAGGGTAGTTTTGAGAATTTGAAAGATATGTAAAATTTGGCTACCATTTTGACCCTGCCCGAGGGTATGGATGGATTTGTTGGTTATTGTGAAGTATCCCCTTTGGGACTGTGTTGTGTGTTGATACAATAAATCAAGGTGGTTGCATATGTTTTTAGGAAATTGGAGCTGCATGAGAATAACTATTCGACTCATGACTTAGAGTTATTAGCGGTGGTCTTTACCTTTAATATTTAGTATTTCTATTTGTTTGGGTTCAGGTTTATATATTTTAAGACCATAAGAGTTTTTTTTTTTTGTGTTCACCCAGAAGGAGCTGAATCTCAGATAAAGGAGATAACATTAGTTGCTCAAGGACCATAACATAAGTCTTCTCTATCACCCAGGTAAAATTAATATGGTAGTTGATGCTCTTATCAGGTTATTCTTGGGAAGTTATATCAAGTAGTAAAGAAAAAATAAGGATTGGTTAAGGATATTCATAGTTTTGCTCTTCTTGGAGTTTGTCATTTAGACCATGATAATGGTGGTGTAATTGTGCAAGAGGTAGTGAAGTCATCTTTTGGCGCTAAGGTTATGGAGAATAATGTTTTTAACCCTATCTTTTTATAGATCAAGGATGACGTGGGACACCAGATGGTTAAGAATTTTAAGGGAAAAGGTGATGGTATCTTCAGGTACCAAGGTGGACTATGTGTTCAAGATATTTATGTGATGCGAGAGAGGATCTTGGCTTAAGCTCCTAAGTTGAGGTATACTTTCCATCATGATTCCACAGAGATGTATCATGCCTTGATAGAAAGTTATTGATGGATTAACATGAAGAGAGATGTAGCCAAATTGTGGCTAAGTGCACGGTGTGTTAACAAGCAAAGGTTGAACACTAAAGACCTGGTGGTTTATCTAAAGAGGTTGCATTGCTCGTGTGGAAATACGAAGTGATTAATATGTATTTCGTTAATGATATTCTACGGTCTCTCCACTAGTTATATACTATTTGGGTTATTGTGGATAGGATGACTAAGTCTTCTCACAATTTACCAGTGGCGATTAACTATTTGGTGGAGGATTATGCTAAGCTCTTCATTAAGGAGATAGTGAGGTTGCATGGTGCTCAAGTTTCAATCATAACTGATTAAGGTACTCAATTCTCATCTTACATTTAGTGTTCCATTCAGAGAGGTTTGGGGACTAAGATGAAACTTAGCATCGATTTCCACACTTAGATGTATGGGAAAGAAAAAAAGAGGATGCAAACATTGGAAGATACACTCAGGTCTTGTGTGATCAATTTTGGTAGTAGTTGTGCTGATTATTTTCCTCTCAATTAGTCTGCATATAATAATAGCTATCACTATTTTATTAGGATAGCTCCGTTAGAGGCTTTGTAGGGTAGGAGGTATAGATCTCCTATTGGGTAGTTTGAGGTTTTAAAGTATATGTTGTACGATCAAGACTTGGTTCACCAAGCTATTGAGAAGGTAAAGGTGATACAGGATAGTCTTAAGTCCACCCAATATTACAAAAAGTCCTATGCGGATGTAAGGAGAAGGGACTTAGAGTTTTATATGGATGATTTGGTATTCGTGAAGGTGTGCCCCATGAATGGACAGATGTTGTATGGAAAGAAGGGGAAGCTCAGTCCTTATTATGTTGGTTCAAATTATATTTAAAGCTGAGTAGAACATTTTACTTATGAGTAGGATTGGCCTTCATGTTAGGATTATATCCATCAGTTCTTTCATGTATTGGTATTGAAGAAGTGAGTATCGGTAATCCTACCTTGGTTGTTCATTTGGAAAGTGTAGGTATCTTAGACTCCTAGTCTTACGAGCAAGTCCCAATTAAGATTTTGGATTGGCCAGTCCGCCGGTTGCAAAAAAAGGATGAGGCTCTGATAAAGGTTCTATGGAGGAACGAAAAGCATGAATAAGCTACTTAGGAGGAAAATTATTACATGATGTCCAAACGCCCATTCTTGTTTCTCACTTTGGATAATTGTAGTTGAGGTATTTGTATCCCTTAATAGCCTTGTTTTCTGAGGTTGTCAAAGGAAATTGTGATTTCCTTGATATATTTGTTTTTTGTCGTTGTTAAAAGTAAGTGTGATTGTTTCTAGAGTAAAATTGTTCTAATAGAGGTCAAATACCTAGGCTTTGGACCCTTAGAAAAAATCCCTTGATTGAAGCTTCTGGATTAGGAACGACTCAGGGTACTAGTCATACCTTTGGATATGACTTAACCCCTCCCTCTCGTATCCTTGGTACTGCAAGGGGGTTATATACTATCAAAGATATGACATTTCCTCCCCATGTTCGTATGTTAAGGTACGAGTCATACTAAGACAAGTCATATGATATTTGGCACTTAGCCTAATTGATACTGTTGTGGGTATAGTTTCTAGATAGGGTTTAGGGTACTATTCGTACCCTTGGGTGTAATACAAGGCTGTATGGTTGAACCTTAGTCAGTGTAAGGGTCCTTGTGAAGGCCTAGGGTACGAGTTAGGGTACCACTCATACCCTAGGGTACGATTGAGTAAGCGAGTCATACCTACCTGCCAAGTCACTTTTCAACTTTTATGCCAATTTCTTCATTCACATTTCCCACTCTAAAACTCTTAAGTCAACTCACTATATAATGTATTGTGGTCTCTTAAACATTCATTTTTTGAAGATCAAAACATTCCAAAACATATTTTACACTTCTCAAAACAAGATTAGAGGCTAGGGTTTCAAAGGGTGTTCATATAGAGGAAAAGAGGTGCCATGTTTCTTGGTTGATCATCTTGTTTAAGGAATGTCACTCTTCCCCTTGTTAATAACTCAAACAATATGTATTTTAAGCATTGGATTAATATTTTTTGATGTTGATTTAGAAATCAAATTATAAGGGTTTTGTTGCCTAATGATGAGTAATGTTTGCTCTTTCTTAGACTTGTGTTTTTACATGTTATTGGTGGTGATTTGAACTTGTGGGAGCTAGATTTTTGTTGTTTAACAAAGGGGTCTTAATAAACCCTAATAATAAGATCGCTACTTTGATTTTTTCCTTTGTAAAGTCATGCCCACAAGGTGTTTCTGAAGTCTAAGAGAAATGTCTAGTCACATGTTGACAATGTTTTCAACTAGGGCAATGGCCTAATAAGTGTGAGTTATTGGTAAATGGTATAGTAAGGGCAATGTTAGGCATGTAATTATTTAATGTATGACCCTGTTGTTTTATGGTTAGAAGGAGTCAATGTCCTTAAAAATGAAATTGATGTGCGCTTAAAGTAAGTATGGAATAAAATTTGTAATGAGGAATGAAATGACTTGTGCTTCAAGTCCACTTCCCAATGAAATCGCTTGTGGTTCAAGTCCATTGCCTAATAACATGGCTTGGGGTTCAAGTCACTTCTCTAATGAAATAGATTATGGTTCAAGTCCTTTTCCCGATGAAATGGGTTGTGGTTTCAGTCAATTACCTAGTGAAATGGCCTGCGGTTCAACTCGCTTGCCTAATAAGAAACATACAAATCTATAAGTTTGGAAGGTTGTAGTTCCCCATTTCACAACTCATGATTGAATACATCAAAAATGCTTGTTAAGTGTTGTTTCCTTTTGCACATTATGAACATGTTATATATTTATATATATATATATATATATATATATCTTTTTGTATGCATATGAATATGAATATGGTTGATTATGATAATTTTAACCTGGTTTTGAATGATGATGACTCTATTTTGTTCTTATTCTTGAGTTACATGCTAGTTTTCCAACTGCTAACTGTCTCCAAACATTATGTCCCCAAGCAACATATGGGACTGAGCTTTTTCTTCTCTTCTTACACAGTGACAGGTGTTTAGGTGGTTCGTGTGTTTATATTATAGTGGTGAACTTCCATTCTTTGAAAGACATACATTTCGTAGTCTCTTATATTTGATCGTAGATTTATTTTGATTTGGTTTGGGTATTGTCGGAAGCTTGTCCCGACATATATAGACATTGGATTTCGGTAGAGGCATTGTAGATGATTGTGGACTTGGGTATGTGTGTTAGTATGATGATATAAATGAAATGTTAAGAAATTGCCTATGTTGTGATATCAGTTTTGTTCCTGCTATGCTCATTTATGGTCGGAGTTCATCCAATACTTATGGACTGAAGTGGTGGTTAGGTTGGGTTGATGGGGTGATCTCTAGCTGATGTTGTGCTAGAGATGTCCATACGACAACACCCGATTTGGTGTCGTGTCAAAAAGCCTCTTCCCATTATTCGAGGACGAATGATCCTATAGGGGAAGTATGCAATACCCCAAATTTTTGGTCCTTGAAAAATTAAGAAATTTAATCCTCTTTGCCTAGACTACGAGTCTCATTATAAGTCATAACGAGTTATTACAGGTCGTAGGACAAGAATCACAATTAAACCAGTGTGCATCCATAGTGGTGTTGTCCTTGTTACGACTGGGACTCTATGAGTTGTACAGACTCAATACGAGTCATAATATGTTTTTCATAAGGTAACGAGTGTAGCGCCTTGTTGATTCTATCTTGACTACGACTTAGACCCTACTAGTCATAGGGTCTCAATACGACTTGTGTGGTCCTTCCCATAACAAGACCAGTGTGGGTGCCCAAGTTGTACGACTGGACTAAACAAGTCGTATAGTGACCCTAAAAGTATAAAGTTAACCCGTATCGACTGGTTGACAATTTTTAGCTTTAATGGTTTGGGCACTTTAGACATTTCCATTTTTACCCAATTAAAACCCTTGTAAATAAAACATAGTGAAGACCCTATTTTAAGCCATAAACAAAATCAAAACACTCTCTCTTTTCTCTAAATTCCTCATGGTCATGATGCTTAAGGTTTCTAAGAAGTTTGTCATCTCAGGGCTCAAGGAGTTATTTTTTTCCATAATTTTTTATTTTTCAAGCATATTAATATTCCCCACTTTTTAATTGTTGAAAATCATGAATTCTAAATGGTTTAAATTTATGATTTTGAATGTGCATTTTATTATGGTTGAGGGCTTTGGCATGGTTGATTCTTAAATTATGTTCTCATGATTTATAAAGTAGTTTTTATGCTTTATTAATGGTTTTGAACATATGGGTTCATGGTATGGTGAATAAACAAAGGGTTCATGCTTTTCCCCAAATTGGTGTTTTGAAATTTTGAATTGATTTTGAATATTTGTGATCCCTCAACCTATTTATGCAAATGGATTTGAATTGTGAAATTGTCACTTGGTTTGATTTACTCACCTATGTTATTGAATTGAACGAATGGTTAATCAACTAACGTGGATTTCGAATCCCTTTTTTGCTATGTTTTGATTTAATGAACAAAGGGGGTTGAGGTATTCCCCCAAGCCAATGTGATTTATATAGCTGGAAATAAGCTTACAAGTTTTAGGGTATGACGACACCCATGTTTGCCTTAACGGTTAGTTCATTAGTAAATAAATACGTTGTGAGAAATTTGTTTAAATTAGGCATAATGGTGGTTACGTAGAGATGCAGTGAATGTGGGGATATTTGATGACTTGTACTAGAAACTCATGCTTTCTGACATGAGGTTTGGTCGTGATGAACAGTGTAAATAGTTCATACTAATTATATGTTTTTATCCTTGATTGATGTGGGGTCGAGGTATTCCCTTGTCTTCCTTGATACCCCCAACTCGTTAGAATAAAATGTGTTGGGGCCTTTTTCAATTGGGGGAGTTGAATCCATACAGCCCCTAGGGGCCTTTTTGATGGTTAAGATACATAGTCAAGGAAAATATTTTACTTCATGCTAAGCTTTTCTCCCTATATTGGCATATTAATTATATATGTATATGCTGATTTTCACATGGTTTTGAATTGGATTTTACTTGGCCTTGTTTTATCCTATATCACTGAGTTACATGCTAGTGCTCAACCCACTACTCATCTTCGAACGTTTTATCCATACGCGATGCAGGCACCATAGACACATCTACTTTTCCTACAAAGTGTATGGTGGATCGGCTCGGTTCGTCGTTCATTGGTGGTGAAGTAGTGACTTCCATTCTCCAGAAGATTTGGTCATTTGATCATCTTCTTTTCATTGACTAGAATTGTAGAGCTCCCATTACCAATAATATTATCATTATCATTGTCATTGGCAGGGTCGGGGGCATGTCACGACTTAGATTTGTTTTTGGTATTAATTAACGACTTTGTAGATATTACTACGTTTTGGGTAGTGATAAATGACACTATTAGTTGTGTTAAGTTATTATTATTTATCTTGTTATTTTTTTTATTTCAATCACTGCTAGGTGTTATGTTCTATTTGTCTAGCCATAAAGGGGGTGGACTCGGGTCCTTAGTGGACTTGAGATACCTGTCATAGCTTGGAACTAGTCTGTGCCATGATAGTAGACTTTTGGTTTGGGTCCCACTACACTTGATCTTATTTTGACTCATTGATCAAAAAGTGAAAATCAAAAGATACGAGTGTGGGACAGACAATTTGAATAAATCATCTCAAAATCCTGCTTCACCGATGCATCCAGAACATCGAAATTAGTGGGGTTAAATATTTCATTTAAAAAATTAGAGTCTGAATGAGGTTTGGAGGTCAAAAAAATGTTTTGACCTTGTTGAACAAGCGTCATGATGATTGCGGCTAGTGTTATTTTGTGACGACTCGAGACTACCCCTAGTCGTCACAGGGTGCTTAGGACCACAAGTCATCCCAAGCTAACCCTTGTATTAGCATTACTCATGAGCACTAAATGAAATTTATAAATCTAAAAGAACAATGCAGAAGATAAGTTTTTTCTGAACATGATCAATACAAAACTATGTTGAAACGATTACAACTCTGATAATATAAAACAAGAATAGAATCAAATACATTGATTCTACTAATTGTCCATGAAGTCTCTACTATACTGACTATTGTTAGCTGGGACGCGAATCCAACTACTACTAATTAATACATATTAGTAAGAAAGTAAAGTACATGAAAAACATTTAACTGAAGTCCCCAAAGTAGGACTCATCATCTGTTGCCTAGAATCTACAACTGTCTGATCATGATATCTGAACTATAACTGAACTGGTACCTACATCATTAAACAATGTAGCAGATAGACGTTTATGTGAATCAGTACTTTTGGAATATACTGAGCATGTGGTGGTGAATGCATAAGTAAAACAATGATTTAATGAACATATAAACTTTTAAACAATGCATGCTAAGTTAAAATGACTTACCTTTGGGCTTGAATTAAAAAAATCTATAAAATCATGAATATGAGTTACGAAGTATAAGAATAACTTTTTGAGCCATAATACTTTGTTCTAAAAGTTGTTCTACTTTTCTTTCTTTGGGGGTTTCTTCTAACCGACATAAACCATGTGAGCTTTCATTGAGTCCAATGTCTTACCCACGTTGGGGAGAGCTGTTATACCCTTGCCATTAGAATAGAAACTTATCTTAAGTGATCACTGACTTAGACCACTATAGGAACTTAAACTTTCGGTGGCTCGTAGTTTTGGGGCATGAGATATTAAAATCATACCCAACTCGGTGCTAAATATTACTCCCATAATTATCGCTCAGAACTTTAGGAAATCCACCTTAAAATTGCACAAGGGCTTATAATTAAAACTAATTATTCTTCTTTTCCTTTAAATCCCAAACTATATGAACAATGTGGATTCCTTATCTTGGCTTAGAATCAAAAGATCGATTTATTTCTTAATTCTTGGTATGGAACTTATAAAAGAGGCTTAAAATCATAATCTTCTTGAAATATCAATACTTAGATTTAGGGCTTAAAACCCATAATTTAAACTTATACAAATTCACAGTAAAACATCATGCTCAATATACTTCTTAAAATACTTCAAAAACATCAAGATAATGAAATAAAGAATCACAATATCAATGCTTAAAATACAATTGGAAAATCTATAAAATCAAATCACATGTATAACGATTTGAAAATAGACATGCAATTCAACATTTAAATTAGTTGTAACGTCATAATTTTCAAATAATGATAATTGGGTATGAACTCTAAATTGAAATTCATGTAAATTTAACTTTAAAAACTAGTTTTGGTCTTAAGGATTAAAGGATTATCCTTGTTCATAACCCCACATACCTTAATTTTTTTGAATTTTGAAGAAAGCTTGAATCTTGGAACT
Source organism: Capsicum chinense (assembly GCA_026120095.1). Classification (NCBI taxonomy): domain Eukaryota; kingdom Viridiplantae; phylum Streptophyta; class Magnoliopsida; order Solanales; family Solanaceae; genus Capsicum; species Capsicum chinense. The sequence continues at coordinate 141,493,338 of JAPEIP010000008.1, read as the reverse complement.
TGAAGGATGAACTTCTTAAAGCAACTTTATTCTTGATATTTCTTGAAGAATTATTGAACTTGGAATCTTGAACTCTCATATTTCTTGAAGGAATCTTGAAATTGATGTTTGAATTTTTTGTGTTCTTCAGATAAAACCTTGAACTTTGTTTATGGGAGTGAGGAGGATTTATATTAGGTTTTGATGATAAAAAGTAGGCAAATAATGCCCTTTTGGGATATTAATTCGTGTTTTGATGGCTGGGGTAAAGGGGAATGGACTAAAATACCCTTTAGCCTATTTTTCCCATTGAAATCACCATCGTGTTGCAACCCCTAGGTGTGTTAAGCAGCCCTTGCGACGTGGGGCTATCGCGACCCCTTCCTACCTCTAATCTAAAAAGCCATAACATTTCAGTCGGGGGTCGTATTAAGGAAAAATTGGTATCGTTGGAAAGCTAACTCAATTAGATATAATTTGGTTAGTTTTATAATGAAAAATTACTCGTACATCAAAAGTTATACATGTACAAAGTCGACACTTGAATAATTAAATGCAAATATTTAGCCAAATCAAAGGCTTTTTGCTCAAATTTGATCTAAGTGCCTCCTTTGAAAATTTTTCACCTCGAGAGTACATCAAACAATAGGATAATTATCATGAAACTTATATCCATATGGGAATCATTTGGATTAGAGCTTATGAGTGTAGGGATGATTGTTACAATTCTAGTGCGAAAATTTAGGGTGTTACATTATATCCCCATTGGAATAATTCATCCTTGAATGATGGATAGGAACTTGTTGATATAAGAAAGGATATAACTAAGATAAAACATTAAAACATTCATATAACTAAGATGAAACATTAAAACAATCATCACGAAACTGATTTCTGAGCTGGCTTGCCTTTACTTACTGTAAGGCACTACTTCATGCTAACAGTTTAGAATTCTCTTGAAGTGTTCATGATACAATCATACATAGAAAATTCAAAGTGATGAATTATACAAGCATAAGCCATGAGATAAAGAGACTAAGATCATACAAGGGGTATTACACTGTCTGAGCTGGAATACTTGGAAAACTGAGATTATTCACTAAACACTTATGAACTGAGTCATAACTAGATAGTTGATTCTGAAACATGTTGTTGGGGCTGAATTGAATTCGCAACATACTATATTTGAACAAATTACCTCATGGAATATCCATATTCATGAAACTTTTGATAGTAAGACGAGATGGAAAGTTAGAAATCTATAGGAGCCCATCTACTTGATTGCTAAACTGGATTGAGGGCTATATGGACTAGATCATTCTGACTTTTCATAATCAAATGGAGTATTTCTTCAACACTCTTTCTAAGAAATCTAATAATGTTAGGGAGCAAATAATTTTGGCATGACGTGAACAAGGAATCTAACTAAGGAATCACAACATTGATACAACTCTATAGCATGGAGCATAAACAGATAAATAATAAGCTAGGATTGAATTACTAGGCCTTAGGAAATGCAATTTCTTACATTCAAGCTTAGCAACACTTCTCCAATACTACCTCAACTATACTATTTTCCATAAATACCATGCTCATTTGTTTTAACTAATAATTCTTACATGGGCATTGATAAATCCCTCAACTAAATTAAATTCTCTCACCATGATTTAGACTAACTCTAAACACAAGGTATAACATGCCGCACCATAATACTAGGCTAAACCACAAGATTCAATCTTTTATGTCCTTTTTAAAGATCACACCCTAAGCATAACATGTCTTACCACTTCAATGACTAACTCTAAACTCTTACTAAGGATTCACTAGCACATATTGCATTTATCCACTTACATCACAACATGACATTCTATAACACCCGATAATTTTAACTAGCTTAAATTCATCCCAAAAATTTCTAAGACTTGATTTAAAGATGAATACACTTTTATAAATGTGGAATTTTCAAGATTTAGACTTTTTATTGTGTGGGAAATTGCATAAGATTTCCATCGATACCAAATTCACATAAATTCACCACCCAAAAGAAAAGTTAGAGTCATTTTAGTAAGACAGTGTACCACCTGATCCATCAGTGCGTCGTGGAGCCAGCCAAAATGGCAATTGTCAAAAACCAGTTAGTTTTCGCGATATTGGCACTTTGCACCAAGGCTCAATTTAAGAATTGTCCTTTTCCCAGTGAGGTATAGAGATACTGGCGCGTCGTGCCACAACTTATTTTCACATTTGTCAATTTCCAGTGTACCAATGCTATTCTATTGCATCGCGGTGCCCCTCTAGTTCACAAACACATTGGTAACATGGTACCACCGCATCGTGCCACCAATAAATTTCAAAGTTGTCCTTTTTTTAGTAACACGGCACGATAAAGCCGCATCGCGCCAATGGCCCAGATCAAGATTTTTCAATTAATTTTCTATTTTAAATTTGGATCTTTTAAATCATTCCAGGGGTATTTGAATCTTTTTCCATGGCCCTAGTCAGCTTTAAACATGAAAATCAACCCTAATAAACCTAGTTACACCATTGTTCATTTAGTTTTTAACCAAATTAAATCATTCTCTCTTAAGTTGCAAAACCCTAGTTCAAGAATCAAGGTCAATCTTCAAGAATCTCTCTAAGAACCTTCAAGAATCTCTATAATAACCTTCAAGAACTCTTCTTCTCAAGTATGTGAAATATTGATTCATGGGTACCTTTCATACATGAAGTCCAAGAATTATTTTTCAAAGTACAAAAATGATGTATTTATGGTTTCCTTGTTTGAATTAGATTGAATTCATGTTTATAATATTAGTAGAGTTTCAATCCATGATTATGATAAGATTCATGAAAAATTAGATTAGTATTTTTATAGGGAATTATATGACGTGGATGCTAAACCCACGGAATTGCAATTTGGTCATTGTAGTTGCCATGTTTATATGTTATCCATGACTGTGTATGAAATTGTGCTCCCCAAGTGTTTGATAGAATCTATATGTGAATAAAGTGATGAAATCATGACATGTTTGTATATGATCAAGATTATGCCCTACAAGTTTTTGATAAAATTCTTACGTAAATTGACTAGTGAAGGCATGACATGTTATTATGTGATCCCATCCATGCATAAGTTAATGCATTACAAGTGTTTGATGAAATGCCTTTATTAATGAATCATGACCAAATGAATATTGTCATGTTATTCAAGATTATGCTTTGCTTTACTTTTCATGCTATCGAGTCCTGGGGTATTTAATATCAAACAATCTAGCTGTTATACAGAGCGAGTGTCAGTGATAGAATAGTATCACTCATGTCCCGATCAGTAGTACTCTTAGTCCATTACAAAACTAAGTAGAATTCTGTCGATTAAAAAACTTAGGAAAAGTCAGTAATCTCAGTATTAGTCCAGTTCAGTATACTCCGTTTAGTGTCTTTTAAATAAGAGTAGGATTCACCATCGAGTGAGACTAGGGGTGGGGTCACACACTTCAGCTAGGACTGGGTCCCTAGAAGCAATATCTAAACTCTAGAACTACGTAGCTAGTGTAGGTTATGAGATTTCACCCGATAGATAGGACTAACATACTCAGGGATCACCTGCTAGATTACAATTGATCTCATGGGTCAACCATTAGTTAGGACTGACTCTACAGCAATTATCTTTACCCATGGCATGGTATTGATACCCTTCCAATTGAGGTTACAGATTGGACCCCATCTTAATTATCTTCTCTCATTTTGGGTATGTCGGTAAGATGATTACCTCCCATAGTTTTAGGTTCAGTCTTAAGTTTAGAACACAACTCAGTTTTATCAAATTAGAACTGTCGGACATAGTCAATCATTATAAGTAATTTCAAATATCAATTATAAAGTAAGCAGAACTCAGTACTTAGCTTTAGAAACACTCAGTTATAGTATACAGGTACTCTTACGTTCAGTTACTTTATATAATTTTGTCAGTTATTATTCATGCATATAAACCCTTGCATTCAACCTTACCTCATCTAGGATACCAACACATTTCCACGTACTAACGTATACCTTCCTGTGCTTTGATATTTCATATCATAGGTTCAGACGCTCAGGTTCCTAACCGCACTTATCCAGATTCAGCCAGTAGTAGCAAAGTTAGTAGTGACTCCTCATCTATCGAGTATATGCTTTTATTTTAGTACTTCATCTTAGCAGTATTTTAGTAAATGGAGTTAGTTGTGGGATTGTCCCATCAACTCAACTTTTAAACAAATTCAGTTAGCGGCTATTCATACTAGATTTTCAGACAGTATTCATTTTTACAAGTGTTATATTTTTATCAGTATTTCAGATATATGAACCTTATGACATTTCATCCCATTTTTTGGCATTAATTTCAGTATTATTATTTAGTGGTCAAAGAAGGTACCAGATCATGGGTTAGCTTGTGGTCCCTATGAATCGTAAGCACCGTGTAATGACTATGGGGTAGTCTCAAGTCGTTACACATTCAAGCCTATATTTATAACCACCTATGAACTTCAAGCCAAACACCCATAAAGGTATACTTCACATATTATCTAAATCTCTATCAGCAACAATTTTCTTGCACTATTCATAAGAACATACACACTAATTTTCAACTAACCATGACATGTATCAAGGATTTGGCTCAATATTACCTCACACTTTAACCTTAGATAGAAAAGCATAAGTAATCTTTCTTAATGAGTTTCATCAAATCCCTCTAATCTAAACCATTACTTATACATTATCATTACCACTATCTTAATGTAGGAAGAGGTCACTGAAGGGATAACAGATAAGGACTTAAATAATGAAAAAATATAATACAAAACTCTGACACTTAACTGAGGCCTGAAGAATAGAATGTCAAACGCATGTATTTATTACATCTAAACTGTAGAAATACATGATATAAACTATATTTCATTAGATTCATGTGTTGGTAAGAACTGATTATTCCCTGAAACATGAGTTCATATTTATCATAAGCTATTCAACATAGGACTAGAGTTCATATATACATGAGGAATGACTCAAGTCACAGATTAAAGTTGTTACTGACTTACTATAAATTGAGAATGAACTTGAATACACATAAAGTGTAGAAGCATTGGCCTTTGGCACAAATTTCTCCCATAAGACATGGATTTGGTGTGATAATGACTGCAATCCAAGGAATACTCTAGAGAAATAACGAATCACTATCTCATTGCAACTCTTATTTACAAGTAACACAATCCAATTCTCAATACATGATTTGGTTCCTCACTCTACGATCTCCCCCTTTAATTAAAGCTGGCATTCTAAGCTTATGGGTCTACTCCATATTATTGAGACTGGGCCAAAATTTCTTTTCTCTAATGGTCTACACATGAATGCTAAACTCACATGAACAAACTATATTTAGACAATACTAACTTCACTCTTGGATACTTTCTTAATACACAGCATCTGTAACTTC
>JAPEIP010000008.1:141441166-141481670 GCA_026120095.1 Capsicum chinense | reverse complement strand
CCAACCTCACATACTATTCTCACTTAGACATTACAAAACAAGACATCAATAAACACTAGTCCACTAGAACCCCATAACAAGCATAATTGATCAAAATCCTATGGTATACCATATTAAAATCAGTTAGCACATCCTTGTTCTTCACATTACGACTATTTATCCATCAATACACCTAAATTACTTTCATATCTCTATAAGGTTCAACTAAACACCCTTTTCACAATCTCAAGGGAAGACTAAATCTATAATATTCAATAATAAAATACTTATTTAGTATCCTATACCTTCCTAAGAAAATAAATAAAATCATTACTCCTTTCCTACTTCAAGCAAAGAACAATTCACCTTAACTAATAACACCTTCTCTACCTAACACTAAACTAGAATATAAAGATATATCACCTCACTGCTAACTCCATTGTTTGCAGAAGTTCATCTATATATATTCAATCAATCTTAATCACCACCTTTTTTTTCACTACACTTCTATAATCACACGTCTAACTATAAGAAGGTTCAACTACCTTTAAATTATAACACTCTAGGTTGCAATACCTATGAAATGCAAATTGTATTTAACAATCTAGGTTCGTACTATCCTCTATAATGAGTATTATTTTTATTGAAGGGTTAATGAGGAACTTGAAGACACATATTATTCTGTCTGAACTGAATGACTCATGGGGATAAGGAAATGACTCTCAACCTGAGGAACCTATAACACACTAACGAGCTCTTCTCAATCCTTTTTGTCACTTTTGAAATTACAAATAGTAAATCAGATAGCATTAACTTTGGTAGAATTAGAACTTGCTAATCATTTTATCTCAAGATTAAGTAATAGATGGAGAATCATGGAGTTACACACAAACCGAGAATATTTTTTAAGGGAACAACTTTACAACATGATCTAGAGTATAAAAGAAATGAAACTTTTCTCAAATGCCCTATAGCCTTTCGAAGAAAATTACAAATGTCTCTATACAATTACGCAAAACTCTACTTAAGACGTCTTCATAGAAACCCTAGGAGACTAGAACTATATGTTGTAATACAAAGTTTGTAACGACCCTAGACTACTCCTTAGTCATCACACAGTACTTAAGGCCACAAGTGATCCAAAGTTAACCCTTGTACTGGCATAAATCATGAGAAAAATAAATTCATAAGTCTAAAAGAATAATGTGGAAGATAAGTATTTCTTAAATATGATCAATACAAAACTATTTTGAAATGATTACAACTTTGATAATATAAAACAAGACTAGCATCAAATACCTCAACACTACTGACTGTCTCAGCCTTTACTATTTTGACTATTGTTAGCTGGGATACGAATCCAACTACTACTAATCAATACATTTGAATAAATAAGTAAATTACATAAACAATATTTAACTAAATTCCCCAAAGTAAGAGGACTCATTTTTGTTGGCTGGAATCTGCAACTGTCTGATCATGAAATATGGACTATAACTTAACTAGTACCTGTATTATTAAATAGTGTAGCATATAGACCTATATGTGAATCATTACTTTTTGAATATACTGAGCTTGTGAGGGTGAATGCATAAGTAAAACAATTATTTAATGTACCTATAAACTTTTAAACAATGCATGCTTAGTGTAAATGACTCACCTTGGGCTAGAATAAAACAAAGCTATAAAATCAAAAACATAAGTTACGAAGCATAAGAATAAAATGGTGAGCCATAACTCTTAGTTCTAAAAGTTGTTCTATTTTTTTTTCCTTTGGGAGTTTCTTCTAACAAACATAAACCATATAAGCTATGATGGAGTCCAAAATTTTAATCACATTGGGGAGAGCTAGTATACCCTTTCCATAATAATAGAACCTTATCTTAAGTGATCAAAGGCTTAGACCTCTATAGGTACTTCAACCTACGCAGGCTAATAGTTCTGGGGCATGAGACCTTAGAATCATAACCAACTCAGTGCTAAATACTACTCCCGTACTTATCGCTCGGAACTTTAGGAAATCCACCTTAAAATAGCACAAGGGCTTATAATGAAAAATAATTATTCTTCTTTACCTTTAAATCTCATTCTATATGAACAATGTGTATTCCTTATCTTTGGTTAGGATCAAAAGATCAATTTCTTTCTTAAATCTTGGTATACAATTTATAAAAAAGGCTTAAAATCATAATTTTCTTGAAATATCAATACTTAGACTTAGGGCTTAAAAATCATAATTTAAACTCATGCAAATTCATAGAAAAACAACATGCTTAATATAATTCTTCAAATGCTTCAACAATACCATGATAATGAAATCAGGAATCACAATATCATGCTTAAAATCAATTGGAAAATTTGTAAAATCATGTCACACGTATAAAGATATGCAAATAGATATGCAATTCAACATTTAAATCAGTTGTAACATCATAATCTTTAAATAATGATAATTGGGTATGAAACCTAAATTTATACTCATGTAAATTTAACTTTATAAACTAGTTTTTGCCACAAGCATTAAATAAGTTTCCTTGTTCATAATACCACATACCTTAATTTTCTTAAATTGTGAATAAAGCTTGAATCTAGGAACTTGAAATATGAACTTTTGAAAAACTTTATTGTTGATATTTTTTTAAGAAATATTGAACTTTGAAACTTGAACTCTTAAATTTCTTGAAGGAATGCTGAAATTTAAGCTTGAATTCTTTGTGTTCGTGAGAGAAAACCTTCAACTTTGTTTATGGGAATGGGAGGGTTTTGATGAGATTTTGATGATAAAAATTTGATAAATAATGCCCTTTTGGGTGTATTAATTCTTGTTTGGACGACAAAGGTTAAGGGAAATGGACTAAACAACCTGGGCCTCATTTTACCATGGAAATCACCAACGGGCCGCGACCCATAGTTGGGTTAAGTAGCCCTCGTGATGCGAGGTTATTACGACGTTAACTACCTCTCACAAAAAAAGTGATAACTTTTCACTCGGGTGTTGGATTAAGGAAAAATGGGTATTGTCAAAAGGATAATTCAATTATTTACAATTTGGTGGGTATTGAGCTTATAAATTACATATACATCAAAATTTATACACGTTCAAAGTCGACACTTGAAAAATCGAATACAAAGATTTAGAAAATCAAAGGCTCTTAGTTCAAATTCTCTTTAAGTGCTTCCTATGATCATTTTTAACCTCGAGACCACTTCACACACTACGATAATTACCATGAAACTTATATCCATATCGAAATCATTTTGATTAAAGATTATACATGTAGGAATGATGGTTAGAATTCTAGCACAAAAATACGGAGTGTGACATATGGCAGTTGCGGAAGCGTGATTACCACCTAATGTAGCACGAACACAATACATCTTTGCATGTAGCGGCTATATATTGGCCCCATGGTTGTGATTTCAACATTTTTCACTTCCCTATGGACCCTATAAACCCTAAAATGATATGTTGGCCCCAAATTGATGCTCTAGGTAAGTTAAAAGATTGATTGACATATATGTTCTATAACACCCCGATTACCTGAACTAGAATGCTACATGATGCTCATGACCCCGAAGGACCACAACCCATGACTGATATTTGTACCTGTACACTAGATAATATATAAATGTAAATACAAAAACATGTATTGAAGACCATAAGGTTCAATATTGAACATAATCTGAGTAATCAAAAGTCTGAATAATGAGATATCACCATACCAAAGCAGAACTAAACTACTGAAGTCTAAATCTAGTCTGTAATCTAGTCTGAGTCTAGTCTGAAAGCCTCTACTATCTAAATAATTAAAATAAGGAGCTGATGGCATATGTCCGAAACTAACTCTTACTAAAAACTAGTTAATGAGAAGATGGAGAAATAGTCATGTCCTCAAATGATAAGGACTCACTTCTAACTCTTACTACTAAAATCTACAATGCTACTGCTGCTCTGGAACTTATGCCTCTGAACCTATGGAGTAACATAAGAGAAAGCACCATAGCGTAAATGCGTCAGTACGTCTAAATGTACTGGGTATACTAGTGAGATAGGCTAAATACAAAAAGGGTTTATATACAAGAACAATGTAGACTAATATGAACGTGAGAATACATACATGGGTAAGTAACTGAAACTGAGCTCGTGGTGATACAAACTACTGAGTATAAATACTGGCAACATGAGTTAACTAATACTAAGATACTAAATAGATAAACGACTATTTCTAACAGTTTGAATTATGAAGAACTAGTCTTAATGACTGTGTCTAACAATCCTAAAACTGAACACTAATAACGTAAGCTATAACGACTGATCTAACTGATATAACTCTGATGATCGACCTAACCGATGTAACTGATACTAAGTGATTGTATCTGACAGTCTAAACCTTTTAATAATGATTAAGACTGACTAAGCTTGAGATCAGGCCTAACTAATGGGTGATCTGTATAACTGATATTAAGAATACTCAACTGAATCTGAGATTGAGATCAAGCTTATTTGATGGGTGACCTTTGTAAGTACTGATACTAAATGACTTTATGTTAGACAAAGCCTATCTAGTGGGTGGTCTATGTATCTGAAGAACTACCTGAGTTCCTTACTGAGATTGATGACTATATTTGACAGTCCTGATTTCTGAGTTCTACTCTAAAGACTGATACTTAAACTATAACTGTGGGAGTTCTCACTTAACTGATATGCCTCAATTTTAAACTAGTGAGGTCCAAAATGTAACCCTAGCTAGAAGTGTTTCAATACCGTACCACGGGTAAATAATTATCTGGTAGGAAGTCAATCCTAAGGCAGTATAATAGTCAAGCCTCTCTGACGGATGACAAGCTTTTTATTATGGGTGACTCCTACATTTTGAGCTGGTGATGTAGTTCTAGAGTTTAGGGATTTCTCCTAACGACTCTGCCTCTTTGACGACGCGCTGCTATCCCTATACTCACATGGTGCTAGCTCCTACTCCAAACTAGAAGACTCTAAATTGATTCTTAGAACTTGTACTTGAACTGTACTGAAGCTATTACTGATTTCTTACTTAACTGAGCTGATTGAGATCACTTGGTTTTGTTATCTGACAGAATACTACTGAATCTATTATCTGACTGAATAATACTAATTTCTGAATTAATTTCTTGAATGCTACTGAGATGTGAGCTGAGCACTGGACTAAAGCTAGAATGATAACGATACTTAGATTAGTGAGATTTCTTAAGTTCTATAACTGTCTAAGAGTTCTGAATTATGTAACTGACTGAGTTCTACAGATCATAGCACGACTGAGATTATCTTGAGACTGACTCAGCTTTAGGCACACAGCTATATTTTTCAGGTACAAGTACCCCAAAGACTTAATGAAAGGAAATTGACACACATGATACTTCTTGATCATAGAAATAGAATCCATAATTCGTAATACCATAAATAAAGGATTTCATACTACACATGGTTATTAGTATCTTATACATGAAAGGGAATACATATAAAATGGGTATACTTGCATGCTTTAATATCATGGTCATTCCATATCACAACAACACTCATAACAACAACACATATCAATAACATGGAATTCATGTGGAAATTTAAGAAATAGAACATGGACTTGTCATTTAAGCACTGTTAAGTCATAAAAACATGGATTCTATCATTCTTGGCATTTTATCAAACACCTTACATGCACAACTTTGGGCATAGGTGTACTTAACGATTTGATAATCTTAATCCATCAAAAATTCATGGGTTTTAACTAACCAGCTCATATGTTTCACGAAAATCACATCAAGATACAACCTTGAATCCAAAAAACAATCATCAACATGAATATAGTCAGAACACAACAAGGACATAAAAATTTATAATTTAAAACATGATTCTTGAGCTTTATGGATGAAAGGGATCCATGGATGAACACTATGCATATCTGAGTGATTAAATCTTGAAAGAGATCTAATATTTCTTGAAGGTTCTTGAAGAAATCCTTAGGATTGCTCTTCATTTTTTCATGACTAGGGTTTAACCTCTTTGGGAGGGAATGTTCTTGTTCTTGAGGAGATGATCTTGAGAGAAAACCCTAATCTTGTGATTGAGAGTGTATGAGAGAATTTTTTAGATGTTTAAATGAAGAAAAATAGGAGAAAATTACGTCCTTTGAGAGTTTTAAGTTGTGGGAAGTGGAGAAAAAAGACCAAAATATACTAACTAAATAGCTTCCCAATTTTTGAAAATCTATGGCAGATAACATTTGTGATAAGCTATCAGACTTGTGATAAGTCATCAAAAATGTCGTCACTAGAGGGCTGGAGTTGATGGATTTCTGCCTAAGGCTGACTACATTTGTGATAAGTCATCACACTTGGGATTACTTATCACAAAATATCGTCACTCGGGGTGGATTTCCCCCTAAGGCTGACTGCATTTGTTATAAGTCGTCAAACTTGTGATAACTTATCACAAAATGTCATCAGTCATTTTTCCAAGCTGACATGCTTGAGTAAAATGGGTATAAATCTTTGCTCCGATATTGGATTTGGGTGAAATTTGTAGTGTTAGAAAGATAATTCAAAGATCTTTCATTTAATATATAGTAGGTCCTTTAATTCAGTATATAAGGGAGTTATGATCGATTGAAATTGACCTAAGTTTTGACGCTCACTAAAACTTGAATGATAAGAAAGCTTTCAACTTGTCCTTGAGTTAAGGGACCTATACTATCTTAATTCATGCTCAAATAGATTTCCACTCTACATAATTTATTAACACACTAAATCTATCAACTAAACTTACTTAAGGGATGTAAATATCTAAAACATTACTATATGATGGAAAATACTGATACACTGAATTTTCCACTAGTGTATACATGTATATCTGATGCATAGAATACCCTAATCAGACTTTTGATAAGCTAAATCCTCATGACGGATAGGTATATCTAATGCATGGATACTTGACTGAGTTGTTATCATGAACGTATGACTGAATACACTGATAAGCTGAACTTTCTATATTGAGCATGCATATCTAATGCATGGAGATCTGACTAAACTTACTCTTGAAGGCTTGACTGTGCAATGATAACTGATACTAACTCATAATAGAAATCTATGTATGTAACTGAATGGGTTTATGGAATGATAACTTTAGGGAGTTATAAAGCATCTCCCCCTTGGGAAACTATGACCTTCTAAAAACACTTATATCACTTGAATACTTGAGGACTACTGAGTCAATACACAATACATCTATAAATTGGATCATATCTAAACATTTGAGAGATGAAGATAATGCATGACGCATGAAATGAGTTATACTCGAAACTACTAAGGTACTCTGCTTGGAATAGTTAGCTTACTAAAAATTTGGATAGTATGACTAGATGGAAAGATGTGAATACAAATTATATGATTTTGATTGTCTGACTGCTAAACTGAACTGATGGCTTTACTGACTAACTCATGCTGAAAACTTAAGCTTAACTGAAGCACTGTTCTGCACTCTTTCAACTAAACCTTCCACCTTAGCCTCAAGTTATCATCATAAGTCTGGGAACACTTCACTAAAATTTGAACTGAACTACAATCAATCTACTATAGGATATGCGGTACAATAATGTACCTAAATAATAATTCATCCTACAAGACTGCACCTGAAAGTATAAAGCTCACTGCTAATACTATCCCTTGGGGTACAACTCTTAACTTCCTGTAGTCTCCGCAATCATCAAACTTAAATTCTTGCATGCACTATTCAAACCTACTAAAATCTCTAGAACTTGTCTAGCCACTTAAATATAAACATAACACCCGCTACAGTAATGGGATGCTAATATCACATCTTTTAACATACATCCACACCTTAATACTTAGTCTAAAATCCACCAACTTAAATTCTTCAAAGATTCAAGCTTAGTCTCTAAAGCATAATTTGAATATCCATAATTCTTTAATAAACATGTTACTCTCATCCTAGCCTTCAAATGTTACCTCCCTTAAACTTATATTTTCTCCACACCATAAGAATTACTACTATGCCTCCATCAACAACACATATAACTTTGTATCACTAAACTTAAACATTTGCATACATTGTTTTAAGCTTACTGACAACACACCACCCCAGGCATATCCGAGTAAGAAGTACACCAGAAATGTGAAATCTATATCTCACTCCCCGACAATGGTTCTATTTTGACAATGCTCAACTCACTCTAATGATTGAGGGTGAGGCAGTTATTTTCAAACAACCATACTAAAATTGGGGTCGAATCCACAAGGAGGGAATTATTGTATTCAAATCTTATGGGTGTCCAAATTACTACAAGTTTACTAGAAATTATAATAAACAAAAAATATAAAATAAAATGAAGGGGTTTTGATTTGGAGATGGTTTTTCAACTATCAAAGCTCAGATATAACACTTCTAAATTAAGATTAAGAATAGAGTTGGTTTTGGGATCTTGTATACCTAAAGGCAGAATGTATGGGTTAATGATGGTTTTGCATGATTTTTAGTTATTGATCTAATGATAGGCTTGGACAAAAGTCATTATAGTCAATATTTAAATAAACTACTACGATTCACCCATTGGCTCTTTCGATTACATAACGAGTGTGTTTGTAATCACCCAACCCCTCATCAAAAATCCCTATTTCTAGCATGATGATCTTGACATGGATTACACTCCCATCATACTTATTTCTAAGATTGTAATAGGTGGTAAAAAATAGACTTAATTTTCAACCATTACTTTTTTTTGTATAACCCTCTTTCATGGATGATATGGGTTACCTCAAGTTCACTTTAATCCCTCTTTCAAAGATGACAAAGGATTGCTAGAGTTTGGGGTTTTCAACGTTCAAACCCATTTGAAGATTAGAAGTTTTCACTGATCAAATTCCAACTAATAAGCTCAAGTAATGGTGGAATCCATCTCAACAACTAAAAATCATGCAAACACAACAACACCCACACACAATTACATTTTAGTTAAACATTATTCCAAAACTAAATTACTTATCTACTAATGAAGAAAGTAAAAAGAAATATTCGATGAGGATTATCCAAAACATTCATTCTTCACAAACTCACTAAGTAATTAAGACTCCAAAAGTAGTTACACACTTGCCCCATTAGGGTTTCTTTCTTTAAAAGAAAAATAGTAATCAAGTAAGAAATACCTTAAGAACAAAGGTTTTTTTCTTGTATATTGTTTGCGATTCATCTATGTGATTTTACAGATATTCCCCTAGGTATATACCACTGAGTAGCGATCATGCAAGACTATTCATGACCGAAGCGATGCGACCGAAGTTGTGTGGTGCGACCGCGTGGTGCTGACCATTATGACTGACCGCGCCCATACATTGATGACCGAGGTCATAGTGACTAAGGATGATGTAGTCTCTATCTTCAACTGCATTTTTCACTGCTTCCTTTTTATCATTTTCAGCTCCAATCTACATCTTTTGATCTCCTCAACTCTATACCTGCAAATAGTTGATATTAGTGTATTTTATCACCAATATATCTCATTCGTATTTTCAAAATAAGATAATGTGCACAAATGTTTAGTGAGAATGAGTAGCAAAATCCCCCCATCAACACCCCCAACTTAAGACCTTGCTCTTCCTCAAGATACACCATCCCTTATTATGAGACAATTTCTTATGTATGCCGTCATTTTATCACCCAATGATCATAATGGCTCAAACTTAATTGCTACTACCAAAACCTTTTCACACCTGGGCAAATAGGCTTTAAACGACTCCCCTCATCATAAGAAGGAATAGAGAATGATGTAATAGACTTTGGGGAGCAACCATGTAACAACTACTAACACTCTAGAAATAACTCACATGTTGACTTCAATCATACTACACTTCCATTTATCTCATTATCCAGAAGATGAAAAAATCACCCTCCTTAACTAGTTCACAAGCCTCCCAACCAGATAGGAAAAAATCACACACAGTTACTAATCGTGCAATAAGGAATTTTAAGTGAAAATAGTTACTCTCTATAAAACTCTCCATGTTAACAAGTACCATGTCATAGGCTTTCCCCTATTTTCAATCACCACTACAATGACTACACTTTTTTGGAAATCAAAAAGGCATTTTTGCGCTGGTAATATAGGTTTAGGGTAGGGTAAGATATCGACTTAGGATGAAAAGGAAAAATCCTCCTTGTACTTCCACATCATGCTTTCTTGACATTTTTCTATTGGGCTACTTCTTTTTTTCTTGCACTATTTTGACTAATTTTTTTGCCATTTCATGGCTTCCTGCACCCCCCACCTCCACGCCTTTTTTTCTCTTCTCATCCCTTTTTTTGTGCATAGATAATGCCTTTCTATCCTGTGAGGGATCTTTTCTTTCTTTAAATAAAAATACTTTATTTTTTTAAGCTTGTAGGCACCTTCTTATAGTTTCATTTCCCAACTAAACTATTTTAATTTTGACAACCCCCAACTTAGTCTTTTAGACTCAACTTGCATTCTTAAGTTCAAGAAGGGTAAGGTTTAAAAGAAGATAAATAGAAGGGTTACAAATTATAATGTGTTTGCCAAAAAAAGTCCAACGTCTCAAAGAGGGTTACTAAGGGTAGCTACTATGTATAGGGAGACTTTTTAGGATAAGGTGGGCTTCAAAAATCACAATATGGCCTATGATCATTTTCCCAACAAAGCACATCAATATTATCTTTGAAAGATTAATGGGGCAAGTTCTTGATGGTGCAAGTACACATGAGACGATGACAATTAACCACACACACATGTCATGCAATTGTTGTTTGGGGGTTCAATTGTTCTACCCATTCGAGAAAAAGATGGAGTATTCACTATTTTTCCAAAGTCATCTTTTAGAGTCATAGAAAGTGGGAACGAATTTCTTTACAAAGTTGCTCACGTCCACGCCTTTGAATTTTACAATATATTCTAACAGATGGGGTTGTTTGGTATTGTATCTGCATCACACATAATTTGATAGTCATGGAAACCATCAAAGCTATAGTCTCACAGTGTGAACTGCTATACAGGAGAACTACCTACATGTTTACTCATTTTTTACCAATGGGTATTAATCTGATCCCAAATCATTGATGCTACAAGTACTTAGACTTCCCTTGAATTTCATGGTCTTAATTCCATGGGTACTCAAACTTCCCCTGTACCTATGGTTAGAAACCCAATCACAATGAAAAAAATCATCTATAAAAAGCAAAGTAAATCACCCTCCCAAACTAATTCGTATGCCTCTTCACAAGAAAGGAAAAACTTCACACACCTAGTTACTAATCATTCAACATGGAATTTTAATTTCAAACACTCACTCTTTAAAAAATTCTCCATGTTGACAAGTACCATGCCATAGGCTTGCCGCTATTTTTAATCAGTACTACATTGACTACACTTGGTTCAAAATCACAAAGAGCTTTTTGATCTTGTAATGCAGGTTTAGGGTAGGGTAGGATATCAACTTAGGATGATAAGGCTAAGCCCTTGTACTTCTACATCATGCTTTTTTGGCTTTTTGCTATCGGGCCACTTTTTTTTCTTTCACTATTTTGCCTATCTTCTTTTACCATTTCTTGGTTTTCCCACTCGTCTCTTTTTCTCCTCTCCCCATTTTTGTGCATAGATAATGTCTTTCTATCCTTCGGGGGATCTTTTTCTTTATCAAATAAAAATTCTATATTTTCTTAAGCTCGTAGCAACCTTCTTATAGTTTCATTGCCCAACTACAATCTTTCGATTTCTACCACCCCTAACTTAGGCTTTTAGACTCAACTTATGCTTTATGGTTCAAGGAGGGTAATGTTTAAAAGAGGATAAATAAAAAGGTCATGGCTTGTAATTCATTTGCCAAAGAAAAGCCCAATGGCTCAAAAAGGGTGACTAGGGGTAGCTCCTATGTATTGGGAGGCCTTTAAGAGTAAAGTGGGTTTCCAAAATCACAAAATGGCCTATGATCATTTTACAAACCAAGTATAATCAATATTTATCTTTGAAAGACTAATGCGGCAAGTTCTAGATGGTGTAATTACGCATTATATGATGACAATTAACCTCACACATGGGATGAGAATGTTTTTAGGGGGTTCAATTGTTCTACTCTCTTGAGATAAAGATGGAGTATTCACTATTTTTTAAAAGTCAACTTTCAGAGTCATAGAAAGAGGGAGAAAATTTCTTCACAAAGTTTCTTACTTCCATGCCTTCGAATTTTCCAAAATTTTTGAATGGAGGAGGTTGGTTTCTATAGTATTCACACCACACATAATTTTATAATCATGGCAACCATCAAAGCTATAGTCTTACATTGAAAACTACAGTACGGGTGAACCACCCTCATGTTTACTCATTCTTCACCAATGGGTTTGAATGAGATCCCAAATTATTAATGCTTAAGGTACTTAGACTTCCCTTTGCATTTCATAGTCTCGGTGGATAGTCGGACATCCCCTTCACCTGTGACTCTAAACCCAATCACAACAAAAATTGATTTTCTACAAAAATTTAAATAAAGTAATAAATAAAGTAACAAACCCACAACTAAATCACTAATCCATGCAAATGTAAGCACCATTAGATTACCTGAATATTACAACCGAATAAAAATATGAAATATCAAAAAGAGCAGAAAGGTATGTAGAAATATCAATATTATAGGCCCAAATTAAATGAATAGGGAGACACCCAAATAAAAAAGGTAGCAGTGCCCCCACATCATAAATAATCAAGTACAAAAGAGATAAGGGTGCTCCCTGAAACTGTATCAAGGGTTGCTATAGCTGTCAGACTTTGCATTGTCACCATTATCTTTAAGATATGGTTAATTTTTCCATCAAAAGCGAAATCAACGGATGAGTGGCTGCAATAACCCCGATCATGACTAAGTAACAACAATCATGGTTACACAGGTGACATCTTCCCACCTTTGTGTTGCGATCACAATAACTGAGATTACTTCTGCTACCCAAATTTCCCCTGTTCCGCTCTTTTTTTCTATTTTACACCTATTTGGTCCTTGTTAAGTTTGTGATGCACATTTTTTCCTATATAGCCTTTCCAAAACTTAACTAATGCACTCAATAGTACCACACTTGCATGAGTTATTCATATGAAAAACCTAGCATTAACACCACAAAACATAACAACAAGGATATGAGCCCTTTTCGTGGGATTTATGGGTTGTCTCCCACATAAAGCCATAGTTATCATCATGGCACGATGTTTTTCTTTCTCAATTTTCAAGGGGGCTCTTCAAGTCCCCGCTTACCAACCTCTTCCTCACCGATTTATTTTATGGCCATTTTTGCCAACTTTTTCTACTCCTTTTCATCTTTATTTTGTGATAACTCCTCATTTATCCTCTTACTCCTTGCACATATTGCGAAGACTTAGTCATTGCTTTCCGAATTGGCAATTTTGCTGCTAGAGGGACCACTTCTAGGCTTAGCATCCAGTTGTGCAATGATTTGTGTAATTTGGGTCTCGAATTTCATAATAGAAATGGATTAACACACTATAGTTTTGGATAGTTGAGAAAAATCACCTTTAAATTCGTGGACCATTTTATCCGTACCTTCTACTCCTTTAAAGATTCGTTCTACCATATCTTTGATCCTAAATTTTGTTGGATAAATTGGGCTTGACTCTTTGTCATAAACTCGGTCATGGTAGGGCACAAAATGACAATAAGAATGCTCGCGCTCTCCATAAAATTGACCACCATCCTAATTCATCCATCTTTGATTTTTACCTCCACTTTTATTGGCTAAGTGAAAACCCTTTAAATAGTTTAACAAATATTTGATCTCTTCATCCAAATGTTTAGCTTCCTCACCATAGGTCCTAAACGTTGTGTCATGTTCTATTTCTACATGTGCACCCTAACATATTTTGTTAGGAACCCAATTTGCATTATAATCTTCCCATAGACTTCTATTATTACTCATACTTCTTCCTTTATTCTATATTGACCATGGGTATAGAGGGAGAGCTATTTTATACTTTGGTGCCGTGGGTATGCCATTCTAAATTTTATTTAGTCACCACTTACAATAACTTTGTAGCTGCATGGAAGTGCAAGTTTAAAAAAGAACATTCCGTCGCTTTGTACACCATAGATTGTTTCCAAGGGTCTAGTGCCCGATAGACGATTTTTAGAAGTATCATCCCTGAGACCTTGTGGTTTGTGCATTTAGCTAACTTTTTATTAAACCTCTCTCACACTTTATGAAATTGCTCACCACTTCTTTGTCTAAAGTTTATTATCTCATCTCTTACGTGGCACATCTTTGGGAAAGGGAATATTAACCCAAAAAACATCTTTATAAGCTCGTTCCATGAAGTAATTGATGTTGTAGGGAGTGAAAATTTCTACAATAACACTTTCCCTATTAGTAAAATGGGAAAAGATTGAGCTAAAAATTTCTTGAGTGGTGTGTTCAATGTTGAATGGCGCACACACCTCCAAAAAATTCTTTAAGTGAATATATAAGTCCTTATATGCTTGACCCCGTTATAACCCCTTAACTTGAAACAAACAAAGCGTGACACTCATCACGTGAAGGGTCTCACTCTCTTCAGGTTGGATACGGATGTGTACTATTTGTCTTGCACCCTTTTGTTGGCTCTCTCCATCAAGGAGAATATAAATAACTCCAAATATTTAGTGTCATCAATCGTACTTCCATTCATATTAGTGTTACCTACAAGAATTCTAAATACAACAATGGAATAAAACCAACCACATGCGTATTACCAAATAAGAAGTACACCACACAAGTGAAATCTTTATTTCAGTCCCCGATAAAGGTGCAATTTTGTTAACACTTAAATCACTTCCATGATTGAGGGGTGAGGCGGTCATTGTCAAACAACCTAACTAGAGTTTGGGCCAAATAAACAAGGAGTGAATTGTAGGCTTCAAATATTATCGGTGCCCTAGTTACTAAAATTTTACCCGGAATGATAATAAACAAGACAAGTAAAATAAAATGGGGGATTTTTATTTGGAGATGGTTTGTCAACTCATAATGCACGGATATAACACGTTTGATTTAATATTAAGTATTGAGAGGGTTTTGGGATAATGTATACCTAAAGGTAATATGTATGGGTCAATGATGGTTTGGGATAAGTTTTAGTTATCTATATAAGGATAGGCTAGGTTGAAAGTTAATGTAGTCAATCTTTCAATAAAACTGCAATGATTTCACCCATTGGCTTTTTCGAGCATCTAATATGTGTGTAATTTGTAATCACCCAACACCTCAATTAAACATTCCTATTTCTATGAGGACTCTCTTGACAGAGAATACACTTCTATTATATTTATTTCTAAGATTGAAAAATGTAGTAAGCCATAGACTTAATTGTCCACCATTACTTTTTACCTATACAACCCTATTTCAAGGATGTTATCGATTTCCTTAAGTTCATCTTAATCCCATTTTCAAGGATGACAAAGGTTTTCTAGAGTTTAGAGTGTTCACCTATCAAACTCATTTGGAGATTTAGTATTTTCAACCATCAACTTCCAACTAATAAGAAATGGTGGAATCCATACTCAACAACTAAAATTCATGCAAACAGAACAACACCCACACACAATTACAGTTTAGTTCAACATAATCCTAGGAATAAATTAATTAGCTACTCATGAAGATAGTAAAGATAAATATGCCATGATAATTATCCAAAACATTCATTCTTCACAAAATCACTAAGAAATTTAGCCTCTAAGAGTAGTTACAAACTTGCCCAATTAGGGTTTCCTTCTTTTAGATAAAAAATTTTATTAGGTAAGCAATTCCCAAAGAACAAAGGGTTTTGGCTTATATATAGTTTGGGATTCATTTAAGTGCTTTTACAGATCTTCCCTTAGGTATATTCATTTTAAAATGCAATTGCCCAAGATTACCATAATTACAGCCATGTAATCGCGGTTGTGCTCTAAGATTGCATGGTGGTTACGGTCTTGACTAACCACAACCACAGATTGACGATTGCGGTTGTGTTAACTGAGTCTGATATAGTCTCTATCTTTAGATGCACTATTATTTGCTTCTTTATTATTATTTTTATCTTCATTCCAAATTTGTTGATCTCCTCAACTCTATGCCTACAAAGAGTAGATATTTGTGCATTTTATCACCAGTAGTTCTCATTCATTTATTCAAAAAAAGGTAATATTCATAAATTTATAATGATAATAAGTGGAAAAATCACCCCTCATCAATGGGACTCATTACAAAAATAGTTAGGTGGCTAAGTGTTTCTGCCCAAGCTATAAGTCGGGGTGACATCTTGGGTCCAATGACATTGAGTCATCCCCTATCCTATAGCGATGGCAACAATTTTTTGCACATTATTAGTGGTGTTATTTTTGTCTTTTCCTTCAACCCCATCATTTCACACATTAAAACACCCTAAAGGACCACATAATTATTTATTGGTTATGCATAAACAAAATTCTCTCTTCCAAAACTTATATAGAAAAGGAAAGGCTGTGGTCTCTAAGTAATAAGAACATAGGGTTGAATTGGTGGTTTTATCTAAAAATTTCTTTGGTATCCATTCATGTGTCTCTTCCCTAAATGTCATACAATTATCTTTTTAGTTATTATCACATGAATGTCATACAATTATGTGTTTAGTTATTGTCTATATGGATTTGAATGTAGGTTGAGGTATATGGAATGGTTATGGAGTAAATTGGTTTTCCATGGTTTTTAAATTGGTCATTCATGTTTTTTCTCATCGTTTTAAACTTAATAAATGCATGGGCATGTAAATTTGAATGTGGAACACGATATTCACTAAATTTTATGGTTTAATGGTTTGGAATTGGCTTTACCTCTGCTTAACTATTAAAATTGTTTTGAACATTGAAATACGTAAGGTTTCACTCAATTTTGTAACCCTGCATTGCTTAAAGGTAGGCCTTTGTGGCCTTAGATTGGTTTTGAATTAGAAGCTTTGGATTCAAATTAGATTCTTTGGTTTTTGAATGGCATAAAAGAATTGGCTTTAAAGCTCAACTTAAATTTTTCATGGTAATACTAATGGAAAATTCCTTAATGAATTAATACATGGTTAAGGTTGTGATTATATGATAAATTTTTTTAATTTGTCTTAAAGGGGGTAGTGTAGCTTGTTGTGAAGTTGGCAGTTCGGGGGGGAGCAAAGGCTGGAAACCATATTTTCCAGTGTACGAGTCTTTATAAACCTGTGAATAGTTTAGAATTTATATATATTTTTGAATGGCTTGGGTTATGGATTCCCTAGCCCTTCCTTAAATTTTCCTAGTTCATAATGATAATATGGTGAGACCCATTTAGTCGAAGGAGCCAAATCCATATAGCTTGTGGGTTCCCTTAGCACAAATAAAGCTACACAGTCCAAACTAATGGTTTTCAATCTCATGTTTAAACCTTGTTCTGTATCTTGACATCTTTTATATATATATATATTTATATGAATGTGTGTATATGGTTTTTAATGGTTTTAAACATGGGATAATTTTATCCTTTCCTCGAGTTACATATTAGTGCTCATCCAACTAATTATCCTAGGACGCTACATTATTTAATAATGTAGGGTCCTAGGGATTTTGCTATTACCTTGTGCAATATTAGGTGATTTAGTTCATCCATTGGTCATCTTAAAGTAGTGAGACCCTTCTTCAGGAAGGCATGCTACTTCTTTGTTTTATTATGTTATCTTATACTATCATTTTTGGATTTTAGTTTTCATATAGTCGGGGAAATGTTGTTATAGGGTTTTGTAGAAAAAGTGTGGGTGGTCACTATTTATTTACTTTTAGTTCCTATTGAGTTATTTATCTATCATTCACTTTATGTTTTTGTAATTCCTCAAATCTGGTACCTGGAATGCTACACGGTGCTCATGACCCTAAAGGACCACAAGCTAACCCATGACTGATACCTGTACCTATATACTGAATAATATTCTATATGAATGTATGAACATGAACTGAATAGCCATAATGTTCACGACTGTAACATAACTGATACAGATATAACATCTGTTGGGGTATGAAATACCAAAAACAAAACTAAAATAACATGATAGTCTGAACATGATAGTTTGGAAAGACTCTAACTGACTGAACTGTCTGACTGAAGAGTTGATGGGACATATCCCCATCTAACTCGAACTAATAAATTAAATAATGAGATAATAAATAAATGATCATGTCCTTGAGAGATGAGGACTTACTACTAACTCTGACTGCTGAGACTGGAATACTACTGATGCTCTGGAGCTCGTACTTCTGAACCTATGGTATAAGACACTACAGCACAAATGCATTAGTACTTTGAATATACTGGTATGCATGGAAGGTAGGTTGAATTCATGGGATTCATATGCATGAACATTATTGGATAACTAACTAATATGAATGTGAGAATACGAGCATGAATTCGTCGTAACTATATCTGAGATCGTGAACCCATGAATTTACTGATAACTAACATGACTAATAACAAAATTTTGATGACTGATATAACTGATGACATGAGTGAATGTATCTAACTGTCCTAAATTTGATGGAACTAGCTGAGTTTCATACTGATCTGAGTTGACTATATCTGACAGTCCTAAATTCTATAGAACTATTTGAGTTTATTATAGAGACTGATTGATTGTATCTGACAGTCCTGATTCTGCAACTGAAACTATGGGAAGTAGTTATTTAACTAACATGTCCCTAATACACCATTATGGCTGAGTTGGGTTCAAATCTATAACCCCAATTGGAAGGGTGTCAATACCGCGCCACTACTAAGGACAAGCTATGAGTGACGCTTATCTGACAGTGTCCCTGAAAGAGAATGGTGAGGCCCTCATCTTACTGTGCTTATCCACCTCATCAACCCTCATCTGATAGTGTTGATGTCTCAATATATGTTGGCTACATATTTCTGGAATACAAGGATGACTTCTAAGAATCACAACCTCATATGATAGTGTATGTTCCCATCCTTTGGTTCACTCGATGATAATTTGTACTCCTATCTGAATAGACACTGAACATGATTACTGAACTGAACTGGACTGAATTACTGAGGTTCGTAGACTGACAAAAGAGTACTGAGATTACTGTATTACTAACTTTCCCTAAGTGACATAACTGATTGAGTTCTATGGATCGTGGCTTGACTGAGGATATCATGAAAACTTGACACTAAAGCTAGGCACGCAACTATATTTTTTTGGGTACAAGTATCCGCAGGACTCGATGGAAGGAAACTGACAAGGCATGACATTCTTGACTACATACTAACATCAACAGTATATAATCCATTGACTAAGACATTTCATCTAAAACTTGACGTACAAATTTTACATGAATGCGGATTTTATAATATCATACTATTATGATATTTTTCCTTCACAAAGGCATTTAATCAAATATGTGGGGATCATGCGTCGCTTATACAATCATCAACACATGTAATAATAAAGAATACATCAATCAACTTGTAAATTGAACGGTCTTTATCATGATTATTATGCAAATCATCACATACTAGGGACAATCATTTGAATAAGTAATTTAAAACAAGAATCAAAACCACACATTATTATGAACATGAATTTCAATTCAATTTGAAACATGAACATTCCCAAATACCCACATCTTGGAATGTGAAATGAGATTCTTGAGTTTCATGGATGAGAGAGACCCATGAATCAACACATGACGTACCTTAGTTCTTTTTTTAGTGAAGATTGATGCAGAAACTTTCTTGAAATTGAATCCCTAATTGAAACCCTAGCTTGGTCTGGAGTGAAAATTTAGAGAAACTAATATATTTTGGGTTTCAAATATCTAAATCTCGTGTTAAAGGTCTTAAATAGGAGTGGGAAATTGGCCCATTTAACTCTAGATGCGTCTTTTAATTTCAGTGAAATTTTCCCAAATTGGACCCCTGGCGCGACGTGGCGCTATCCTACCGTGTCACCAAAATTTGACAACAAGGAAATTTAGGGATGGTGCAATGCGGAGCCATCACGTTGCCACTTTATTTGTGACCTGAAAGTTTGGTATGAAATGCAACTATCGCGAACTCCTACTGGAATTTGACAGTTGCCATTTTCTTCTTTGGGTCGGTGCGCCACTGACTAATATGGTACTGGTTTATGATGGGAACTTGAAATAGTCATAACTTCTTACCCGGTTATCATATTTTGGCAAATTTTATATCGACAAAAAGATTATTGAAAATCTTGAAAATTCTTCATGGAATAAACATCATTCAATTTAGAATCTAACACTTGACATTCTTGGGACAAAAAAAATTTAGTTAGGGAACTTCAGGGTATTACAATATCTCCACCTTGGGAATATTCGTCCTTAAATGAGACTGACTAAGAAAGGAGAAACGATAAGCCTAAGTACACACTGAACATGAACAATGAAACATGACAGACATAACTGATATTTCAGAGATTTATACTGAGCATGCATATCTGATGCATGATTTCATGACTGAGATGATACTTGATGCATGGTTGAGAGTACTGATAAGTTGGTCACACATATTTGATGCATGAATACATGATAAAACAGATTACATGACTGAGATTTTTAATAATTGAGTCTTCTCATAGGGAAAATGGATGTCTGATGCCTGAACACATGACTAATCTAATACATGAACATATGACTAAACATGCAATCGTACTTAGTTCAAAGATCAAAATGGAATATTGAGCATAAGGATGATATCAAGTTATAACTGAAATATAGACATGAAAACTGAAAAGCTTAAGGATAACTGTTACCTTTAGCTTCATCTGAGTTAGTGGAGAAGAGGTGAGGGTACTTAGTACTTATATCTGCTTCTTCTTCTCAAGTAGCTCCCTCAACAGACTAATTTTGCCAAAGAACTTTGACTAGAGGGTCTTCTTTGTTCCTCAGTCTACGAGTCTGATAGTTTAGAATTTTGACTGGAATCTCTTTATAAGAGAGGTTGTTTTGAATATATATGCTTATAATAGGGACTACAACTTCTGGGTCACCTATGGACTTCTTGAGAAAAGAGACAAGGAAGACTGTATGAACTGAGGATTGATCTAAAGGAAATTTGAGCTTATAAGCTACATTGCTAAAGCGACTGAGAATTTTGAAGGGACCGAAATATCGTGGACTGAGATTTCCATTATTTCTGAACCTTTCACTCCCTTCATGTGAGAGATCTTTAGATAGACATAGTCACCAACCATGAACATGAGATCCTTTTTACGCATATTTGTATAAACTTCTATCGTCTCTAAGCAGCCCAAAGTCTTTCTCTGATCAACTGGACTTTTTCTAAGGTGTTGAATACCGACTTAGATCCAATAACCGAGGCCTTACTAACTTCAAACCAACTGATTAGAGATATGCATCTCCTGCTGTAGAGAGCTTCAAATGGAACCATCCAAATACTGGAATGATAGCTATTGTTGTATGTAAACTAAATTAAAGGAAAGTGTTCATCCCAACTACCCTTGAAATCAGTTGCACACGCCCTTAGAATATCTTCTAGGGTCTGAATGGTCCTTTCTGCTTTACCATCTATCTATGGATGAAAGGTTATACTGAGATAAACTTGGGTACCAAGACCCTTTTGGAATGCTTTCTAGAATTGAGAGGTGAACTGGGCACCTCTATCAGAAATAATGTATAATAGAATACCATGTAATCTTACAAACTCTCTAATGTAGAGTTTAGCATAATCCTTAGCTAAAAAAGAGGTATGAACTAGAAGAAAATGGGCTGATTTGGTCATTCTATCTATATTAACCCAAACTGAATCATGTTGGCGACGAGTATGAGGAAATCCCATCACAAAGTCTATGTTCACTTCTTCCCACTTCTAAGTAGGAATATTAAACTCTTGTATCGACCCACGAGGCTTTTGATTCTCTATATTATCCTTGATAACATATAGTAGACTTATCCACAAACTCTACAATATCTCTCTTTATCCCACTCCACCAATAAATCTCCCACAAATCGCGGTACATCTTTGTGGCCCCGGGATGCATAGAGTAGCGTGCACCATGTGCTTCTGCAAGAATTCGCTACCTTAACTCGTCTACACCTGGAACATACAGATGACCCTGACAACGCTTAACGCTATCTCCCCCTTGAAAGAAATCCTCTATTTTTTTATCCTTGACTGACTCTTTCAACTTGACAAGAATGGGATCTCTGTCTTTCTTTTCTTGCACCTCGGAAAATAGAGATGATTATGAACTACTCTGAACACATAATTCACCCTCTTCTAAATCAACTAAGAAAATTCCTAGTCTATCAAACTGATGGATTTCCCGAGCTTGCTTTTTCTTACTGTCCTCAACATGAGCAGTACTACCATAGAGAGTCTACTGAGAGCGTCGGCCATAACGTTGTCCTTTCGCAAATAATAAAAGGACACTCATGTCATAATATTTCAAGAGCTGAAACCACCTTTTCTGACGACGATTGATATCTTTCTGATAAAAGATATACTGAAGCCTCTTATGATCTGTGAACACATCTACATGAACTCCGTATAGATAATTTCTCCAAATCATTAAGACAAATACTACAGCTGCTAACTCAAGATCATGAGTAAGATAATTCATCTCATTGGGTTTAAGTTTCCTGGATGTGTAGGATATGACCTTACCATAGTGGATGAGGACACAACCCAAACCAACTTTGGATGAATCACAATACACTACTAACCCATCTAAACCCTCTGGAAGAGCCAAAACTGGAGCTGAGGTGAGTCGAGTCTTCAACTCTTGAAAACTTTTCTTGCAAGGATATAACCACTGAAACTTGAATTTTTTCTGATTCAATCTGGACATAGGGGATTCAATTAAATAAAATCCCTCAACAAACCATTTGTATTGGCCAGCCAAACCTAAGAAACTCTTGATATCTAATGGAGAGATAAGTCTGGGCCAGTTTCTTACTGCTTCAGTCTTTAGAGGATCAACCCTAATGCCATCACCTGAAATGATATACCCAAGAATGCTACTAACCTTATCCAAAATATACACTTACTGAATTTAGCGAGCAAATGATGATCTTTGAGAGTCTAAAGTACGATTCTGAGATGGTCTGCATGATTATGCTAACTACAGGAATAAAGTAGAATATCACCTATAAAGACTAGGATGAACATGTCCAAGTACTGCTTGAACATATGTTTCATCAAGTCCATGAAAGCTGATGGGGCATTGGTAAGACTAAAGACATGACTAGGAATTCAAAGTGACCATACCGAGTATGAAATGTTGTTTTTTGGAATGTCACATTTTCTAACTCTGAGATGATGATAGACTGATCTGAGGTCTATCTTGAAGAAATAACTGGCACCGTGAAGTTTGTCAAACAAGTCATCAATTTTGGGAAGTGGATACTTGTTCTTCACCGACACTTTATCGAGTTGATGATAATCTATTCACATTCTGAGAGAACTATTTTTCTTTCACATGAATAAGACTGGTGCATCCCACCGGGACAAACTAGGTTTGATGAATCCCTTTTCTAAGAGATACAATTGTTCTTTCAGTTCTCTAAAATCTATTGGTGCTATTTTGTACGCGAAATAGATATAGGTTGAGTATCTAGAAAAGGATCAATGCTGAAGTCTATTGCCCTTTCGTGAGAAAACCCTAGAATATCTTTGGGAATGATATCTGAATATTCATTCACGACTGGAACTGAATTAAGACTGGGAGTTTTAGAAATAGTGTCCTTAACTCGAACAAGATGATAGACACATCCTTTAGATATCATTTTTGTGCCCAAAAGTAGGAAACAAGATGACCTCTGAAAGCAGATACACTACCCTTCCACTATAAGGTGGGTCCATTCGAAAACTAAACTGGACTATTCTATTTTTCTAGTCAACTGTGGCATAGCAGGAATGAAGACAATCCATGACGAGAATGATATCAAAATCTCTAATTTGACTATGTCTGTTAAAGTAACTTTCTGAGATATCATATTCGGGCAATTCTTATATACCCATTGGGCTGTGATGGTTTTACCTACTGGGGTAGAGACTGAAAAGGGCTCTACTAAAACTTTGAGACTGACTCCAAAATTAACTGTTATGTAGGGAGTAACAAAAGACAAAGAAGCTCCTAGATCTAGCAAAGCATAAACATGCACATGAAAGATCTGTAACGTACCAATAACCATATTAGGAGAATTTTTGTGATCTTTCTAGGATTGGAGAGCATAGATTCTGTTTGGGCATTGCCTACTAGTCACACAGGAAGTGGCACCTTGATGAGTTGGGTGACCGGACTAAGCTGAGGAACGGTTCTGCTGTCCTTTATAACTTGACTGGTGACACAATCTGACTCTGTGGCCTGGCTTTCCACATCCAAAATAGACATCACTACCAGCTCTGCAAGCATACTTGTGGTTCTTACCACAAGTCTTACAAAGGGGATTAGTTCGGGCATTGCTGACACCGCCCTAAGACTTAGAGCCTGGTGCCCTATCTTTATTATCATACCTAAACTTAGGTACTGGAGTACTAGCTAATGAAGGTGCTTGATCTAAAGTCTTAGGACAAAACTGAGAATAGTTTCCTCCTTCTAATTTAGGCTAAGCAAAGTTGAAACTACTTATCTTTGCTCTTTTATTCTGCTTCTCCCTTATCTTAATCTTTTGATCTTCTATCTGCTGAGCACGAGTCAGAAGCCTAGCTAAAGTTTTGTCACTATTCAACATCACAAATCTACACTCATTAACCACACTATCATTCACCCCAGAAACTAACCTACTCTTTTTGGCCCTGCTGTCAGCAACCACATGAGGGAAATATCTATCCAATTAAGTAAACTTAATAGAATACTCTTTCACCATCATGTTTTCTGACTGAGGTTAATGAATTCTAACACCTTTTCTTCTCTCAGATCTAGGGGAAACAACCTCTATAAGAATACGGTGACAAACTCCTACCACTCTAAAGAACCTACATCAACTGACCTTTTTGACTTCCACTATTTAAACCAAGTGTCGACAAAATCCCACAACTGGTATGCAGCTTGTTCTAAACTCTCAAAATCTGATACCTTAATAATGTATGTAACCTTCTGAACCAGATTGATAAATTCCTAAGGATCCTTATTTGACTTAGACCCGAGAAAGGATGAAGGATTCATTTAGGTGAAGTCCCAAATCCTAGCTGCAACTGATTAGCCACTTGGTTGGCAAGAATAATGGCTGGTTGTTCATTCTAATTAGCAACTAACTGAGAAAGAGTAGTGAATACAACTCTGAACCCTACATAAGAAACATGTTAGCCCAAAAGTTTTTTGGGCTGTGGGGCTGACTGATTTCTATTTCTTCATTTAGGAGGCATGTTTTGTAGAAAAAAGGGAGAAATGGATTAGGTTGAGAGATTGACTGGAGATTATTCTCACTGGTACGATATGAATGTTGAAAGAAGGGAACATTATTCCTAAAACATCTTATAGCCTCTTGTACATAAATATACCATGCAACACACCTATGTACAAGACTCTACTAGATGCGACTTTCAAACTTCCAAGGATACTACTGCACCTTAGGCTCTAATACCAAGTTTGTAATGCCCCAAATCTAGTACTCGGAATACTACATGGTGCTCATGATCTCGAAGGATCACAACCTAACCCATGACTAATATTTGTACCTATATACTACATAATATACTATATGATTGCGAAAACATAAACTAAAAGGCCAGAAGGTTCAAGACTACTACATAACTTATAAAGATATAATATCTAAATGGGATATGAAATACCCAAAATAAAACGTAAATAACATGACAGTCTGGAAAGCCTCTAACTGATTGAACTATCTGAATGAGGAGTTGATGGGATGTGTCGCCAACTAACTCTAACGAATAAATTACATAATGAGATAAAAATAAATTATCATGTCCTCGAGAGATGAGGACTCACTACTAACTCTGACTACTGAAACTGGAATGGTACTGATGCTCTGGAGCTCGTGCTTTTGAACCTATGGTATAAGACACCGTAGTGTAAATGCGTCAGTACTTTGAATATACTGGTATGCATGAAATGTAGGCTGAATGTATGGGGTTCATATGCATGAAAAATACTTCTAACCAACTAATATAAATGTAAGAATACATAAATGAATTTGTCGTAATGATATCTGCGGTCATGAACCCATAAATTTATTGATAACTAACATGACTAATAACTGAATTCTGATGACTGATAGAATTAATGACATGAGTGACTGTATCTAACAGTCCTAAATCTGATAGAAATAGCTGAGTTCCATATTGTTCTGAATTGACTGTATTTGGCAGTCCTGAATTTTGTAGAACTATCTGAGTTTTATTACTATGACCAATCAACTGTATCTGACAGTCATGATTCTATAACTAAAATTATGGGAAGTAGTTATCTAACTGACATGCCCTTAATATGCCATTATGGCTGAGTTGGGGTCCAATCTGTAAACCCAATTGAAGGGTGTCAATACCACACCACTGGTAAGGATAAGCTGTGAGTGACGCTTATCTGACACTGTCCCCAAAAGAGAATGGTGTGGCCCTCATCTTACAGTGCTTATCTGCCTTATCAACCCTCATCTGATAGTGTTGATGTCTCAACCTATGCTGGCTACATAGTTCTGGTATACAAGGATGACTTTTGAAAATCATATCCTTATCTGACAGTGTGTGTTCCTATCCTTGGAACTACTCAGTTTTAATTTCTACTCCCACCTAAATAGACACTAAACATGTATTACTAAACTGAACTAGACTGAATTACTTAGTTCCATTGACTGATGGAATAGTATTGAGATTAGTGTATTACTGAGTTTTCCTAAGTCACATGACTAACTAAGGTATATGGATAATGGCTTGACTAAGGATATTGTGAAAGCATGACATTAAAGCTAGGCACACTGCTATATTTTCTTTGGGTACAAGTACCCCTAGGACTCGATGGAAGGAAACTGACAAGTCATGACATTCTTGAATACATGACTAACATCAATAATATATAATCAATTGACTAAGACATTTCATCAAACACTTAACGTACATCACTTATACATGAATGGGGATTTCAAATTATCATACTAGTATGGAACTTTTCCTTCACATAGGCATTTAATAAAACATGTGGGGAGCATGCTTTGTTTATACAATCATCAACATAGGTAATAATCAAGGATACATCAATCAACTTATAAATTGAAGTAGGTTTATCATGATTATTATGCCAAATACTAGGGAAATCATTGGAAATATTAATTTAAAGCATGAATCAAAACCACACAACATCATGAACATGAATTTCAATTCAATTTGAAACATGAACATTCAAAAATACCTAAATCTTGGATTTTGAAAAGAGATTCTTGAGATTTATGGGTGAGAGAGACCCATGAATGAATATATGACATACCTTAGTTCTTGATTTAGCAAATATTTGATGGAGAGACTTTCTTGAAATTGTAAACTAGCTAGTTCTTGAGATAAAATTGAGAGAAAATAGTATATTTTGGGTTCCAAATAGCTAAATCTCATGTTAAAGGGCTTAAATAGGGGTGGGAAATTGACCTTTTTAACCCTTGATGCATCTTTTAATTTCTGTAAAAAAATTTCTGAATTGGACCCCTAGCGTGAAGTGGCGCTATTACGTCATGTCACTGAAATTTTACAACTGGGAAATTGAGGTATGGCATGACACGGAGCCATTGTGTTGCAACTTTATTTGTGACCTAGAAATTTGGAGTGATGCACATATATCATGGACTACTACTGGAATTTGACAATCACCATCCTGTGGCGCGGCGCGCCACAGGGTAATATGGTGCTGTTTTACGATGGGAACTTGCAATAGTCATAACTTCTTATCCGGTTATCAAATTTAGGTGAATTTTATATCAATGAAAAGTTTATTGAATTTCCCACATGACAAAAAGTGACAATCTTGAAAATTCCTCATGGATTAAACATCATTCAATTTTGAAGCTAACACTTGACATTCTTGGGACAAAAAAAATTTAGTTAGGAAACTTTGGGGTATTATAGTTTGGGTT
Organism: Capsicum chinense; assembly: GCA_026120095.1. NCBI lineage: Eukaryota > Viridiplantae > Streptophyta > Magnoliopsida > Solanales > Solanaceae > Capsicum > Capsicum chinense. The sequence continues at coordinate 141,453,560 of JAPEIP010000008.1, read as the reverse complement.
GATTTAGATATTATATTTATTATTATTAGGTTACTAGGTAAAGAGGGTATTTTCCAACCCTCAGTGGTCTTGAGATTCCCATTTAAGTTAGGTCGGATGTTGGGTCGTGATATTACTATAAGTTTTTCATTCAGGGGCTTTCAACTATTATAGCACCAATGACTATATTGACCTAAAAAGAGATTTATTTCCAATGGTCTAAGAAGGGTGAGTCAGGCTTTCAAAAGATCAAGGTATTTCTCACTTCAATTCCAATATTGGAACTACTTATTGAGAGAGATTCACCATATATTTTGATACTTTTGGTATTAATTTTGATTGTGTGTTGATTCAATAGTGTTGAGTTATTTCTTAGGCACTGAGGTAGTTGAAGGTGCATGAGAGCCCCTACCCCACTCATGTCTTAGAGTTGGCCATAGTAACTTTCATGCTTAAGATTTTGAGGCATTATATATATGGTATGCATGGCTTATTATAGTCTTCCTCATCTTATGACCCTGAGAGAGCTTAATTTAATGTAGCATCGATAGATGGTGTTGATTAATAATTATTAAATTTCTATATTATATCATTACGGAAGGGCAAATGTAGTAGCATATCCCTTGAGTTGGAATGCGGTGAGTAGGGCAAATGTAGTAGCATATCCCTTGAGTTGGAATGCGGTGAGTATTATTAGTTTGAATTATATCTCCATTTCCTGTAGGAGATTGGAATGGTTCATCTAATCCTTGGCAAATTTAAGGGTGCTTCTTTATATTTTAAAGCCCAGGAGTCTTTTCGCTAGTGCAGAGGTGATATTTACTGTATCTAAATAAATTAAGAGTTCCCAGCTCAAGGTAATGAGAATTTACGTCTTTCATGATAAATTTTTGAGTGGTGAGTTAAATAGGGGTACCTTACATTCTAAGGATATTCCTAGGTTTGATGCATGTATTTGTGTTCGATAGTTTGAGACTTGATTTACACAATATTACATGAGGCTCTCAACTCCAAACTTTTTTATCGCCCTAGTTCATCTAAGATATATATATATATATATATATATATATTTAAGGATATATTATTGGGTGAGTGGCATAAAGAGAGATGTGGAGGACTTTGTAGCTCATTGCCTATGTTATCAGCACATAAAGGTACAAATGAGAGATATGGTGACTTGATTTAGAGATTTCTCATTCTCGATAAAAAGTTGCAGTAGATCACTATAGACTTTTTAGTAGTTTTTCTTGCACCTATCGTGGTTTTGATGGAATTTGGGTTAGTGTCAATTAATTGTCCAAATTGGTACACTTTATTCCTATTTAGATGTCCTTCAGTGCAAAAATATTAGCCCATATCTATGTTTGTGAGATGGACCATTTTAATGGTATGCCTTTATCTATAATTTCATAGAGTGGTTCAGCATTCACTTCTAGATTTCAAAAAGCTGTTCAGGAGGATTTGGGTACTCCAGTGGATCTTAGTATAAATATTCAAACTCAGAGTGATGGGTAATTTGAGAAGACTATTTTGATTCTTACGGTCATGCTCTGAGCCTTTGTTATAGATTTTGGAGGTTAGTGGGAGTAACACTTGGCTTTGGCACCCTTTGAGAATTTGTTTGATAGGCGTTTTTGTTCTTCGACTGGTTTCTTTGAGACCTCTTATGCTTAACACTATAGTACTGACTTACTTCAGAAGTCATTAGATGGATTCAAGGTGTTTCAACAAAGGCTGAGGGTAGCTCAGAGTAGGCAAAAGTCTTATGCAGTTTGTAGATTCGATGCCTTGTATTGGGAGTTGTTGATAGTGTATTCCTCGGAGTATCTCCCATGAAGTGTGTGATGTAGTTAGGGACGAAATGCAACCTTATCCCTTGATATATTTGAGCTTTTGAGATCCTTTTAATTTTTTAAGAGATGGCTTATGAGTTATCTTTTACCCCATATTTTACCATTGTTCATTCAATTTTCTATGTTTCTATGTTGTGGTGGTACATTCCCCATGAGTCTCTTGTGCATCGATGGGACTCACTTAAGTTAGATAAGCAGTTGACCTTCTTGGAGGATCTCGCATTAATATTATCTAGGGATGTCAGATGGTTGTGATTTAATGAGATTCTAGTTGTTATGGTTTAGTGGATACATAACCCAGTAGAAGAGGCTACTTCTGTAATGACCCTTTAGGTCATTTTATATATTTGCACTTATTTTTACCATTTGAGCTTCGCCATAGCTGCTTTAATTAATTTATGACTCCTTAATATAGACAAATCGGTCATCTAGCAGTTTGTTTGGTTTTAAGAACCAATGTTCTATTTAGAAGTCGTAGCGAATTCCAAATGGCCATCAGGAATAAACTTTAGCAGAAATACCTCAAATTGAAAATCCCACTCCGCCATCACATTTAGAAGGTTAAATTTAGTGTGGTCACATATCTAATTTGCAAAAATTGTATTGTTGATGTATCTTGAGGCCGTGGCAAAAACATGGAATCAAATTCCAAGTTTCACCCATCATCTATTATATCTAGATATTGCAAATGCTGAGGACTAGGGTGAAATTATGGTACGCGTATGTTCGAAGTTTCCATTCCTAATTTCTAGGGAAAGGTCTTTTAACAAGAAATTCTAGCCAATAATTGTCCATTTGCATTATTTTATTAAGTACCAACACCTTAATAAAGAGTGTAAACTTTAGAGAGAGTCTTGAGAGTTAATTGAGAGCTTGGATTATTTCCATAATAGTGATTAACATTAAATCTAAGGTATGAATCCTTTAATTTTAGTGTTGAATTCTCTTTATCTTGGCCTAAAATCCAAAATGGCTTGAGGTTTCATATTAGCCCTAAATATGGGTGATTTATACAAATTTCTTGAAGGATATAACTCCCTAATGATATTTGAAGAGTTGGTTGGTCTCAGAAACTCATTTTTCGTATATGGGACACACTTAGGGATTTTTGCATCTTTTTTTGACCTGAAATACAATGGTGCAATATGGGTATTGATAGACTCATATTAATAACTAGATTTTGGTTTTTGTTTTAGTGTGATGGGATTTTGGTGATTGTTAAGTAAAGATGAGCATATGGTGCATGATATGAGATTTTTATGGTTCGTCTTTGAGGTAGGACTAGCATGGTAGTCTTGAAACCATAACTTTGTAGGATAGACTTATGTACCTTTCTTTCTAGTTGTAGCTCTAATCTTAAGCTTGAATGTGACTTACATGATATTTAGAAGTTGATCTAGATAGCCTGGTTTGGGGCATGTTGTGCCTAATATGGAAATTGATATTTAGATGTGGGATCATCCGCCAAACTTAGGCCAAAACCCGTGTTAGCCTTGTGGTCTTAGTTGTGGATGTTAGACATGGATGAAGCTAGTAAACCTTTGTCTAAGGTTACATTGTAATTTTGTAGCTTGTATTAATGTTCCTTGAATTATGGGTTTTGAACTATGGCTATGATACTCCTTGTGGAAGTACTAGTGGACATTTAGACATAATATTACCCTTAAATATGTTATGTGGCCTATAGAGATGCTATTTTTTTCTTTGGTTAGACTATTGGCCTATATAGATATTCTTTCCTCTTAGACTTGATGAATTGCCTAAAGACATGCTATTTCATCTTAAACTTGATGATGGGCCTATAGAGATGGTATTTCCTATATTTTCCTAGTAGATATTATTGTTGTGCCAATAGAGATGATATCTCCTTTTTAGTTATGATCATTGGGACTATAGGGATGATATTCCTCTTATATTTGACATTTTCCCCTAAAAGGTGATATTCGTCATAGTCAAAATGTATGACCTATTGATATAAGATATCCTATATGTGAGATGATTATATGCTTGTTGATACTATGCCTCTAATATACAAGATGCCTCCTATATGTGAGCTTACTAGAGATATGCAATGACTTTTAAATACGATTACTAATAAGAGATCAAGATATGAAAATGTGGTACAGTCTGTGATTATGATGTTATGTTTATTCAGAATATAATATTGGACCAAGGGTCATGTTATGATAATGGTTAGATATCTGAGATGTTTTTATCATTATAAGGGATACAATTATAGTTTATATGTTCATATACATGTTTAATATACTCATCTCTCCTGTATTAGATGGAGAAAGATGCAGTATGTTGCTTACGACTTTATTTATTGTATACTAGTGATGGCATGCAATGATTTGGTACATTCATTATTATTGTACCGGTAACTTGTGTAATTCTAGATGAAATATAATCTTATGATCATTTTGCTTGATTTAGGGTTAAGTTATGTTGAAGTTAGTTATCTATTAGGAGACTATAGCACTTAGTGGCTTGGAATAAAATCTATTAGTTAATTAACCTTGCTTAGTAATATGGTAGTAAGAGATAGTTGATATGATATTGTCGAGTTTAGCATAGGCAAAGATTAATGATATTGATGCCTATGTTTATAATGTCGATTAGTTGTTAATTAAGTAGTTGTGTATTAATGAGGCTAGGTAATAAGTAATATTGGTAATAAGTGGTGGCTAGTTTATAATGATGATTACTTGTTAAATGGTTGATTAATGAATAGATTAATGATGATTAGTTGGTTAATGCTGGTAGTTAATAAATGATGTTAGTTAATAAAAGGTAGTTAGATGATAAGTGGTTAAGGGTTGTCTAATAATGGTTAACAGATATATGATGGTTAGTTAATAATTTGGAATAGTAGATAAATGGAGATTATGTTCTACTGATGAAACTTTTCTATATGTTAAATGTTCTCTATCAAAGTAAGATTTGTTCCCATGAATAAGTATAATGTTTAAGCAAATAACTAGAGATCATGTGATGACTAGTGAACTAGTGCTTTCATTATAAATAACATTGGTTATCATATAATGAGTAGTTTGGAAATATTTTCTTGATAGTTACTTTATGGTGATATTATTATATTCATGAGTATATTTGTATATGTTATTCTGAAATGGAAATTTTGATAATACTGACACCCGGCAAGGCTGGAGGATACTATTGTGAAGATACTGATATCTGGCAAGGCCAGAGGATACTATAGTAATATTGATACCCAAAAAGGTCGAAGGATACAATTGTGATATTGATGCCCGACAACGTTCGAGGATACTATTATGAGAATAGTGATACCCAGCAAATCCGGAGGAAACTATTGTGATGCTACTGTGAAGCATCCCAGGTTTGGACCCTTAGAAATTTCCTAGAAACCCATTCTTCGGACCCAATATGACTGATGGTATGAGTCATATGTTGGGGTACATGTGGTAAAGTCCTATCGTAAGCTGACTAGTGTTAGTTGGTGGGATAGTGTTGGTTACTAGAATCGATATGACTTAGGGGTGAGTGTCATATGGTTGGGTACGAGTCATATAGGTGACTCATAATGTGGACAATATTTGATCCTCTTGGTGTTACATTCTACAAAGGATATAGATTAAGGTAACTAATCATATGTTGAGGTTATGACTTGGGTGGATGGGTCGTATACTGGACAGTGTCTGATCTAATGTTTAGGATTGATTATGATCGGGTGGGTATCAACCATAAGTGAGGTTGTGACTCATAAGGAGGTCAGCCGTGACCCTGTGTTTGGTTTTTATCAGTTTAAGAGGGGCTATTTTGTACATTCCTGTACTTACACTAATAAGGACCTACTAATTATAATAAACTTAGGAAGTTATTTACATTATTATTTTACTTTTAAAGACTTAAACTCTTCCTAAACACATCATAATTCTCTCAAAAGGTTTTGGGGCAAAGAGCTAGGGTTTCAACTAAGGGATTACTTTAGGACTTGTCTTGGTGAATCTTTTCCATAAATCTTCTTTTTTTAAGCCTTGATTCTCTTCCCTAATTTTAATTTCTATTAAAGTCTTGGTTACAGTGTTTATTTCATGATTTTTCTCTTGCATGAATATGTCTTTCATCTATTGATTTGGGGTTTTTGATGATAAATGCTTGGTTATGATTTCCTATTTTTTTAATTATGTTTTCTATGTATTTATGGTGTTTTTCGATAACTTAATTACATGGTAATTGAATTTTGTTTTTGTTATATTATTCACTAGGTGTTTAATAAAATTCTTATGAAGATATATTCATGGCATTAACTTATTTTAATGAAACTCTCACCTGTTTTTGGCTTACATATGATACCTTTAATGTTTTCAATGGCCTACAAAGGTTAATGATTAATTTTTAATTCTTGGGAGAACATGGTAGTCTCCCAAGAGGTTTAATATAGTTAGTAATAGGGCACTTGAATGTCCCTTTAATCAAAATGGTTTGGCTATAAATAATGTTTACATGTACTATGGTAAGACGATACCACTAGTTTGATGAATAGATTTAGTTAATAAAGGATAATAGAATTGTCTAGACATAGTTTTAATCGGGCACTAATAACGAGGAGTGTAAGATAAGCCGTAAAAGGTGGTAATCCTGGGGTGGATCAAAACTGAAATATCATATTTTCTGATATAAGGGGTCTTCGATGGCCATGTGCGAGTGTCACCTTTATATTTAAGGGATGTACTAGTCATTTGAGGGACATTGCATGATCCTACGGCTAAATGCACTGGGACTCTTTTAGCAGGGATACTGAATCTATATGGCCTGTGTATAGTAGAATGGCAAAGGAACACAACCTAGGAAAAGGTTTTGATGAAATGATAAAGACAGTCCCTTTGCCCACCACTTATATATATATATGGTTGCTTTCATTGTAGGTCTTTCACATAGTTTTGATAACTGGTATTACTTTATCCTTATCCTAATTTTCATGCTAGTGTTCACCCACTAACTCATCTACTGGCGGCAGTATACCCATACTATGCAGGAACCAGTCGTTTGACTTCTTCTTAATATTACTTGATTTAGGGAAAACTTATTAGACTAAAGAAGAGAGATTCCATCTTTTCAAATGGTATTATTCTATGTTAGACATTCCTAAACATTTTACTTTCTTTTTGGATATTGGTTTTTACCATGGTTGGGGCATATCCCAACCAGATATTTGTATTCTTTTGGATAGAGGCTTTGCGGTACTTATGGGTATTGGTATGGGCGGGATAGATAGTGGTGTCGACCTTGGCATTAAAATATTCCTAGAGGTTGGCATCATCACAAATAATTTAACACTGTTCCATCATATTATATTTTTGGTTTTATTACCAGATTATGTCTGATATTTTCTAAATGGTTTGGTAAGGTATGGATCGTTTGTTTAGTATGGTTAGACTCAATCAGTTCAGTCACGGTTGTGACCCTATCCCAGAGTCTTCCTGAGAGCATTATACAATCTTGTTATATATTCTAAAATTTAGCTCATCCAAGGTTGTATAAGATGATTGGGTTAGGTTTAAGGGGAGGTCCATGGTCTTGGTCACACTTGGGATGCCCATTACGACAAGGCCCTAGTTCAGGTTGTATCTAGTTGGTATCAGAGCCTAGGTTCATGGTCAATTGCGAGTCTACAAAGTCGTGTCAAGTACATTCTCTTTTAAGGGAGTGTAGCGCGCCAAACACATAAGGGAGAGACTGCAATACATTTAGGAATGTTTTACTTTCTTGGTATTCTTTCTTAAAGCTTGGTTACTTAGCCCTAGAATCTCCTCTAATCTTTGTTTGTCCATCTTTCAGATGATGCCTCCTAGATCAAGAACACAAGGAAACTCTTATGTCCCATCTAGAAGTGATATTGGGGGAGCACGTTATGCTCATGGGGTTTATCTTTGATCTTATGGTCCTCTTCTTGATTGTATCAGAGATCCTCCAATTCTTCTTACTTCTCCTCTGGTCCCTCATGGAAGTATTAAAAATATAAAGTTTTTTTCGTCTATATAAGAATTTACCCAATTGGTTTTTGCTCAAATCAAGCAATGTGTGGTTAGGGATGTATTCCTGAGGCCGCTAGGCTTGGATAGTTTATAAAGATGGGTCCTCTAACTTTTATAAGAGTAAAGGTGGAGAAAGACCCATCGATATTTCTTTAATAGATATACAAGATCTTTTCGGTAATGAGGGCTACTAATGTGGAATATGTAAACTTTGCAGCTTATCAGCTTAAAGATGTTGCTTATCTGTGGTATAAGGAGTGGGTTAGGGATAAGGGTGATTCAAAAAAGGATGGTTTGTGATGGGCTTTTTTTAATACCTTCATGGATTGGTTCTTTCCTCAAGATTTAAGGAAAGCTAAGATGTAGGGTTTTGTGAACCTAAGGCAAAAGAGAATGTCTGCGAAGAAGTATACTTTAAAGATCCATTAGTTGTTGGGGTATGCTCCGTTTTGGATGCTGATACGAGGTCAAGAATGAGGAAGTTTTCTTCTGCGTTTAGCAGAGATCTAATTCTTGAGAGCAATATTATTTTTCTTATAAAAGATATGTACATGTCATGGTTGAGTATTATTATGTAGCAGGTTGAGGATGAAATCAGAAGGCAGGAAGAATATGGAGCAAGGCAAGATAAGTAGGGCAATTTGTATGATCAGGAAGGTGCCCAGACTCTGGGTTGCTGAAAGAGTAGGAACTATCCGAAAAAAAAGTGGCAGAGTTATAGTTCATTCTCTACTGACAGTGCTCCTTACCCCCAGCAGTCGGGCAAGAGGCGTCATCATGGTGGTAATAGTTCTTAGGCATAGGGAGCCTAGTCTTAGTCAAGCGAATATCAGTCTATTTCTTTGTGTCCTCCTTGTCAGTTTTGTGGTGGTCCTCATCAGGGACTCGATGAGGGGGGAAGTTATGAGTTCTTTAAGTGTGTCTTAGTAGGCTATCAGTTTGGAATTATTAATCTAACAAGGTCGCTTGGTGGTGTAGCATAAGTTTCTGTGACCGCCCCTGGTGCTATTACTAGTTGGGATAGGTTATATGCTTTGGCATCCCATCAAGAATCAGCGGCATCACTTGATGTTGTTAGTGGTACATTATAGATTTTCTCTCATGATATATATTGTTTACTTTATCCGTGTTCTATCCTCTCTTATGTGACTCTTTACATAGTTGTGTCCTTTGGTTTTGATTCGGGGATTATTTTATATCTATTTTCTATTTCTACCTGGTCAGAGATACAATCATTCTTGAATGGGTCTATAGGGGAGGATGGTATCGGTGAGTGATTGATAAACTTCGGTGGATCTGTTTGAGTTGGTTATGGTAGATTTTGATGTAATTTTGTCATGAATTAGTTGCATTCTTACTATGAAAATTTGGATTGTCAAACTCATGAGGTCATCTTTTGGTTCCCTTTTAACCTAAAAATATATTGGGATGGTTGTTCCTTAGCATGAAGAAAGAAGTTTGTTTCTTATCTTAGAGCTCGGAGGTTAATCTCTAAGGTTTATCTTTATCACTTGGACAAGGTTAAAGATTCTAACTAGGAAGATCCTTTGTTGCAGTTAGTCTCAATAGTTAATGAGTTTCCAGAGGTCATTCTTAATGATCTTTTAGGTATTCCTCAAAATATGGAAATAGATTTTGGTATTGATTAGTTTTTGAACACTCGTCCAATTTCTATTCCTCCATATAAAATTGCTCTAGCAGAGTTTAGGAAACCTAAGGAACAAATTAAGAATCTTCTAGACATAGGGTTTATTCGTCCTAGTGTTTCACCATGGGGTGCACCGGTGTTGTTCATACGCAAGAAGGATGGTTCTTTTTATATGTGCATCGACTACAGGCTGTTAAATAAGGTAATAGTCAAAAATAAATATCCTCTTCCTCGAATAAATGATATATTTGACCAGTTGATGGGTGCCATATTTTTCTCTAAGATAGATCTTCGATCTTGGTACCATAAAATAAAGATTAAGGAGGTAGATATTACTAAGATGACTTTTCATACTCGTATAAGCATTATTAGTTTTTGGTGATGTCATTTGGATTGACAAATACCCCAGCAGCCTTTATGGATTTTATGAATAAGGTGTTTTGACAGTATTTCGATCTCTTTATCAACATATTTATTGATGATATTCTGGTGTATTCAAAAAGAGGCGGATCATGCTAATAACATTTGTGTGGTGTTACAGACCATAAAGAAACAATTATTATAGGTTAAGTTCTGCAAGTACAAGTTTTTGTTGAATACAAAAGGAGGTTATGGTGATGAAGTAGACTAGACCTATGACTCCATCTGATATTCAAAGCTTCTTGGGTTTAGCCGGGTATTATACGTAGTTTGTAGAGAGTTTTTCTTTAATATATGCTCCTGTGACTAAGTTTACTCAGATAAAGGTTATGTTTTCTTTATACGATGAGTGTGAAGTTAGTTTTGAGAAGTTCAAGGTTTTGTTGAGTTTGGCTCCAATTATCACTTTATTGGAGGGAAATAATGGGTTCTTTGTTTATTGTGATGCATCTCAGTTTTGTCTTGTTTGAGTATTGATGCAGCATGGGAAGCTGATAGCCTATGCTTCTAGGTAGTTTAAAGGTGCATGAGAGGAACTATCCTACTTATGATTTTGAGTTGCTGGCCATTGTGTTTGCGTTGAAAATATGGCGACATTATTTTTTTGGAGTTCACATGGATATCTTTTCTGATCACAAGAGTTTGCAGTATTTGTTCTCACAGAAAGAGCTTAATCTCAAGCAAAGGATATGTTATGTGCTTCTTAATAACTATAATATGTGTCTTCACTACCGCCCAGGTAAAGCTAATGTGATTACAGATGCTATTAGAAGGTTCTCCATGGGTAGTTTGTCTCATATGGAAGAAGGGAAGCGAGAATTCTTGAAGGATATTCACTATTTGGCAAATCATGAGGTTTGTCTATTAGACTCCAAAGATGGATATGTGATGGTGCAAGAAGTGGTTAAATTATCTTTTGGTGCAGAGATTAAAGCAAAGAAAGTGTTAGATTATGCCTTGATAAAAATCAAGGGTAGCGTTGGTGGGAAAAAGGTAGCGGATTTTGAAATTAGTGGCGATGGTACTTTGCAGTACCAAGGGAGGTTATGTATTCCTGATGTAGAAGATTTGCAACAAAGGATCTTAGCGGAGGTGCACGAGTGGTGATATGTTATTCTTCCTAATTCTACTAAGATGTACCATGATCTCAAGAAGATCTATTAGTGGAGTGGCATAAAACAGGATGAGGTTGATTTTGTGTCCAAATGCCTGGTGTGTCTAACAAGTTAAGGCTAAGAACATGAGGGCTGGTGGGTTTAATCAAGAAATTAAGTTTCCTGAATTGAAGTGGGAGGAGATCAATATGGATTTCATTACTAGACTTCCTTTGTCTCACAACCAATTTGATTCAATTTTGGTCATCATTAATAGGATGAAAAGGTTTGTGCATTTCTTGCCTATGCAGACTAACTTTTTAGCGAACGATTATGGGAAGCTTTATCTTGAAGAAATTGTGAAACTTCATGGGGTGACTATTTGGATTATTTCCGATCATGGTAAGCAGTTTACATCCCATTTTTGGTTTTCTTTCTAGAAAAGGTTGGGAACTATGCCGAGTCTGAGTACTGCTTTCCATCTATTATTGGATGGGCAGGTGGAGAGAAATATTTAGACATTAAATGATATGCTTCGAGCTTATATGATTGATTATAGTGGCAGTTATGTGGAACTCCTAAATTTGGAAGAGTTTTCTTACAACAATAGTTGTCATAAGAGTGTTAGTATGGCTCATTTTTAGGCATTGTATGGTAGGCGATGTAAAAATTCAACTTTTCCAATACGTTTGAAACGTCGAATTTAGTGTGGTTAAATATTTTGTTTGCAAAAATCAGATTTTGAATGAATCCTGAGGCATCGTTAGAAACTTAGAAATTTTTCCAGGCTTTGCTGGTCTTGGAGCGGCGACAATCGTGACATGGAGAAGGCAATTGTGGCATCACGATTTTGTCCATTTCTTCTACACCTTTGTGAGTCAAAACCCCTAAATTGGTATAAAAACTCAAATTGATTGAGGTGGATGACTTAGGAGGTTGCTAAACATCTTTTAATGCGATTATCTTCCAATTTAAGGTATGAATTCCTTGAATTTGTTCGCTTTGACCCAAAACCCCAATTTAGCTTAGGGCTTGATTTTAGCCTAAATTTTTCTTGGTTTGCACCCATTTATTGAGGGTTATAATTACTTGTTCATGTATGATCATTAGGTTGACCTCAGAAACATACTTTTCGTACATGGGACCCACTTGAGGGTTTTTGGTATCGTTATTGGACCCGAGCATAATAGTGCAATATGGGTATCGTTTGAATTGTATTGATGAGTAGATTATGTTTTTGATAGCATGATGGCATTTTGGAGATTGTGAAGTGAAGATGAGCATGTGGTGCATGATGTGAGGTTTTATGGTTTGGCTTTGAGGTAGGTTTCTGTCTTATCTTCTTCATAGATAATGTATGATATATATATATATATATATATA
>JAPEIP010000008.1:141417413-141437527 GCA_026120095.1 Capsicum chinense | reverse complement strand
AGAGATGATATTCCTCTTAGTTATGATTATTAGGCCTATAGAGATAATATTCCTCTTAGTTATGATTGTTGGCCTATAGAGATGATATTTCTCTTAGTTATGATTATCGGGCCTAGAGAGATGGTATTCCTCTTAGTTATGATTGTTAGCCTTATAGATATGATTTTCCTCTTAGTTATGATTATCGGGCCTATAACGATAATATTCCCATGAGATATGATAATTGGCCTAGAGGGGTGATATTCTTCATAGTCATGATGTATGACCTATAGATATGAGATATATTATACATGTTATATACTTATTGATATTATGCCTCTTAGATGTGAGATGTCTCCTATATGTGAGATGATTATAGACATGCTAGGGCTTATAAATATGAGATGGTTTATATACATGGTTATAGATACCAGTTTTGGATACGTATGTGGGCCTATGGCCATGATTATGATTTTATGATTATTTCGGACACATAATGGACCAAAGGTTGTGTCATGATATTGGTTGGACATCCGAGAAGTGTTTATCCTTGTAAAGGATGCAGTTATAGCTAATGAATATAAATATATATATGTTTAGATACACATCTCTCCAATATAGGATGGAGGAAGATGTGGTATGGCTTTTATTATTTCACTGATTAAATACTGGTGATGGCATGCATAGATTCAGTACATTCATGATTATTTTATCGGTAATTGATGTGATTCCAGCTGAAATACTTATGACTGTTCTTCCTAATTAAGGGTTTACCTATGTGGTAGCTAGTTTTCTATTAGGTGACTATAGCGCTTGATGGTTAGAAATCTAATGTACTAGTTAATAAACCTTGCTTTGTTGAAATATGGTAGCTTGAGATGGCTGATACGTGGCTAATAATGATGTCGGGTTTATCATAGGTGAAGATTAGCTGCTATTGATGACTAAGTTTATGATGTCGATTAGTTGACAAACGAGGATTTGTGTATTAATGAGGCTAGATAATAAGAGATATTGGTAATAAGAGATGACTACTTAATAATGATGAATAGTTGATAAATAAGGATTAGTTGGTAAACAATGGTTAGTTAATGAATGGTTTTAGTTAATAAAGGATGGTTAGATGATAAATGGTAATTTGTTGACTACTAAAGATTAAAGGATATAGGATGATTAGTTGATAGTGATGAATAATGGATAAATGACGATTATGGTCTAGTGATGAATCCTGTCTAGATGTTAGTATTGTCTATTTTAATGGTTAGTTGCTAGCCCATGAATAAGGAGTATGTGAAGGATAATGGTTAGACTAATAATCAGAGATCATCTCCATTATTCAACCCTATCACTTACTTCAGTCGTGGGATATTCTGACCCTTTCTACACTTTTATTATGATTTAGCCCCGAAGATCACTCTGGGAAACAGGCTTGTAGATTTACCCTCCTTTTAGCCACGTCTTGAGCCCGTGCACCTATTATATGTCAATAAATATATGTTTATTTATGTTTATAATTATATTGATACTTGGCAATGTCGGAGGATACTGTGATGATTTATTCATACCCGGTAAGGCCGGAGGTTAATTATGATTATATATTGATACCCGGTAGGGCCGGAGGATACTGTGATGATATATTTATACCCAGCAAGGCTGGAGGTTAATTATACTGATGATGGAAACAATGATTATACTTAACATTATCAACATCAACATCTATATCATTAGCATCATGAACATCACGAGCTTAATATCATCATTTCCATCCTCTCATCATCATTAATACCAACATTAGCCATCATTATCACATGTATGAATATACTACGCAGTCACAATCACATACAGTATCTAAAGGAATACTAATGTTCATCTACATATGTAAGCATAGATATAACAAGTCCTACTTCCTCACATGTACTAATCGCCATGGTATGAAATCATTCTTAGCATCTCTACTTTTTGTTTATCAGCTTGGGATTCATTTATAAGCCTATATATATATATGAGAAACCACTACTAGTTTAAACAAATATTGGTTAGCTGACAACGCCAACCCCCTAATTCTAATGCCTATTCATACTCATAATTCTCTCTCGCTTACGCTCCTTACTAGTATTCCCAATCCAAAACACGAATGGTTGACCCTTCTACTCTACATTTGGAATTTGGTTAGCCTATTAGGATACTTACCCTCTCTTGAACATTGCTATTAAGCTACCGCAGGAGCTACCACATCAACTAAACCTACCCTATATCTCAAATAGCGTTTCTAATATAGTCATCACTTTGCACTTATCCCTCAGTACCACTTTTTAACGATGATCACAACTTATCCAAATTATTGTAACAACCTAGTTAGCCCTTAATTTGCACCTTTTCCCCATGTTATCGTACTTACCCCATAAAATACTCATTATGAATTTGTATTTATTCAACCAATTGTAATTCTCATGAACTTCAACCAAATTTATGCCACAAATTTTGTACTATTTGAGTTCAACTACAAGTTATTACAATATTAAAGCTTAACCAGATTTTCATCATCCTATCCATCCAAACATTGTGTCTAAAGGCCTAAGATATAAAATCTCCTGATATTACTAGCAAAATTACATATATCTATCTCAAGTCTACTACAATTTAACCATAACCCACCTCATAGATGAATCATGTTGCTACTGAGAGGAAAATGTTATTTCACACGTACTAAGTATCTTCCTAAGTCGGGTTATTGTCGGGTGTACCTTGAAACCACTCTCATAAAACATGATCTTTGAAATCTCAAGACTATGGAGGTGGAGTTTATTTATGGTATTTTTAAAAGTAAAGGATGACCTAGGAAGTTTAAAATAAGAGAGTATTTTTAAGGGAGTTCGGGTTGGCTAATTCGAGTTACCGCTGCAGCGGTAAGCAGGCGAGCTCAATTTCTTTTTAAATTTTTGGCCCAATTATGTAGGGTCTCGATTTTTTCCCACAAATTAAATTCCATCAGGTCCAGTAAGAGGATTTTATTTGTTGTAAAAAATTTTGAAATGTTTTTCAGCATAACAATGTTTGGGTCAATACATTAGATACCCTAATCTTTATATTGTAAACTACTAACTTGAATTAAGTTCATAAATAAATATTCACTATTGATCCACTTAAGATTAGTAAGTCATCTATCTATAATCTACTGTAAAAACATGCATTCATATAGAAAACAAGCAAGATATCCATTAAGTTAATTAAACCCATTAGAAGACTCTGGTACCCGCAGAGATGCTCTCCATCTTATCTAAGAGAGACCCCCAAAACCTTAGTAATTCATATGAGACAAGCAATAATCACATATAACCTAAACACCTCATAAAAGAGTCAATGTACATCTCAACTTGCCTTAAAGAAGATCCGCAAAGCCAAATCATAGTTTGAAGCATCAAATAGAAGTTCTATTTCTTCGTATCATCACCAACCACATCCAATCTAACCATTAAGATTACTCATATTGCTATACTTTGTTGTCGATCCAAAATTACACCAAAATGACTTTAAAAATAAAAGAGTTCAATCAAAATAATATTGAATAATCACTTTATTCATTGTTTAAAGGTCTTAAATCCAAAATATCATCAAAAGCAGAGTTGAAATCAGAGTAGAAATCATTAAAATAGGATTATTTCAATTCAGCAGGAAAACCCCAAAATCTCAAGTTTAAAATTCAAGATTTGACGGTGAAAATACAAATTAATCAATGGAAAATGGTGAAATACTAGTTTTAAAAAGTCACCCAAGGTTTAAATATAGAAAAAGCACTTGAAATCACTTCAAATTGAACTCTCAAGTCCTAAAATGGTGAAATGGGTGTTTCAATTCTTAACTTTTGGTAGAAATCATGAAAAATGAAATAGAATGACACGACCCAAACCAGGGCCTTGTCATAATGGGCATCCCAAGCCAAACCAGGACTGAGGACCGCCCCTGTTACCCAACCCAACCAACCAAATGTATACTTTGAGTCGGATGAATTCCGACCATATAACAAGATAGCATATTAGTGCAACCAGAGACTCTAGGATAGGTCCATAACCATGAACAACCCAAATAATTTCAACCGTCAGATACCCAACCGATAACCAAAATCATAAACCAATTAATACATCCCATACTAAATGAGTTTCAATATATATATATAATCCAAAAGAAAAGACGATGGAACAATCATAAATTTATCCAACAGTATAAGCCCCAATACCAATGCCAATACTAAGGTTGAAACCCCTACCGACACCGCCCATTATAGCCCATAGTTGTTACACAAAGCCTCTAACTAAAAGAAAAATAATATCTTGTTGGGACATGCCCTTAACCATAGCCAAAACCAATATCCATGAAAACACTATAGTATGAAAAGACATCCATGATATAAAATAGAGCCTTCCAAAGTATGAAAGCTCACCACTTTAATCCAATAGCTGGTCCTGAATCCAATCACTAAGTAGAAAGAGTAAAATGGTTGGTTTCTACATCACGTGGAGAAACAGCCACCCAAGACGGTTTAGTGGGTGAGCGCTAGCAAGTACTAAGAATAAGGATAAAATAATGTCAGCCTTTAAAACTAAGTAAACCAACCATATGCATTCACAACCATACATACATATATATATATATAATTATGTGGGAAAAGGGAGCTGAGTTTAAAATGTATTTAAAACCATTAACATGGGTATGTGTAGCTTAACCATCCTAGAACCACCCACGGGCTATATGGGTCCAGTATAACCCCCTGAATGAGCCACGATACGTGTAGCCACATGAACCAGAGATACCATAGGAGTAGGGGATTCCCAAGTACCCTTCGTTATCCATGATACATATATTCAATTGTAACTTGGGGGATTCCTATGTACACCATATAGTCATCATGACCAAATCCTTATGTCAAAAAATATGAGTTTCTAGTGCCCGTCCATTGGACTCACACCTTCACGATTAGCTATCACAGCCCGTCATTATTGCCCAATTAAAACCATTACCACATAACCAAAACCACCATTCCATTTGTTATTAACCAATGCTATAAGTAGTGGTATCATCAAACCGACTATAGCTTGCAAGTAATGTCCTAAGCCATCCTTTTTAGGAAAAAGGGATTCCCATGTACCTATAGATTACTTTATTAAGTTGGCTTAGGGGAATCCCATGTAACCCACAAGTGATCATTATTATGTTGTCTTAGGAAGTTACTATTGTACCTTACAAGGCTTCCAATTAGACCAACCATAGCCACCGAGACCTTACCATTCAACCATTCCAAACCATTTAACCATTTAGGACTCCATTACCAAGTTATACCATGCAATAGTTCCATTAAAAGTTCAACAACACAGTAAAAGCATTCTTATAGGTATTTTATCAAACATATTCGGGGCATAGTATTTCCAAAGCCAAAACCAAGTACTAATTAACCATTCCCATGCAACCAAATGTCCAAACCACCATTAAAGCATGTAAATCCATAATAAAAACTTAAGAAACCCATTCCAAGCATTTATAACCAAAACCCCCAACTTATGTTTGAAAACCCAAACCATATACTCCCTCTGTTTCATAATAAATGAATTGTTGGACTTTGGCACACAGATTAAGAAAAAGAATCAAAGATATAAATTTAACATAATTTTCCATTTTTATCCTTATTCAAAGTACAAAATCATATTTATTTTATTCTTTTTCAATTGATGGGCCCCTTGGTTGTCAAATCCTCAAGGGTAAATTTGTAAAAAAAATTCAATGATTCACTTATTTTGAAACACCAAAAATATTCTAACAATTCATTTATTATGAAATAGAGGGAGCAATAATTATGCCATGAAAATAATTCATAAAACATGCCTTTAGCTTGAACTAATAATGAGGGAGAAGTATCTTCCCTTAGATTAAGAAAAAAATGAGAAGAAATCACTTCTATGAGCCTCGATTGACCACCTTAAAGGAAACCCTAGCTTTTGCTTAACCCAGGAGCCTTGAGAGATTTTGAGAGAGTTTAGACTATTTGATTGATTGTAAATAGGTTAATAATGCCCCAAAAAGGTATTTTAAATTGTGGAGTCCCAAGGAGTTATAAAAGGAAATGTCCAGAATACCCCCACTTAAATATATTAATAACCTGCAGAAGAGTACGACCACCTCCCACATATGTACCCTAGGGTACAAGTGGTACTCACCACTCGTACCCCAAGCAGAATCCAAGCCCCTACATGCACCAACCTATGACTCCAAAGTCTCACTCATACTCAATCATACGATTGGTACCCATAAACCGTATCTTAGGTAGTATAGAATCAATAGAGATTTGACACTTTTTAATATATGAGTCAATGGTATGACTCATACCCTTTCTGACGGCTCATGGTGAGCCACTCTACTCACACCAGAAACTAATCCAACCCACCAACCAACACTATCAACATACGACTAAGACCATACCAACTATATCCCATCATACGACTAGTACCCCCTAGTCGTATGATTTCCAGAAACTAGAAATCTAGGAAAATTTCTAAGGTTCCAAAACCCAGCCCCTACTAGGATCATTCATCTCCGAATAATGAACAAGGTAGTACAAGCACGAGTTACACCCCAACATCACTATTCCAACCTCTAACTAAGTTAGAAAACAAAGATGTAAGGAAATTAACATTACTTTAACCAAGTTAGAAAACAAAGATGTTATTAAGAACACATACCTTTCACACGAATATCTAAAGTTGAAAACAAATGCGACTTGTACTTCAAGTCCACTTCCGCATTTAAGTAGCTTCCTCCACCTTGTGGTTCTGCCATAGAACATTAATCGAAGCTACATTTTTGGTCTGCAATAGACGAACCTGACGATTCAAGATCTCCATCGGGATTTCTTCATAAGACAGAGAATTCGAGATACCGAAACCTTCTAAATAAACAATCGATGAAGGATCACCTATACACATTCTCAACATGGAGACAAGGAAAACCATATGAATGGAGCTCAACTAGAAGGCAACTCCAAGTCATACGCAACATTGCCAACCCTCCGTAAAACTACATAAGGACCAACGTAGCGGGGACTGAGCTTTTTTTTTTCCAAACTGCATTACTCCCTTCATGGGAGACACCTTTAGGAACACCCAATCCCCAACCTCAAACTCCAAGTCCTTATGCCTTACATCTGTATAGGACTTTTGGCGACTTTAGGAAACCTTAAGCCTATCCTGTATCACTTTTACCTTCTTCATAGCCTGATAAACCAAATTCAAGCCAAAGATATGTGCCTCACCAAGCTTGAACCATCCAATAGGATATCTACATCTCCTACCATACAATGCCTCAAAAGGGGCCATCTTAATACTAGAATGATAGGTATAGTTGTAAGCTGACAGTACCCAAGCACACACGCAAGTGTACGTGGTCTTATCAAGTAATATAGTGGCTTCAAGGAAACCCAAGTATCGATCTCTTAGGAACTTGCGTTCGCCGCCTATCTAATTCTAGTCTAACTAATTGAGAAAAATAAAGACCAAGAGTTTTGAATAATTGTAAACTAAAAATATAATAAAAGTCTTGGGACAATTAATGGAGAAAAGCCCGGGGTTAAAGCACTTCGAACAATCATACTATGTTATTGAAATTAATTTGTTAACTTATTTATCTAGGTTGTTGATTCGTAGGGTTAATTGCATGATCATGGTTTCCCAACCTATAATCATTACCTAATATGGATATTACAACTACATCATAGAGCAGGGATGCAATAATCCAATTAATTTAATTAAAGCTATCATCCTACATTTGAATCAAGTAAGGCATCTAAATACATCCCTGTCCTAGACGCTAAGTTTAATTATTTATTTTATAAAAGAATAAAAACCCAAACTTTGTTTATTCCCATATTCTATCTACCTATTTCCTCTCCCAAGATCAAAAGGTCGATAATATATGTATTTTATGGGTGATCAATCCATAAAACAATTAAAACAAGAATAAACAAATAATCAAAATAACAAGCGAATTAAACAAAATTAATCCAAAATAATATTAATCATGTTCTTGGCTTTAACCCCGGAAAGAGGTCGCCTAATCCCTTGGAATGATGATATAAGCCATAAAAAAAAACTAAATTAAAGAATAATAAAACCTAAAAAGAAGTTGTGGTAGCCTCCAATGATGTTCCAAGTTAGTCTTGGGTTTCCAAGATGTCCCAAGATGCTTAAAACATTTTGTATGATGTTATATTTATAATAGAAAAGTTATATACCAAGTTGGATTAGGTTTACACGCTGTTTTCCTTCAGCTGGGCGAATTTTTCATGATTTTGATGCTCCCCGCGTCGCGCCATAGTTCCAGGTCACAATTGTCAAAAAATCTGTCAAATTCTAGAAGCTAGTCGCGATTTCAACGCGACACGGGGCCTCCTTAAACCTCATTATAAGCTACACACGCCTATGGGTCAAAAACATGGGCCTATTCTGAATCTAGTTCTGTTTTGAAATCATCCATTGGATAGCTGTACAGTCTACATGTGCCCCATACTTGTCAGGGGTCCAAATTGCGTCCAGCTTGCGTCTTGTGCTTCCTTGGTCATTTCCGAGCCTTTTTGAGTTGTTTTCACTTGATTTGAAGCTTTTATATCCTTCATATATCTTCATAATCGACTAATCAAGCATTCTGAATTATTAAAATCATCAATTAAGAGCTCAAAACAACACAACATCCTCACCGATGAACTAGAAACACGAGCAAAGCATAGGCTAAATTCACATTGAGCTTTAACTCATTGTTTTCACTCTTTTATTGATCCAATTGACCCTTGAACATTATAAATAAGTTGTTTTACATATAAATACATAATAACAACCTTATTAACTAATTTAAACACATTAGAACCCAACACAAGAGACTAGAAAAACACCTAGCTCAAGTTAGTTACACTAGTTTTCTTGGTTGACTTCTAAATGCTCAAATTGAATCAAAACTCATGTGAAACCATCATTAAACATTGTAAACACATACTTGGACACATAAATGCTCCTTTATATCATTATCAACACATATATCATAAGAATCACCCTCAAAATAAGGTTAAAACGACTAGAATAGTAACTCTAGAATGCATAAATACACCCAACATTACCACCCCACACTTAAATCCTTGTTCGTCCTCGAACAATTATTAATTATAAGAACCATAAGGTGAAGAGACTCCACACTTCTACTACATGTAAGACACTCAATCTAGCACTACAATGACTACACGAATGCAAGTTTCTACACTATTTACACAATTAAAAGCTCAAGAACACTACTCCAAAACAACCTAGCCTCAAGAATTGACTCACCTAGTTGGAAAACTCATGATTATTGCTCAATCAAAGACATCATACAAATCACCCACATTCATCAAACATGTGCCCTTCACAACCAGAGAGTTACCCATAATCTCTCACAATAATGTATTTTATAATGTAATGGGTACAAGAATCAAATTATGCGCACTCTCACAAAGAATTCACAAGCTACACATAATGAACCATCGGCTTGCCCTTAGTGTAATGCTCCACTAATATCGAAATGATGAACTTAGGATCAATTAGGACTTTTTTGAATTGTAATATAGGCTACGGGATGGGTAGTCACTATTTTTGCCAAGAATAGTGACTAACCTCTCTAAGCTCTTTAGTGCACTACATTATACATTTAAAATCAATATTCAACAGCCAAATAATACTTTTTCATCCACCCATACCTTTTATTTTTTTTGCCCCATCTCTTTTAAGCATTTTCATAAATATTTGGTGGGTGTGTTGTTTATCCCTTCAAGATTCAATTTGTTTCTTTTTCTACAATCATGGGAATATTTCTAACACCATTTATATCAATCCAAACCACTACACATCAAATATAAACACCAATAACTCTTACCTTGGGGAATCAATGTCACCTTTTTCTTCTTTAATTTCTCAGACTCCTTATTAATTCAATTTTTCATTAAAGCACTTAGGAGCTTTTTTTAGATCAAATTTTAGTCTATCAAAGAAGGGGATTAGGCTACATATAAGTCTACCAAAGAAAATAAGTTAAAGGCTCAATGGGGGTTAACTAGGATAATGCACAAGGGTAGGTAAAAAGAAGGTAAAAGTAAGGCTATAAAAGAAATGCTTATATCATCTCCTAAACCTGCATTCTTTATTTTACTTTACACACACACACCGGACAAGTTCTAGACA
Organism: Capsicum chinense; assembly: GCA_026120095.1. Classification (NCBI taxonomy): domain Eukaryota; kingdom Viridiplantae; phylum Streptophyta; class Magnoliopsida; order Solanales; family Solanaceae; genus Capsicum; species Capsicum chinense. The sequence goes on along the minus strand of JAPEIP010000008.1, from coordinate 141,427,304 downwards.
TCACATGCAACAAGGAATATACAAAAAAAAACCTTACACATACATGACACATGTTCAACTCAATAGGATTATCATAGACTCCCAACCAACAATAGCATGAATTCAAAATTAAGCCAATATGAAAAGAATCATAAACTTCAGCCTATGAGTTTAGAAAATAGCAATTCACATCAATCAACATGCTTTTGTAAACAAACCCACTTGCATCATATTATCAAAAAAAAGCACCAACAAGAATATCTCACTTATTCCTAACCTAAATTTTTTTAAATTGAGTCAAAATTTGGAAATTTTCCCCCACCCCACACTTAAAAATCTAATTTGTCCCCAAAGTGAATTTAAAGGTAAGAAATAGAAATACTCACTGAGGCCTCAAGGCTTAGCTAGTAGCATCTTTAAATAAAGGAGATCTATAGGACACCACACTCATTCTTTGCCAAGCTTCAAGCTCAAGTTTATGGTACTCAGACTTTCCATTAACCTGTGACACACCCAAAAATAAAAACAACATGAAATAAAAACTACGAAAAACTAAAAATAAAAAATACCTAAGCTTGCGTTGCCTCCTAAGAAGCGCCTAATTTAGTATCGCGGCATGACCCAATCAACTTCGAATATGGTCCAACAAATCCTACTTCAAAATTTACACTATCTTCAACACACTCACTTTTATTTACCTTCTCAATTTCAGTCTCAAGATAAAGATGACAATCGAGTGGATGCGATTTTTGTGTTTACTCCATAATTTAGATAATATCCTCCTCATATATTTCTTTGCGTAGCCAATGTAGACATGGTGGCAGTGGTGTCTCCTTAATAATTTCCACAATATCAGTTTTTGAGTATTCAAACTTCCTCGAATTATCCGCATCATATTGTGAAGGTTCCATCCACGCACTTTCATAAAAATCTGAACAATAAGCCACAAGGTGGTGTCCTCCATAAAAACAGTGAGAATTGCCATCACTCAAAAACCATCTATCCCAGGCTGACATCTCGAGAAGAGTGTGAGAAAAATAGAAATAAAGGAAAATAAAAAGAAACTAAACAAAAACTATTTGCAACTCAATATAGAAAAACTAAAAATAAGATAGTTGCCTACTAACAAATCCCCGGCAACGGCACTAAAAATTTGACAGCGCACACGCAAGTGTACATGATTTTACCAAGTAATATAGTAATTTCAAGGAAGCCCAAGTATCAATGTGTTAGGGACATGCGTTCGCCACCTATCTAATTCTAGTCCAACAAATTGAGAAAAAATAAATACCAAGAGTTTTGAATAATTGTAAACTAAAAATAAAATAAACAATGCATAAAATAAAAGTCTTGGGACAATCAATAGAGAAAAGCTCAGGGTTAAAGCACTTCGAACAATCATACTATGTTATTGAAATTAATTCATTAACTTGCTTATCTTGGTTGTTGATTCGTAGGGTTAATTGTATGATCAAGGTTTCCCAATCTATAATCTTTTACCTAATATGGATATTACAACTACATCATTGAGCGGGGATGCAATAATTCAATTAATTTAATTAAAGTTATCATCCTACGTTTGAATCAAGTAAGGCATCTAAATACATCCCTATCCTAGACACTAAGTTCAATTCTTTATTTTATAAAAGAATAAAAACTAAAACTTCATTTAGTCCCATGTTCTATCTCCTTATTCCTTCAACCGATATCAAAAGGTTGATAATATATGTATTTTATGGGTGATCAATCAATAAAATAATTAGAAAAAGAATAAACAAACAACCAATAATAATAAGTAAATTAAACAAAATTAATCATAAACAATAATAATCATGTTCTTGGCTTTAACCCCAGAAAGAGGGTTTTAACCTTGAATGAAAATATTCATCATCCAATCCCTTGGAATGATGATGCAAACAACAAAAAAACTAAATTAAAGAATAATAAAACCTAAAAAGAAGTCGTGGTAGCCTCCAATGATGTTCCAAGTTGGTCTAGGGTTTCCAAGATGTCCCAAGAAGCTTAAAATGTTTTTTAGGACATTATATTTATAGTAGACAAGTTATATTCCAAGTTGGATTAGGTTTACACGCTGTTTTCCTTCAGCTAGGCAAAATTTTTCTGATTTTGGTTCTCCCCGCGTCGCGCCATAGTTCCAGGTCACAATTGTCAAAAAATCTGTCAAATTCCAGTAGCTAGTCGCGATTTCAACGCGTCATGGGACCTCTTTAAACCTCATTATAAGATACACGCACCTATGCGTAAGGAAATTAGTCCTCTTCTAAATCCAGTGATGTTTTGAAATTATCCATTGGCTACCTGTACAGTCTACACGCACCCCATACTCTTCAGGGGTCTAAATTATGTCGAGCTTGCATATTGTGTCCGTGATCATTTTTTAGCCCTTTTGAGTTGTTTCCACTTGATTTTAAGCCTGTATATCCTTAATATATCATCATAATCCATTCAAAAAGTATCCTAAATCATTGAACACATCAATTAAGAGCTCAAAACAAGACAACATCCTCACCGATGAACTAGAAACACGAGCTAAGCATAGGCTAAATTCACATTGAGCTTTAACTCATTGTTTTCACTCTTTTATAGATCCAATTGACCCTTGAACATCATAAATACATTTTTTTACATATAAATACATAATAAAAAAAACTTAGTAACTCATTAAAACACATTAGAATCTAACACAAGAGACTAGAAAAACACCTAGCTCAAGCTAGTTACACTAGTTTTCTTGGTTGACTTTTAAATGCTCACATTGAATCAAAACTTATGTGAAACCACCATTAAACATTGTAAACACATACTTGGACACATAAATGCTCATTTATATCATTATTAACACATATATCATAAGAATCGTCCTCAAAACAAGCCTCAAAAGGCTAGAATAGTAACTCTAGAATGTATAAATACACCCAACATCATAAGTAAACTCTACAAGTGGTAGATGCTCAACCCAACTACCACCATAATCAATCAAACATGCACAAATCATATCTTCAAATTTTTAAATAGTCCTTTCTGCTTGCCCATCCATCTGCTGGTGAAAAGCAGTACTCAAACTAACCTTGGTACCTAACCCCTTCTAAAACGACTGCCAAAAATGAGATTAAAACAACGTACCATGATCAGAGATAATCACAATAGGCACCCCATTCAGCTTTACTATCTCATGAAAATACAACCTTGTATAATCCTTAATCAAAAGTTAGTCCTCACAGGCAAAAAGTGAGCCACTTTATCATCCTATCCACGATGACCCAAAACGAATCAAATTGATTTGGAGACTGAGGAATAATGATAACAAAATCCATATTGATCACCTCCCATTTCCATTCCAGTAATTCTATCTCCTAATACAAGCCTCCAGGCCTCATGTTCTCAACTTTCACTTGCTAACACACTAAATATTTGGCAAAAAAAATTAGCCACATTCTTCTTCATACCATTTCACTAATATGTACCCTTGATATAATGATACATTATCATCGAATCGGGATGAACAGCGTAGCGCAATTTATGTACCTTAGCCAATACCCTTTCTCGCAACCTATCGACATTCGAAACACATAGCCTCCCTTGGTACCGCAAGGTACCATCACCATTGATCTTAAATACCATTACCTTTTTCCCACATACATCACCCTTGATTTTTATCAAGTTAGGATCTAGCATTTGTTTCTCCTTGATCTCTACATCGAGAGGAAACCAAACCACTTCTTGTACCAATACACCACCTTTCTCAGAGTCCAAAAGGCAAACTCTAAGAATAGAAAAGTGGTGAATATCCTTTACCAACTCCTTCCTCTCCTTATCCATATGAGTTAAACTCCCCATGGATAACCTACTACGAGTATCAATAATAACATTAACCTTACCTGGATGATAGTGAAGACTCATTCATAGTCCTTAAGAAGCTCAAGTCATCTCCTCTTCCTGAGGTTCAGCTCCTTTTGAGTGAAGACATACAGTAGATTCTTATGATCAGAAAAGATGTCCATATGTACTCCATACAAATAGTGCTGCCAGATTTTCAATGCAAACACCACAGCTAATAATTCCAGATCATGAGTTGGATAATTCCTCTCATGCACTTTCAACAGCCTAGAAGCATATCCAATCACCTTACTATGCCGTACCAGAACGCAACCAAGTCCCACCCAGAATGTATCACAATAAACCACAAACTCCTCATTGCTTTCAGGAAAAATTCAAATTAGAGCTAAAGTTAGCTTATCCTTCAGCTTCTCAAAACTACCCTCACAAGAATTCGACCAAGAGAACTTTACCTTTTCTGAGTCAACTTGGTCAATGGGGAAGCTACCATCGAGAAACTCGCCATAAACCTCCAATAATACCTAGCCGGATCCAAAAAGATCTAAATGTTGGTTAAAGTCATGGGTTTAGGCCACTTCTTTACAACCACCACCTTTTGTGGATCCACCATGATCCCCTCACTAGAAATAATATATCCCAAAAAAGTAATAATGTTTAACCAGAACTCATATTTAGAGAATTTGGCATATAACTATTGATCTTTCAAGGTTTACTAGACCACACGAAGGTGATTGGCATGATCCACCTCATTCTTAGAGTACACTAAGATGTCATCTATGAATACAATAATAAAAGATCCAGAAACTAATAGAATACCCTATTTGTCAAATCTATAAATGCCGCCAGGGCATAGGTCAAACCAAATGACATAACTAAGAACTCAAAGAGCCCATATCAAATATAGAAAGCTATCTTATGGATATCTACCTCCCTAATCTTAAGCTGATGATACATAGATAAGATATCTATCTTAGAAAAGAATTTGGCACCTTGCAACTAATTAAACAAGCCATCTATCCTTGGAAGAGGATACTTGTTCTTAACCGTCACCTTATTCTACTGCTAATATTCAATACACATTCGAAGGGAAAAATCCTTCTTACATATGAATAACACCGGTGCACCCCACGAGGATACACTATGACGGATGAAACCCTTTTCCAAAAAATCTTTAAGTTGCTCCTTAAGTTCCTTAACTCGGTCGAAGCCATTCTATAAGGACGAATAGATATTGGATAAGTTTCCAGAATAAAATCAATCTCAAACTCAATCTCCCTATCTGGTAAAACACCGGGATGGCTGTAATACCCTGTATTTTGGGCTACAATATAGACCATGATTCTGATGTGTTGATAAATCTTGAATCCATAAAATCCTATACCAATACGGCATGTTAATTATTTTTTGTAGCATGTGAATCCTTTCAAGCTTGAATTTACACCATAGAGGTCCTTCAACTCAAGGATGAGTTGAAACTATTTCGATCGACTAAGTTTTAGTGGATGTTGTAAATTATGTCAGCTTCCATAGATCATAACTCTCTATAAATATTGAATTAAGGAGCCTACTATGTTTCAAATAATAGTTCTTTGAGTTATCTTTCCAACGATACCAATTTTGCTAAAATTCGACACCCCAGTAAGAAGTTATAGCCTTTTAAAGTGATATGCGTCGCCTAACCAATCGCCCATGGCCACTGGAAAGCATAGGCGATAGCATAGGCGGCGCCTATGTAAACATAAGTGATAGCCTAGGTGGCGCCTATGTAAACATAGGCGATGGAATAGGCGGCGCCTATGTAAAGATTTTAAGTGACTTAAACACTCCTTTTTTGGGACAAAATGGTCCTTTTCCACCCTTCAAGGCCTGATGTCTGTAGTTTAATTTATCATTCATTAGTTTTGGGTCTACTGGGGGCCTTGTCCCAGTTTTCAGATAGATATTTGTTTTCAGTCATGTAGTAGAGATTTCGCAGACGTTATAGAGATGTTGTGTTGAGATTGTGGGACATTATTCCCCATTATTACTTTTGCATGATTCTTGACCATATTTCCATTATATTATGTATCTTTTGCATTTCTTTTATCATATGAATTATGTGTGTGATTACAAGACAGATAGGGGTGTTTCGGGCCTCATAGTTTGAAATACTTGTCATGGCCAGGGCTCAGTTCGGGTCGTGAGAAACTTGGTATCAAAGCATGGTTTATGGTACCAGGGTGTCTACAAAATCACATCGGGTAGAGTCCTTTTTATGGGTGTGTAGCATGCCATACTTATAAGCAGGAGGCTGCTAGGCATTTAAGAAATATTTCCCTTCTTTGTGATTTAGTTCATGCTTCAGAGTCTGAACTTTCCCCTAATCAATGATCACTTGTATTTCATAAATACAGTTATGCCTCCACGTCGTATCTTCGATCATAATGCTCAAGCAGATGAGGTCCGTTCCACCCATAGGATGCGGACCCATAATAGAGCTCACACTTCAGAACTTGTCCCTACTCCGGGAGTCCCTCCAGTCCCGACCAATCCACCTCGGGCTCCGTGTACTAATGTTAACCGTCTCTTAACTGCTCAGGGAGATATTTTAAATACAAAATTCAGACGGTCTATTCATATACTGACACAGTTGGTAGCTAACCAGACTCAATAATCGGAAAATATTGGGTCTGCATCTATTACGTTTAACGCTATTAGGGTTGGACATTTTATGAAGATGAACCCACCTAAGTTCATTGGCACCAAGGTGGAGGAAGATCTACAGGAGTTCGCAGATGAGATGGAAAAGATCTTTAAGGTAATGCATGTGGATGAGGTTGAAGGGGTGGAACTGGCAACTTATCTACTCAAAGATGTTGTAAATCAGTGGTATGCCAACTGGGAGGACGCAAAATATGAGAGCACTGATCCCACAGTTTAGGGCGAATTGGTGGAAACTTTCATTGATTGATTCTTTCCTCTAGAGTTGAGGGAGGCCAAGGCAGAAGAGTTTATGAATCTGAAGTAGGGCAGTATGAGTGTCCAGGAGTACACTTTGAAGTTTAATAAACTAGCCCACTATGCACCAGAATTGACTAGTAATATAAGAGCCCGAATGAGGAAATTTACATCCGGCCTTGTTGATATCCTGGTACTCGAGTTCCAGGGGCTATGCTGAACAAGGAGTTAGACTTTGCTCGGCTCACCGTTCATAAACAGCAGATAAAAGATAAGAAAAAGAAAATTTTAGAAATAAGATAGAAAGATAGGCAAGCAAAGAGAGCCAGAACTGCGGATCAAAATCACAGCCAGCCACAGAGCGAAAATTGGGGAAATAGATGGAAAAAAAAGAAGTCATGGAGTAATGCACAGTTTGCTGCCAGCGCCCCAGCGCCCGGACCACCTGCAGATAAACGACCTTAGAATTTATAGACACGTCATAGATCGAGAGCCCTAGATACTCAGTCGCAGGAGAGTATAGCCCAATAGCATTATACTTATCCACGATGTGAGATTTGTGGGAGGAATCACCCAGGGAAGTGTTTTTTGAGGGGAAAAATTGTTATACTTGTGGCAAATAGGGACATCTTCAAAAATACTGCCCTTCTATTGGAGGAAATACGGGGGGACTAATCCCCAAGCTACGTTCACAGCTCCTCCTCAAAAAGATGCCCCTTCATCTACCGGGAACAGTTGCAATCGGTTATATGCTTTGACCAACCGCCAGGAGGTGGAAGTTTCCCCAGATGTTGTTACCAGTACATTACAAATCTTTTCCCGTGATGTTTATGTGTTACTTGATCCCGGGTCTACTTTATCTTATGTGACCCCCTATGTGGCTGTTGGTTTTGGGTTCGAGCCTGAAGTCAATAAAGAACCCTTCACTGTTTCCACTCCTGTAGGTGATTCTATTATTTTTAGAAGGGTTTATAGAAATTGTGTTGTGTCTATTCTTAGTAGGGATATTGTGGACGACCTTATAGAACTTGATATGGTAGATTTTTATGCCATCCTTAGGAAGGACTGGCTCTATTCGTGTTATGCCACCCTTGATTGCAGAACCTAAAAGGTTACTTTTTCTTTTCTGAATGAGACACCAATTGTATGGACAGGGAGTTCTGTGGAACCTAGAGGTCACTTTATCTCTTATCTTAGAGCCTGAAATCTTATCTCTAAAGGTTATATGTACCATCTAATCTGAGTAAAAGACTCAAGAGTTGAAAATCTTTCTTTTCAGCCAGTCCCTGTAGTGAATGAGTTTCCAAAAGTCTTTCCCAAATATCTCACAGGGATACTACCTAATAGGGAAATAGATTTTGGCATTGATATGCTGCCAGAAACCCATCCTATTTCTATTCTTCCTATAGAATGGCTCCCGCAAAACTGAAAGAGTTGAACGAGCAGCTGGCAGACTTTCTAGATAAGGGTTTTATTCACCCCAGTGAGTCCCCTTGGGGTGCACCTATACTTTTCGTCCGAAAGAAAGACGGTTCCCTTCGTATGTGCATAGACTATCATCAGCTAAATAAGGTCACGATTAAAAACAAGTATCCTCTTCCTAGGATTGATGATCTTTTTGACCATCCTCAAGGTGCTAAGTGTTTTTCTAAAATAAATCTTCATTCGGGTTATCATCAGTTGAAAGTTAGGGAGTCAGACATTCCCAAGACAGCCTTCCAAACCCAATATGGTCACTACAAATTTCTAGTCATGTCCTTCGGGTTGACTAACGCCCCTGCAGCCTTCATGGATCTTATGAATAGAGTTTTCCATCAGTTTCTTTACTTGTTCACCATTGTATTTACTGATGATATTCTGATCTATTCTAAGAGTAAAGAGGATCACACCAATCACCTCCGAATTATTCTTCAGACCCTTAAGGATCATCGATTGTATGCCAAATTTTCTAAGTATGAAATCTGGTTAGATGTTATTGCCTTACTGGGGCATATTGTGTCCAGTAATGGGATAAGAGTGGATCCCCAGAAAGTTGAAGCAGTGAGAAAATGGCCCAGACCCATGACTCCAACCGATATTCGGAGCTTCTTGGGTTTGATGGGGTATTACAGAAGGCTCGTAGAGAGTTTTTCTTCAATAGTTGCTCCGCTTACTAAAATGACTCAGAAAAAGATGAAGTTTATGTGGTCTGTTGTGTGAAAATAGTTTTGAGAAGTTGAAGGACAAGCTGACTACTGCTCCTGTTTTTACCCTTCCCGAGGGTGTAGATGATTTTGTGGTTTATTGTGATGCATCCCATGTAAGACTTAGTTGTGTATTGATGCAGTGTGGTAAGGTGATAGCTTATGCATCAAGGGGGCATGAGATCAATTACCTCACTCATGACTTAGAGTTAGCAGCCGTGGTGTTTGCACTTTGAATCTGGAGGCACTATCTCTATGGAGTGCATGTTGATATTTATACTGACCATAAGAGTTTGTAGTATGTTTTCTCACAAAAAGAATTAGACCTTAGGCAGAGGCATTGGATGGAGCTTTTAAAGACTATGATATGAGTCTGCATTACCATCCGGGCAAGGAAAATATTATAGCCGACGCCCTTAGTAGGTTGTCTATGGGCAGCTTTTCTTATGTAGAAGAAGGAAAGAAAGAGATGGTGAAAGATATTCACCACCTTGCAAATTTGGGAGTGCGACTCTTAGATTCTGAAGATGGAGGGGTGATTGTTCATGAGTCAGCTAAGTCATCCTTTTGTGCTGAAGTTAAGGAGAAGCAGGTTGAAGATCCCATCTTGATACAAATCAAGAAAGATGTGGGTTAACAAAAGGTTATGTCATTTGAAATTGGTGGTGATGGTATTCTGAGCTTTTAGGGTAGGTTGTGTGTTCTGAATGTTGATGGGCTACAGGAAAGAATCCTTAATAAGGCGGATAATTCGAGGTATGTCGTTCACCCAAGCTCTACTAAGATGTACGATGATCTGAAAACCTTGTATTAGTGGAATAACATGAAACGTGATGTAGCTGATTTTGTGTCCAAGTGTTTGAACTGTCAACAAGTGAAGGTAGAACACATGAGGCCAGGTGGTACTTCCCAAGAGATAGCCCTGCCTTTATGG
>JAPEIP010000008.1:141391546-141411497 GCA_026120095.1 Capsicum chinense | reverse complement strand
GTAAGAGAATGGAATAATCATAAATTCAGTCCAATGGTATCAGCCCCAAAGGTTGACACCCGTACCGACCCCGCCTATTCCAACCCATAGTTGTCACACAAAGCCTCTAACCAAAAGTAAAGGAATATCCGGTTAAGACATGCCCCCAACCATAGCCAAAACCAATATCTATGAAAACACCAAAGTATGAAAAGACATCCATGAAATGAAATAGAGCCTTTCAAAGTATTGAAGCTCACCACTTAAATTCAATAGTTGATCCCGAATCCAATCATTAAGAAGAAAGAGTAGAATGGCCACTTCCTGCATCGCATGGGGATACAGCCGCCCAAACACGGGTTAGCGGGTGAGCGCTAGTAAGTACTAAGGATAAGGATAAAATAATGCCAAACTTTAAAACCTAGTAAACCGACCATATGTATTCACAACTGTACATACATATATATATATATAACCATAAGGGAAAAGGGAGTTGGGTTTAGCATGCATTTAATACCATTAACCTGGGTATGTGTAGCTTAACCATTATAGAACCACACACGGGCTATATGGGTCTTATGTAACCCCCTGAACGGGCCATGATATATGTATCCATGTGAACTGAAGATACCAAAGGAGTAAGGGATTCCCAAGTACCTTGCGCTCTCCATGATACATATAAACAATTGTAACTTAGGGGATTCCCATGTACCCTATATGGTCATTATAAACAAATTCTTATGTCGACAAACATGAGTTTCCAGTGTTCGTCCATTAGACTTACACCTTCACAGTTAGCTACTATACCCCACCATTATTTCCCAATTAAAACCATTACCACATAACCAAGACCACCATTCCATTTGTTATTAACCAAGGCTATAAGTAGTGGTATCTTCATATCAACTATAGATTGCAAGCAATGTCCTTAGCCATCTTTTTAGGTAGAAGGGATTCCCATGTACCCATAGATTACTTTATTGAGTTGGCTTGGGGGAATCCCATGTACCCCGCAAATAATCATTATTATGTTTGCTTGAGGATTCTCTTGTACCCCATAAGGTTTCCAATTAGACTAACCATAGCCACTAAGACCTTACCACTCAACCATTCCAAACTATTTAAACTATTTATACCATTTAGGGTTCCATTACCAAGCTATACAGTGCTATAGTTCCATTAAAACTTCAACAACGTAGTAAAAGCATTCTCATGGGACTTTTATCAAACATATTGGGAGCATAGTATTTCTTAAGCCAAAACCAAGTACTAATTAACCATTCCCATGTAACCAAATGTCTAAACCACTATTAAAGCATGTAAACCCATAATTAAAACATGGAAAAACCACTACCAAGCATTTATAACCAAAACCCCCAACATATATTTGAAAACCCAAACCATACAATAGTTATGCCATGAAAATAATTGATAAGACATGCCTTTAGTTGTAACTAACAATGAGGGATAGGTATATACCTTTAGATTAAGAAGAAGATGAGAAGAAATCACTCCTATAAGCCTCAATTGACCACCTTGAAGAAAACCCTAGCTTTTGCTTAACCCAAGAGCGTTGAGAGATTTTGAGAGAGTTTAGAGTGTTTGATTGATTGTAAATAGGTTAATCAAGCCCCAAAAAGGTATTTTAAGTCATGGGGTCCCAAGGAGTTATAGGGGAAAATATCCAGAATGCTCCTACTTAGACTGTATTAATTACCCGTAGGAGGGTACGACTACCCCCTTCATTTGCACCCTAGGGTACAAGTGGTACCCATTAGTCGTACCCCAAGAAGAATCCGATCCCCCACACTGACCAACCTATGACTCCAAAGTCCCACTTGTACCCAATCATATGATTGGTACCCATAAACCATACCCTAGGTAGAATAGAATCAAAGGAGATTTGACATTGTCCAATATATCCAATAGTACGACATACCCTTTCTTACGTCTCATGGTGAGCCACTAGTACTCACATTAGAAACCAATCCAACCTACTAACCAATACTAGTCAGCATACGACCAAGACCATACCAACCATATCCCATCATATAACTAGTACCCCCTAGTCATATGATGTCTAAAAACAAAAAATTCAAAAAAATTTCTAAGGTTCCAAAACCAAGGGAATTTTCATGAAAGTTCTTGAAAAATTAAGAAAATAAAGATACAATCACATACATAATGATTATATAAAAAATCAACAAAAAATGCCTCAAATGGAGCTTCCTAGCCCCCAAAATGTCAAATAATACTAAATATTCCCAATCTATCAATTTAAGTACTGTTGAGGTGAAAATTTTATTCTTGCATTCATAGAACCCCCCACTGCGTTCGTGAAGAACAAATTTTTTTCATTGACTAGACAAAAAAGGGTCTTTTTTTGCATTCTCAGTGTACCCACCACGTTCATGAAGAAAAATCTCTGCACCAAAAAATAAGCAATTGATGTTCGCATAAAATTGCCATGTCTCCCTCAAACTAAATTGAAATTTATCAATTTTTTTATGTTGGTTCCAAAATTTTGATACGGATATAATATTACCAAAAACATACCCAAAATAGCTTATTTTATTTAGGTGACACTATTAAAACTCAATGACATAAAACTCTAAAATCTGAATAAGTACAAACTCATTCAAGACCTCCCCAATACTAATCAATAGTACTACTAGGTTAATTTCAATGTTTCGAACTCAATCGACCATTAGATTAACCAAATTATATCATTATTAATAAGATACCTCCAAACCAACCCTAGGCAAATAAAACAAAATATTCCCACCGAATTTTAAAAGTCACAGAAAGGTCTCGAAACCCAAAGTAACCAAGCTGTTAGCCCAAAATTGGCATTCTATATATAATGGAACTGATAGAAATATCATTCAATGCTCGAATCACTATATGTTGATTGAAGTCAAATATATCACTTTAAAGGCTACTCAAAACCTCAACTCATATAAATCACTTTCGAATGCTTTAGGGACCGTGCCAAAAATTTTCACAACTCATAAATGATATAAAACAACAACGGGGGAGGACAAAGTAGTCAAAATAGATAAGATTCTAAATAGGACAATAAGGATTGTTACAATTGTCAACCTTAACTCCCATTGAGATGGAAAACCATTCGATGACCTAAAATCCTGAGAGAACCAACTTATAACTTGTATGTGTCGTATATACTATAATAATCATGAAGCTTTAACAAGCATATACAAGTTATCTTGATAAAAGAGATAAGACACAACTATACTTTTGACATTCGCCTATAAAGCCTCTATAAAATATACAAGCTTAGTTTAGGTTGGGACAAGACCCCGCTTTACACTTACTACTATACAATATCAAAATATGTGCATCAAAGACTCGATAAAGCTTTGACTCAACCTAGAGCTCACCAACAACAATTGAGTACCCTACACTCCTATTGGGAGGTCTACTAGTTGGAATATTTATACCTGTGACATAAACATAACTTCCCTTATGAGGGATGTCAATATGAAAGAATGAAATGAATATGTAAGGAATAAAGTAACCATATATAAGACAAGAGCTCAAATGAAATCACATATCGAAGTATAAATGTATAGATACAATTGAAATACCAGCTTTTATTACACTTATGGGATTATGTACATTACATTCATTTATTTACTCTTTTTTTATTTATAAACCTTGTACGGTATGAGTACAAATGACCAACTGATCAGTAGTAAAGAGGGAGTCCCATGCTAAGTAATTTAGCCCCGGGGATGTTGCCCTCATAGTGTAAATTATTAAGTAATAGCCATGTTAGGATTAGGCACCTTATATGAATACTTTACTTTGGGATCAGCCCATGCTAGGTTCTTGGCCCCCACGCTGCCACCCAAAAATGCATGTATTCACTTTACATAATTTCTTTAATATTTTAAATTGTTATTTGGGTGGTTGCAACATTGTTGAACTTTGTGACTATAGACCAGTAGTGGAGGATATGGACATATATTCGAGGTAGTAATAATGACATCGAAAACAAATGTAGTATCAATATAACAGTTAAGAACTCATATGACATAATAAACCTTGTTTGACTTAGGAAATAACTAACAAAGCTTCTAGTTTAGAATATCTTTGTCATACTATTACTTGGAATTATAAACACATCGATATTGAATAATGAACACATTGAAAGAACTTTTACATATTTGTGAGACCATGAGTAGTAGGAAAAAGGCCATTAATTATATTGGAAATCATACATTGTCACTATGTATCTTTTACCTTAAAGATCACTTAGGAATTTCACTTTGTTGGTACACAAATATAGGACTTTATGCCAAAGAATGTGGATTGAATATACTTACATACCTTGTTAAAAAATAAAATACTATAACAAATCAACATTCTTCCCTTTAGATTATTAATCTATAATGAAATAAGTGATAAATCTAGTATTAATAGCTAATTAACCAATTTGGGCTATTTGATTTCCCCAAAATAGTAACCGGCAGTAATCCCATAATTTATGAAATTAAGGGTATTCTTTTTAACCCTCTCTACTCTAACCACATCCATATACTATAGGACCATCTACAAAGATCCCTCATTACTACTCAGGCTTCGTAACAAATACAAGTAGTATAAAAGTATGGCAGACATCAAACTAATGTCATATCCTATTAAGTGGTGTATCACCGTGCCTTTCAATATTTCTGCCTTTTAGGAAGTCTCCACAACTTCTCCACACATTCAGTCACACCTCTATCTTACGTTACACCAAAAATTTCCTAAATGTCAAAATATGATAGGGGCGCTATAAACTTATAGCTTTTTAATACTATCTTATGAGTTTTAAGTAACACTATATTTAAAATGCTCATATGATATCACAATTGAAGATAAAGAGAACATCAATTTCATGGTTGTTCCAACATTTATAAACCACCAGAACATCCTCCCCAAGATCATACCATAGAAAAGGAACAATTCCCAACTCATTATCACATACCAAATTCCCTAATCAATTTAAGCACAAAAAGGGAAAAATTTTCAGTATATTACCTTGTTGGATCGAAATACCACTTTTTAAGACTTGAATTCTTCAAAGTTTAGGTTGATCTCTCCAGCTTTGCTTGAGAACAAGGAAACAATTACTAAAACCAACAGACCATACTCTTACTAATTCAAGCTTAAGAAAAAATTAATATGGCAATAGCTTTAACTTACTTGATAGAGAGAAATTTTTATTCTCATAACTTGTACTTCTTTGAGATCTTCAACTCTCCTTCAACTTAGCTTGAAAAGAGAGAAAATATTAAAGAATCCTAGAGATATTTTATGGCTACTATATGAAGCCAAGAGAGAAATGTGATTTTTTCACAAGTTACAATGGATAGAGTGATATGATCTTAACACCTTTAAAGGGATCTAATTTTGTCCAAATTTCTTGGCTTATTTTGGGTCATAAATTGTCAAGTAGGTGACATATCTACTTGGCCATTTAAGTTGGGCTTTTGTGGACTTAAACTTATTGGACCTTGACCATCCATTCTTCTCCTTTTTTTCCCTTAGTTAGGGCCAGAATTGTCAAGTAGCACCGGTGTACATGGCCTTTTAAGAGTCAAAAAAGTCTTAGTAGGTGATGCACCTACTTGGTTCCTTAGGTTGGTAAATAAGTCTAAGTAGCTGATGCACTTACTTGTTACCTACTAGATTAGTTAAGTTAAGCAAGTAGCTTACTTATTTCATTGCTTTATTTCGATGGTCCTTTTACTTAATTTAACACTTATATACCTTTGGCCACGCTAAACATTAAGCTAGAATACCACCCTACTATTTTGAGTTTAACTACTTTTGGTAAGGTTAACTTGGTTGTATACGTGATGAAATATACGAGATATTATTGTACTATCCAAACCTATTTTAAACCATCACTATTTACATGAGGAACTTCGTCCCTCACCTATATAACAAGGCTATTGATATGAGACCCAAATTATATAGTTTAGTCATTATTTTTCTTACATTTAGTATTTTTATTTGTCTTTTTTTAGCGTTGATTTTATGAATTGTGCTTAATATTATATTTTGATGAGTAGGACTAAAATTGTGTTAGGATTGGAGTCAAAAAAAATTAAACCCAAAAGATTATAAAAAGAAAATCAAACTGGAAACTTAATATATTAAATTTGTGTTAGGATTGGAGTAAAAAAAAATTAAACACAAAAGATTATAAAAAGGAAATCAAGCTGGAAACTTAATAAATTAAATTTATTATTTTAATAAATTTTAACCTTAAGTTGAATATAAAGAAAAGAGATAGCGGCCAATCCATTGGACCTCCGAGTCAGTGGCGTGGCACGGATGAGGAGTTGCCTAATTTTACTTTTTCAATCCATTTTGGACTCAGTTATTTTATTTGAGGTTTTTTTTCTACACCCATAAATATTTCTAAAAATCAATTTCTGCACAATTTTTGACCTAGAGAGAGCAAGGAACTGTCGTGGAGGCCGGAGAAAATTGATTTTATCTTTTCTTCTTATTTATTTCTAATTTACATTTTTCTTAGAATAATGTTGTAATTGCTCCATATTTATGTGGAGTTAAACTTCTTGTTTTAGGATTAAGGTTGCTAATAAAATGATTGTTTGGTAAATCTTGATTTGATTTGATTTGTTTGATTAGAATAATAGTCGTTCTTATATTATTGCTTATACTATTTTAAAGATACCTTTAAAATAAATATTTGAGCCCAAAGTGAACTGACCAAGGGAAAAGAGAATTAGAACAATTTATAGGGAGTAAGATCTCTTCATTAATAAATCAGGAATTGATTTGTGGCTAGGATAGGAATATACCTAGATCGCCTTACTTAGTTACAACATGGGAAGATATATAAATGTGTTTGAATTACGTTCTTATATCCCCGCTCAACGATGTAGCTATGAGACTAATTTGAATAGATGATTAGAGGATGTTCATTCTCGAATCATAAAATCAACCCCGTAAATTAAAAACTAGAGAACTAAGTAAGTCGATGAACTTGATACTCAACAAGATTGTAAGTGAATCCATAACTCTAGATCAATTTAATCATTGATTGCATTAGAATCTACTCTTCTCTTGGTTAATTATTCATTAGTTATTTTATTTTTATTTTTAGTTTAGTTGATTCACAAATTTATCTTTGGAATCCTCCACTTGAATAGATAATTAGAATTAGTCTAATTAAGTAAATAGCTAAATCACAAGTCCCCAAGGATTCAACATCCGGCTCGCAAGTGTAATTATATTTCTTGTACGATCACATAAACTTGCGTATGCATTTGGATGCAACAACTATATCGAGTGCCATATGACTAGGACTAGTATACGCAGAATATGAGGTGTTACATCCTCCCCAAGAAACATTTATCCTCAAATTTTAGCATAGTTAGCCAGCCTAAACAAGTTTAAGCCTAAGTTAAGTTCTGCTATTAGCTGCATAATACATATAGTATTATCCAAATATATTTTAAACAATCACTACTCACATAAGGAACTTGGTGCCTTCCCTATACAATAAGGCTACATCAAGTATCATCTAAATAGAACTAGTATACATAGAATACGATATGCTACATGTATACCCCCAGAGGGATGGCCACACTGAGAGAGTGAAAAGGTGAATTGAGAACTACTTGAGATGTATTACCTCTGGCAGATCTACTCATTGAAGACAACGGCTTCCTTCTACGAACTGGTGGTAAAACACAAATATCCGCACTAGATTGCAATGTACTCCATTTGAAGCCCTCTATGGGTACTCACCATCTCAAATATCTATTGGACCACTATTGGAGACCATTGTTCCTATTGCGATGCATGTTATTTTGCAAAGGCAATAGATGTTGCAAATCTTGAAGGACAACCTCTACAAATCTCAAGAAAGGATGAAGTTGTATGTAGACAAAAGAAGAATTGGCAGAGTATTTCAAGTGGTACGAAGGTCTACCTTAAACTTCAACTATACAAGCATACCTTTATTGCTCTAAAGAAGAATTTGAAGTTCCAAGTACTATGGTCCTTATAAGGTCTTATCCAAAGCGGGAAATGTGTCTTACAAATTGGAACTACCACCCTCTTCTAAAGTGCATCATGTGTTCCATGTAACCCTTTTGAAGAAGAAGAAGAAGATAGATGATAAGGTGATGGCTCAAACTATTCTATGTACTATTGGTGAAGATGGACAGTTCTTAGTGGAGTATGTTGTTGTGTTTTAGAGACACATGGTGAAGCATAACAATGTGGATAAGGTGAAAATGCTTATTCGGTGGTCTAAATTACCTCCTGAAGATACGACATGGGAGGATTACCAGTTTATACAAGCACAATTCCATGATTTTCATGTCAATCCTTGAGGTCAGGGATGTTTTGTGAGGGAGGTATTGTCATGCTTTAGGCTAATTTTATTCAATAAGTAGTTAGGATGCAATTAGCGGGTGAAAGCAGCAATAGGGTTAAAAGAAAATAAATGAAGTGTGAAGGCGAGGATGAAGCCAGGTCACAACCTCCACATCAGTCAATTCTTACAGTTAAATTCCATAATCAGGAGAAAGAGAAACACTCCGTGAAAATTGATAAAATTCTCATTTCATTTTGCCTATTTTTATCAGATTTCCCTCTAAACCCTTGCTACCGCCTTCTTTCTTTTCTAATCAGAACCTTTTATATAAACGTTGGAGCTTCAATTATGACAGTTTGTTATCTTAATTTCTAGGTTTTATTCCTTTATATAATTATAATTTTGTAAAGTTTTCTTTTGGTTGAAATATAGAAAATCATCCCAAAATATGGACTCTGTTTATTTGAATTTGGTCGATTAAATTCCTAATTAGAGATCGGATCTCGACACTTTCCATAAACTGAGTCGTTACTGAATACGAACTTCTTCATACAGAGTCCTACTTGTATATAACAATGTTTGCCACCTTTGTTCAGCAGTATGATTAGTATTTTCTTGATAGTACCTTAGTATGATGTCACTGACACTGTGTCAAGAGACCTGGTTCTTCCAACAATCTTTGTCAATTATCAAAACAAATTTCATCACAGCTCAACACTTTATATATGACATGGGAGGGTTAAACAAACCTCGACACAAAAGGCACTATATACGCACTCAATCTTTCGACTTAAATGTCCATTCTATGAATGGAAAAAACAACTAAGAGGAGTTTAATAGTTAAAAGATCGGCATAAAATGAATGGCACCACACTACTACTGCATCAAATTGAGAAATCTAAGACTACTCTTTGCTAAGAGAATAAATTAACACAGCAGAGAAAGGTAAGATAGTTATGGTATGATACAGTACTCTATTGGCAAAGAATGCAACCTTGAAGCAAACTTTATTATATTTCTGCATGTTCCTCTCCAACTTTAGATAATAGTGGAAACAGATTTAGTAATCTTTTATTTATCTACAAGTAATATCTCTGGTTTTAAACAACTACGAGGAAATTAAATGTGCATCACCGGCTTCCACGTGTTATAGGTGGGAGTGGTTGAATAGAAACAAGAGGGTTCACTTGATATGAGAATGCAAGTTGCCAGAAATCAACCAAATCCTTCTTCGTAGATGAAGCTTGTCTCTTAACAACGTTGTAATACAAGACGGGGAAAATGTCAGCAAAACAATAGGCCAAGATATCACACAACTTACAAACAGTTCATGTCTAACATCAGCCAATTCCAAGCATGTAGTAGCCCAGCATATCCAAGTTCGAATATACCTGAAAAGAGGGCAGAAAGAACTGACACAAATACAATATGCCCAATTTAACATCTCCAAATCATTCCACATTTCCAATAGAGTTTTTGATTGTTAGTAAATTAAACACAACTAGAGGTGAGTTCTGAACCCACATGGTATAACATGTAACCACTGCTAGAGAGGCGTAATTGCATCATATGCTTGTATGAGATTTACTTGCTACTTTTGTGCATATGAAAACAAAACCGGGTGACTCTTAACTGGTGTAACTAAGGCAAAATGATCTATTAGACCCTGGTACTTGTCTGAGTTTGTACTGTGGACACTTTTACTTAGTCTTTTCTCATGTGAACCCCTGAACCCTTCATAACAAAACATTTTAAACACTTATTTTCGATTACTTAGTTGAGCGTGACACACAAACGCTGACACGTAATTTTAAAAATAATTCAAAAATAACATGTAGAAAATGACTTGGGATAGAGTTAAAAGACCTCAAAACCTTTTCATCTCTCATTCATCCATTGTTCATCTAGGCACCCGAACTTTTTCTTTTCCACAAAATTATTTTAGTTTTCTTGTTGTTTTTGTTCGATTTTCAAGTTATCTATGTAAGTTTTTCAACTTATTGTCCTAATTATTTTTTGTTGCTTTTTTTTCAAGCATTTCCACACTTAGTGGAAATATATTGGGTATGTTGTTGTTGGTGTTCAAGTATTTGTGTCGTTCTTTGATTTTAGAGTTGCTTATTAACACTGATTTTTAGTGTAAGATGTTTTGGTAGTGGTGTTATGCCTTTAATGGCATAAAGTCCATAATAGCCAAAACAAACCGGCATGGTTAAAATTAAAGGAAAAAATAAATTGAAAATGCACAAAAAAGAGAGGTGTACAAGGACAGGAAAACTTAATGGAGAAGAAATTTGGAGAGAGAAGATCAAGAAAGAGTCAAGAAAAAGCTCAAAATTGTCCAATAATGGTGCTAGATGTAAATGGGGAAGAAGATTACTGATATGGGGACTTTAAGTGACCATTGGACCATTTTTACAAGGTATCAAGCTCCAAAAATATTTGTAGCACACACTCCTTGGCTGTTTATGCCAGATAGGATGCCAAACAAAAAAAGGTTTAGAATATCGTGTTATGAAGTGTTCGGGGGTTCAAATGAAAAAAAATAGTTCTGAAAGACAAAAGGCTAAGTAAAAGTGTCCACCATACAAACTCAAGCAAGTACAAAGTTCCAGAAGGTCATTTTACCAAGTAACAAATACAAGAGTTTAAGCCTTTAACCACAAAGGTTTCTCCATGACCATATACAATACAAAGGCTAGAATTATAGAGCCAATCCAATGGACAAATACATGTATCTCACATGCTAAACAATGTTTTATAGCTTCCAAACTTGATTCCATTTCCTGATAAGTTAGTTTCAAAGGAGTTTATATTTAGTTTCAAAGAGTTTTTAATGGAAAAGGTCCTTTAAGTATACTCAAGTTCTTGTACATACCTTAATGTTTCTCAATTAACAAGAAACATCCCTCGTGAATCAAAAAATAAAAATTGTTAGCTAGAGTTAAGTTTTCATCCAAAAAGTAATGGAAATTTAACAACAGATGCATAGTACATAATTCTCCTATGGAAACTAAAAAAAGAGTGTTTTTTCGTCCCTATTTGAGTGTGGCTTTATCTTCTTACCTAAATCTAAGAAAAAAAGTAAGGGCATCGGGCACAAACCATGCTTATCTAGTCTTTCTAGTGTTTCATGCGGTGATAAAAATCAAACTACGAAATCTAAGAAACAAACACAAAAACTAAAGAATCAATGAAATTGAAATACGGAAAGTAAAGGGATAAAAGGATAGATGATAAAGATAGATGGATTGACACAAAATGATAGAAAGAAATAGGAATAAATGAGTATATTAAACGCAAAAACCCCCCAAATCAATTATTAACAAGCACCTAATCTCTTACGTTGACTGCAAGAGAATCGAAATGCCCTTATAACCACAGTTTCTAAACAAAGGTCAACAAACGTTTTTCCAAGATTAAATTCACTCTCTCAAGAATTTTCATATCTTCATTATCAAAATCGAAACTTCTCAAATAAATACCTAAGCTATTCTATTAAATTCTAGGGTTAACTTATTACAATGGGCCCAAAAGTGACCCATGTGCATTAATAAAACAAAGGCAGTCCGCTCTACCATCTTTGGTGAAGATATGGGACATCTCAAGGGCATATCTAAAATGGATGAAACTGTTTTGACCTGCTAGAGCAGGTGTAGCGCACCTTCAAGGAAGATTGGGCGCATATACCTTCCAAGGAGCCTTTTAGCCCCGTCTTGCACTCTTTTAACCTCTTCAAAAGCCTTTGACCCTCCTTAATGATAATTGTCGTCCATGTGTCATCTTTTAATAGCATTAAAGAGTCACCAAGCACCTCTATCATCGTAGTATCCCATCAAAAGTCTGAAGGTAATTTGGATAGTATCATCCTCCTCTTCTTGAAAAGGATTTGACCTCGAATCCAAACCTTGCAAAACTAAAGAAAGGACAAATAAATACAACATCCTTATGGCATGAGGGTTAGAGTTAGCACAAACAAACATAGAATAATGTCCAGTTTGCACGCACGTAAGATATAACCACGGATCATGTGTATTAATTATGGAAAACTTATTGAAAAGGTTATAAAGGAGTGGCTATGGGAAACCACAAAGGTCATAATGGCATCAAAATCTCCAAAGGTAACATTGTCTTCCTCTTAGGAGCTATAAGACAATTGTTCCATTATCTCTTTATGGAATCACATCAAAAATTGTACCACTAATTGTTCAACAATCCATAAGGGTTTCTCGGGGTCAAAGAGGTGAAGGACCTACATAGAACTATCATTCAACTAAGTGGACCAACCAACAAGTTTCCTACCTTCCAATAAATAATTTCAAGACTAGCATGGACATAATCATAGGCAAAGAGGTAGTATAAAAAGGAATCAAGAATAAAATCATTATCCAAGGTGCTATTATCTATAAGAATATCATTTGGCTTAAAAGATAAAACACATAATGCACACAAGGATGGAATCAAAATATTTAAGCACAAAAAACCTGTAAAGAATGGATCTTGGTCCTAACTCAACCTCAAAAGCTAGATTATGAGGGAAGGATTTCCTAAGTCCATATAATGAGACCAATTACCCATTCCTTTTCCGATGTGGGATACTTAACACTCCCCCGAATGCTCAAGCCTTATTAAATAGAGCGTGGACAATATAATAAGGGGGCCCAACATCGTTGAACAAAGATTTGGGATGAGCCTAGCTATGATATCATGTAAAGAATGAATTTTTAGCCTAAATGAACCTCAAAAGCTACCTCATAAGGGGAGGATTGCCTAAATCCATATAAGAAGACCAATTACCCATTTCTTTTTCGATGTGGAATACTAAACAGAACCTTTCCCTTTAAAAAAAAACTCTCCAAAGAGAGGGATTTTATCAATAGAGTCTTGCTACTAGGAAGAATAGGGACCCTATTAGAAACCATACCAAACTAAAATAATTGGTTCTTCGAAGGAGTTGGGTTTCCTCCAGTTATAGTAGTAGACATTCTTCCAAGATCCCCATAAGATTCTTCAAATTGCCCAACCCTATGAAGGTGGTAAGACGTCTTTAACATCCATGGACTCTTCCATAAATAAATAATAAACTTAGCATCTACCAATTGTGGTCCACATAGCTTAAGCATAAGTGTGTCAAACAAGGATGTAAGTATATAAGCAACACCCCAAAGAGGCAATGACACATTTGCCCTAGGGTCCTCAAGAATGAAACCACCTTTGAGAAAGAGATCACAAATTGAAAGTAAATAACAAAGCAATGTATCATATAAATGGAATTTATCCAAATTGTTTTCAAGAGGAAACTCTCTCCTTGATTTACAAGTAGTGAAATCTTGGTCAAGAATGAAAACACACAATGTTGAACTCTCTTTGATCTTTTCTTTACCCTACTTCTTTATAGAAAACTAATCTTTATTAGAATTACCTCTCATGCACAACTTGGGTCTATCAAGTGGATTGCAAATCCCAAAAAAGACTTTCCATTATAGGGAAGGATTCCAACATTCTCAATAAAACTTTGATTGTCGTCTTGACCAAGCACCAAATTAGGTGTATAGAAATCACCATATCCCAATAGGTCATCGAGGTCAAATGGGAGAAGTAGCCAAGAACATGGGTCAAGGAAATACTCCCTTTCACCAAAGTTTCCATCTTCACAATTAGAATTACCCTCTATATGACCATTGACAATTTTATAAGCAAAGAGAGGGTAAAGAAAGGTATCACTCAAATTAACTTCAACTAAGGCGTCCTTATGTATATGCTCACTATTAGATTCAAGATCACCGCCATGAGTATTCTCATCAATAGAGGCATATAAAGTAGAAGAAGAAGCAATTTCCAAGCAATTAATATTTTCCCTTTTAAGGAAAAAATCCTCAAGTAAACACATACCACCACTAACATCAAAGGGATCATCACTCAATTCACCACAAGAATAAAGCTATTTTTCCTCATATTTATCAAATAAAGGTAAGGTGTCATACAAAGGATCATAACCAAAACCATTTTCATAAGAACAATCACTAGTTGAGTTTCTCTAACATTCAAGGAAGTCAAATTTATTATCACCCAATTGATCATTCTTTTTCAAAAGTAAGATATCACTATCAAGAATTGGATAGTTAGCATAATCTTCACTCAATCCTATATTGTTAATGGATCGAGAAATAGGATAACATGTGAATCTTAAGTATACCATCTCTCTTTTTAAGAACATTACTAGGTTTCATAAAAGGAATGATCTCTCTACTTTCACAAAAGAAATATTTCTTTGAGAGAGGGTCACTAATCAAAGGTAATGAGTCTAAGCATGCAAGTTCTCTCTCAAAAAGATACATGTCATTGTCCACAACATTTTCATCCACACGACTTCTATGAGCAAAACTAATAATAGGAACTTCATCAATCAATATGCTCAAATAAACACTCCCATTCACATGATCAACTCTATCAAAACCATAACAAACTTGAGACTCATCACGCATACCACACACATGCTAAAGCAGTGAACTACATTTACAAGTTGATCATTACACACGTCTTCACTAGTTGTTGGAACTCAGATGCCAACTTAGACTCACCTTGGTTTTCACAAGGGCCAACTAATGTATGAATACTCTCATTACTTGTCAATGGGACCTCATCCAATTCACAAGTGCTAGCATTAGGTGGACACAAATTGATCTCAATAGAAGAATCAATTTGGTCATTTATAGGATAAACTAGTACTTATGTACTAATAACAAGAACTTAATCATCATGAAACTTAGCAATAGCAAAAGTATCACAAAGAGAAGTCTCATACAAATCCTCTTTAGGCAAACCACCAACTACGCTCACTTGGAAGCAACATCATGACATTCTAGGTTTAGAAAAATATAAGAGATAACATTGTTACCTTGTCACTCACAATAAGTATGGTATTTACCTTGGATTTCAACATGGGAGCTCATTTTCTACTTTGGGAAAGCTTTCATCACAAGGGAGTTCATCATGTTTATTTCCTTGGATCATCTTTTCATCACTCTTCCTGAAGTTATAATTCTTAGCCAAGAACTCCGTTAGATCATTGATATAATCCAAATGGACATCATAGATTTTGATGACATCATTAGTGTCCAACACTTAAAGACTCAAGATTTGGTCACCTCGAGGACACAAGAGCATGTATGGAGAATCCATTTTGGACATTCAAGAGAGTAATTCTGTGTGAGGAGGGTTTCTTGGAGGTTTTTCTTGATGACTATTTGAGAGCACAAGTGTTGAAGTGTTTTGAAGAGCTTTAAACACTCCTAAACACTCCAAGGTATCCCCTAATTTACACAATAAGTTCGCCCCTCTCGTTAAGGGTATTTTGGCTATTTTGTTATGTAATAAGCTAGCCTATAAATAGTCTCCTATTAAGTCTTATTATCTTTAGTTTTTGATGATGAATATTTGAGACATTCAAAGTTATCTCTCTTTGAAAGTATAATTCTTAGTTTAGGATTTGAAAAAGCCATCTTTAGTGTGGGGCTTGGAAAATTTGGTATTATACGTTGTTTAGAAACGGTGGTTATAAGGTGAAGTTGATTCCCTTAGCGGTCACCATAAGAAGATTAGTGTTTGTACTTGCAGATTTTAAGGGTCTTTACGTTTGATACACGTTTGGGTTCTTGTTCTTCGTAATTCCTTGTGTTATCTTGCCTAACCCTTTACTTTATTGCATTTGTGTATTTTTATCTTGTCATCTTATTCTCAATTTGTGCTTTGTTATTCTCGATTTTGTCTGTTGTGGCCAAAGTTGGTTCCTTGTTATTCTCAGCTTGTGGCTTATATTGTGGACTGATTTTAGTGTTTGTAAATGTATACTTATTATTTGGTATCATAGCCATCATTGATTTCATTCTCACGAGATCAATCTTGGGCTTGTCACTCAAAAATAAAATTAAAAAGAGGTGTTGGAAAACTGAAAAACTCAAAAATAGTAATCTATCCATGTTTTTGTGTTTAGGCTGAAATTTGAAGCCTAGTTTCTTTTGTTTTTTTTGTTTCCAGTGTTAGAACCTTCTTCACTAACACTTATAGAGTCTAGATCTAAATTTTGAGCTATTTCCAATTTATTTTTGAACTTTGAAGGTTGCTATTTTTTGAGGATTAGTGGCTTGAAAAAGTGTTGTTGATGTTTGTTGTTGAGATTTTGGCTTTAAAACGTCTTGTTGATGTTTTTGTTGAAGGTTGGATCTTGAAAAATGTGTTGTTGATATTTTGGATCCAACTTGAACCATAGAACTCCAAGATTCAAACAGTTGTGTTCTTGGTATTCTTGGTGTTCTTGATGTTCTTCACCATCTTTATATTTTGTTAAAGAGAAAATGGTTGTTTGATCTTAGAAATTGAAGAAAGAGAGTGTGTCGTATTATTAGTCTTGCAATACACAGCTCTAAGACATCCAAAGGGGAAAGGGAACAAAGGGGCCTTCAAAAGTATTATTTACCAAAAGAAAGAAAGAGCACTTCCCAAGACTTACAAAAGAGAAAAGAGCCAAAAGGTCTTCAAAAAGGTGTTTTTCCAAAAACATGCAAAGAAGTCAACCTCCTTTTTTAATTTGAAAAAAGGCTCCAAAGTCTTGTTTGCCCCTACAAAAACTGAATTTTCACTTCTTCCAAATTAAACTTGACCAATTCAAATTGCCAACAAGGAAAAAAATCGGCCCTATCACATAAAATGCCACATCACCAAACTACCACATCATCAATGTCCCAAAATACTTTGAAGCTCAAATTATATTCTAAGTTTCTTTTCTTTATTTTTTTAGTTTCATTTCTTGATTCTAGAACTAATTAACAACTAGTAATCACCTCCTTAGTTGTAGATTAGTTGTTGATTTCATTTTTCTTTCGTGTCTTTGTTATTTGTGTGCTTTTCTAGTTTTGATTCATTGGATTTTGTTGGTTCAAGTTCGTAAGTAGATTTTTTTGTTTTGTGTCTTGAGTCTATCAAACAAGAATATATTTCGGCCGCTAAGTAGTGATTGACACCTTATTGACTACCAGAGTAGAAGCAACTTTCAATATTCGCTGCTCCAATCATGAGAATCACAAAGGTGAGTGCATACGAGTGTTGGTGAGGATATTTTACTACTAATATTATTTGTTCATTTTGTAGGTACAAGGTGATATAAGAGGGAAATATCTTTCATAGCCATGGATTATTATGACTACAACATGGGAGACTATTATTGTAGTGAGGGATTTTATGGCTATAATAATAATGGAAATTATAAGGGCTATGAGTATATATATGGTCACGCCATGGACAGATTTGAGAGTTACGATTTTGAGGGAGAAAGTGAGGTGGATGTAGTTCCTAGTGCTTATGGTGAACATGGAGATGTTGATGGGCCTTGTGATGGTTTTTATGAGGAAGTTAGGGCGTGTGGGGAGTCTTGCACTACCTAAGACGAACCTAGAATCTGTGTAAGGTATAACCCCTTCATTCACAAAGCTTATGAGAACTATGGTGAGAGTGAACGTGTGCAGTGTAAAGATTCATACTCTTCACCTTGTAGTACTTCTTACCAAGGTCGAAGTGGTGTAAATGGTTATACTAGATTTAGTAGCGGTTATTCCATGAGAAGAAGAGGGTATGTATCTCCAAAGCTGAAGGGTACTCATGTGCCTTACAATGTTGATCCAAGAAGGAGTGTTCACTCTGGAAAGGTGATCATTTGTGGGGTACCGGGTTTCCTCATATGCTAGGTGATAGGTACTATAAAAACTACATCATTTTATCTTTGGTTGATTATTTGGGGTTTTTTCAAGAATCTTTACTTGTTCCATATTCCATCGACAGGTTTAAGGTTACCGAGAGGGTGAAGGTTGTATTCTCCTAATTTGAATACCATGAAGAGGTATGGTGCGATATTTTTTCCTTAACCTATGGTCATGTAAGCTTCGGTGCCAATTGGTTTGCATAACTTCAACTTCTAAATGTGCAAAACTGGCCTAATGTTGTAAGAGATCGATGAGGAAATCATCGCATTACGTCCATGCTGCCCAAGCCCCCAAAAGTCGTAATTACTTACTCCAAGCCTAATGATTATGAGGAACAAAAGATTGAAAGGAGTAAGGGTGTGCAAGGTGGAAATTCGAGAGTGTAAAAATGAGAGGTTGTGAGGGGTGAAGTGAGGGGATTTCCGCCAAACCAAAATAACTTTATTTGTCCTTCTATTTCTAAGGACATTTGTGTAGGTACAAACATGGCAAGTAGAAGAGCACAAGTGCCAAAAGATAAGATTCCTGTTGAAGATTTGATAAGGGAAATCTTAGTTGTTGTAGAATCTTGTAGGTAATCTTCACACCATAGCAAAGAAGAATCTACTCAAGAACTTCAAGGTAAAATAGCTAACCTTTACACTTATGTGCAAGTAAATGATAATTATGAGGCTAGTAGCCCATTGAGTGTGAGTAATAGCTTACCTAATTGTGATTTTATTGATTCTTTTCCTCTTGATGATGATGTACATATTGTGAGTGTGGATACACTAGTTGATCCTATTAATAAATGAACCGACTCTTCTTGTAAGATCAATTTGTGTCCACCTAGTGTTGAAGCCATTGTGTTGAATAAAAGTACATCATATTGTAAAACTTGTGTTGATCAACTTATGTGTGAAAACATCCTACCACTTGAGGTTATGTGTGATGTGATTAATGAATCTTAAGTGTGTAATGAATTTGAAAATATTGGTCAAAAGAATAGGAGTGAACCCGTGAGCTTGTCTTGTGGTAAAGAGTCTAATATGTGCTTGGCTCATAGGAAAAATCATATGCTTGAAACACCTTTGAAACTTGATGATGCACTTTTAGAGAGTGAACTTTCTAGCTCCAAATTTGCCCGTGGGATAGATCATGATCTCTTTAGGTATAATGTCTTGTTTGAAAATGATATAAATACTCCTAATGAACCTAGTGGTGATAATGATGGTATAGCTTGTCTTGAAGGCTATAGCCTATATGCTAACCCACTATGGTGTGAAAACATTCCTCCTAAAGATGGAAAGTTTTTTTCGAAAGATGAGAGTACTCTTAAGGGTAAGGAATGTGTAGTCATTCTCGAAAACCTTAGGGAAAAGATGTCATTGACTACTTGGGGTAATGTTCCTAAATATGCATCCTTGATTAACATACTTGCGTGTAAGTTGAGTGAATCCCAACTTACGGATGCCAAGTTATCTATGTGTTCGAACAGAAGAATGTGTATGTGCTTAAATGCTTTGTCTTCGGTCATGTATGCCTTTACACTTGATTCCTTTCTATACTACCTCTTTGCTTATGGTAATATCTATGCTAAACTTGGATTAGTTTTATATATAGGTAGGGAACTTGTTGGTTGATCCACTTATTTGAGTGATAATGTTATATAGGTTTTGTGGACTTTGGAACCAATTGAAGAACCACCATTAGTGTGTTCTCTTAAAGAGGTAGTGAAACAATTGTGTTTTATGGCTCATAAGATGGAGGTAATTCTACCTTTTGGATCATGTGACACCATTAGGACCTTTATAGTTTCCTTACCTCTTGGTGATTCCCATAACCAAATCCTTTGTGCATTTTTCGTTGA
>JAPEIP010000008.1:141334502-141365158 GCA_026120095.1 Capsicum chinense | reverse complement strand
CCTCTTCCCCTCATATAGAGGGGATTTCTCAGCCCAAGAGATAGTAAGATCCAAATTTCCTAGAATCCTCCCCAAAAAAGGCTATCACATAGAGCACAATAATTTCCAGGTATGTATTAACTCCAACGGAAATCTGATTGCTAAATTCTTCCATGTCAGGTACATCAGCTTCCATACTTGAAAAAGTATAATACTTCCCGTCAACATATCTCCACTTCCTAAGGAATTTCTCTAGAATTTTTTGAACTTCAGTAGAAAGGCCATCTAGTATCTGGAGACACACCCTGGATAAGAAGTTAGAGTCATGTACATATCAAAGAAGGGAGTTTTTACAAAAATGCTGAAGGAAAAAAAATTTATGAGGAGAAACTTTCCAGTGATATGAACATATCAAAACTCGAAAGAGGATCTAGATATTTTTTTGCTTACTTTGGATACATGGGATACTAGTGATTTCAGATTCAAGATCTCAAAACCAAAAGAAACGTGTCAAAGCAAAGTGTGTGGTCTATATTTTCAAAGTCACTCCTATATTTTATACCATACATACAATTCAAGTTAAAGAAACCAGTACAAAAAAGTGATGATAAAGGAATTGACAATAAAATTGAGAACGATAATTAAAGTTATTTTATAGTATCTGACTCCCAATCTTATTAAAAGGATAAGACATCATCCCACTCGACCAAAGAGTTGGATAAATCAAATTCACACCTAACTACCCAGCCTTATTAAATGGAAAAAAATTATCTCAGTTGACCACAAAGTTGTGAAACATCACATTCACAAGGACAGTCATCTGTGCTAAAGGAAGAACTGCAACTATTAGGGAAATAGCATGTCCAAGAAATGAGGTATCCAGTAAGGAAAACTTGGGCAGAAATAACGGTCACTGGACCAAATAGCACTTTCACCTGCTTCAGTATTTCTGATGCCCTGTTAAACATAAAAACCATATAGTGTAAAAATTAAAGGGCACTCAAAGTATTTCTTCTACGAAAGAAAGCAGAAGGATTACCATATCAAGATACAGTGAAAGACGAAAATATAGTTCATGAGTCTGACCAATAATACGCATACATTGGAGCAACTCTATATAAGGCATTTCAGCTGGTACTCATTCATCCAAGAAACACCAGATTACAGAAAATCAATATCCAGGTATTGTTTTTATGGTAGATTATGCATTGTCCCGTGTTGCCATATTGTATTCAATGTTTTCCTCTTTTTTGTACCTGGATTTGCTACAGTTTGAGCTGAGGGTTTTTCAGAAATAGCCTCTCTAACTGCCTGAGGTAAGCCCGAGGTAGTGGTACGGTCTGAGTACACTTTACCCTCCCCAGACCTCACTTGTGGGATTTTACTGGGTATGCTGTTGTTGTTGTTATTGTAGAAAATCAATATACATCTACTGACAATGTTAGATAAGCGTGTTCAGTATGGAGGAAAACATTTTCTATGATTTTCAATTTTCTCATGTTCGGTTGGTCAAAAATTTTGGAGAACATTTTCTCAAGAAAAAGAAGTTCCTTAATAACAAGGAAAATGACTTCCCAGGTATAAGTAGGAAAAAAAAGTTCCATAAGTGTCATTCCACATTGATTGTGTCCTCCTTATCCTCCAACACGCCCTCGTCTTCACCACCACCACCGTAGCCCCCATCCCCACCACTCTCATCTTCCATAGTGTTTGTCTACATTATATACAAATGCTTTCAGGATAATAGTTCTTGCTTACGTACCGAACACAAAAAAAGTAAGGAAACCACTTATTTTCCTGAAAAACATTTTCATTCCTACAGAATAGGCTGAGACTCTTATCAATTCAACCTGTTCAACCCTCCAACACACCCTCATCTTCACCCCTACCACCGTAGCCCCCATACCCCCCACTCTCATCTCCCATAGTGTTTGTCTACATTATATACAAATGCTTTCAGGATAATAGTTCTTGCTTAAGCATCGAACACAAAAAAAAAGTAAGGAAACCACTTATTTTCTTGAAAAACATTTTCATTCCTATGGAACAGGCTGAGACTCTTATTAATTCAACCTGTTCGATACCTACAAATTCCTCCCCCAATACAGTTTGTATAGATAATAATGAAGTAACTCTCAACTCTAAACATGTAGCGCCCCGAGCTCAAGTCACATTGTCATTTAACCCAAAAACTCAAGCTAACGTTATTCTAAAAGTCTTAAACAAGCCTTAATTATCTGATACTGCAAGGAGTCTTTTGGAAGAGTGCACAAGAATAATACTGAATAAAGTGCATTAGTAATGCTTAGTGTAGTTATGCTAGAATTATTTCTTATTCACTGTTTGGTTTGGTGTATTCAGAGTAGTTATGTATTTAACCATGCTTATCTATGTATGGATTACGTTAATATTACTAACACCATGGCTTATTTTCTGTTAGTTATATACCCTATTATACTGACTAGGATGTATAATGAATACAGATAAGTTGAAAATCCTATACACGGATTAATTTCTCTATTACATCCTACCAAAAGACCCTTAATATAATAAGAATATGAATGGAAGTAGCATAAAGAAGTACCTCCCCAGTTCTTTCAATGACTGCACGAAAACCATGCCAGCTAATTCCAACACATTACCCAACTCAAAATTGTCTTCAACAAATTCATTATTTTTCTCAACCAATTGTTCAATAATTGAGGAAGACGAAACTTCTACTTCTTGAAACATACAACACACCAGATCTGCAAATATTCAAAATTGTGTTCTTTTTTAAACCCCAACTCAGCATAACAACTGACTAAAAAAAATTTGACATACACCCAAATGACCAAATTGTTGCTAGTAATATCAGAAGAAGGAAAAGAGTACCTTTTTGAAAGTTCAATTTGTTCCCAAGTCGGAGAAGATGCACCTTCCATAGCCAATTCGGTGTGTTTGGAAGTTGTTGGAAACACACACTACGAGACAAAACAAATTACCCTTTTCCTCTCACTCCAATATGTTCTTTTGTTATATAGGGATTGGACAAAATGGACTAAATTTGAATTCATGAGAGATGATGTTTTTACTTTGTAATAGGCTAATTTCATAAATAGTCAGAGAAAATAGCCATAAATGCCTCCAACCTATATCCAAATTTCCAACTACACACTCATACTTTTATAAGAGTCCTATCACCTCTCATTGTTTAAAATTATAATTATTTCTTATTGAATGGTATGTGGCATAGTGAATGTATTTTGATAGAGTGAGGCCCAAAATAAATATTTAAATTATATTTTTATTACTTTATTTTCCTCTAATTTCTTTCTTCTTTCTAGCAACTTAATATTCATCCATGACATCTACTAAAATTCATCATCATTCTTCATGAAACACCATTATCATAGCCGATCAACACAACATAAATCATTGACAACAATTTATCCAACAATTTCACTCTCTATAATCAGAATTTATGGACCCAAAATCTTTCAAATCAAAGCAAATTTAAGTTTGAATAATCTCAATACAGTGACACCTAAATAATTTTTGTCAATAAATTTTTGATACTAGAAAAGGTTTTGGTTCTATATCAATATCCAACTGACCCACTAGATGTTTTGTAATTAATTACATGTGTTGTGATCTAATTTCTCTCAAATTTGAAGCTCAAACTCCATCAATGATGTTTTACAGAATTTTTTCAAGTTTCAGTCAACTAATTTAGTGGATAAATTTAAATTCAGCTCCAAATAATATTCTAAACTAATTTTTACAACTTGTCATTTTTCTGCAAATATGAAAGTATAGAGGACGTACTTCTTTATTTTGTACATTTTTTCTGAATATTTGATGCAAACTTATCCCAATTCCTTTTCAAATCTGGGCAAATTTTACCTATGAACTTCCCTCAATATTTTGATTCTATTGATATATTATCCACTCAAAATGGAGCTCATTTGAGGCAAGTCAAAATTGAAACTCAAACTTTTGAACAAGCTTTAATGGTGATTTTTAACTGTCATTCATATTTTCAATCTCGCGCTTCACTTTTAGTCCACAAAAAACTCCAAATAGTCATATGCTTTTCAAACCATCAACCAGCTTAGCTGCTCCTTATTCAAGAATGTAGATTCGAAAATTGCACATGAAAAACCATTGATTTCTATGGAGTCCCGACATTATTCCTATCCAAAAATTATTGTTGTGTTTTCTAGCTCACTCAACTCAGTATTTTCAGCTTTAAGTAATTACCAATAAACAATGTAATCAAGAGTTTTCAAATTTGAAGATTCAAAACTTCCATCAATATTTTTTTTTACCTTTTGGCCTTTAATGGAGTTTTAAAAATAATAAAAAAGGAGAAAGAATAAAAAAATATTTTTAATAAAATTTACACGTGGTAAATACGTGTCAAGAAAGTGGGTTTCACCAGACAAGGTGGATGTGGTTGTGACTTTTTAGGGAGGTAATAATTTTGGTTTTAAATGCTACTGATTTCCAAGTATACCAAGAACTTGCCAGTCTTTCTGGTCTGGACTTTGCATATGCTGATAATACCATTGTATACCACAGAAAGGCGAGTGAATAGGTATCAGGCCAGGTTATTTTTTTTGAGAGTCCTAAGGAGGCTACCTGTTTCATAGTTTTTTTTATTAACTTACACAACCATTTATAAGATTTAATTTTAACAACAATTATTTTTTTAAATTTAAATTATATTTATATAAAAGCATGAAGTGCTTCTAATTTATTAAACAAAAGATAGAGATACATATATCTTGAATAGTCATCAGCAAATGAGATAAAATATTTTTCACCATTCAAGCAAGGGGTAAGAAAAGGTCCACCATTTTCTATTGATTCCATCTTCAAAATATCTTCTAATTCATCATTTTAAATGAGGGGGTAATGGGACTCCCGTAAAGAAGTGATTATCTTTTCCACTTTTGATTTGAAGATTGAAAATATATCTCTTAAATTAAGGTGAATTGATAACTAGTTATAACATTAAAGTAGAAATTATAATTATCTTTTTTGATTTTTTAAAATGGATGTATATGTAAAAAAAACTTTTATTATTGTAATATTAAAAAAGTACTATTATTTATTTCATTAAGTTTTAAGGATGACCTTTTCATTTAATTTACCCAAATAAAATGGCAAAATAGGCCCAATAGGTAGATGAAAAAGGCATTTTAGGCCCAATAGATAGGTGATAAGGGTATTTTAGGCCTAATAGGTAGACGAAAAGGGCATTTTAGGCCTAATAGGTAGACGAAGGGCGTTCTTGTACCGTTTTACATAGTTGAAGGGCATTTTAGGCTCTTTTTCATTTATAATATAATTATTAGTAGTAGTTATAGTTTGTGCAATTACTATTTATGGTAACTATTACAAAATTTGTTATATCAATGAAATGGCTTGGGAGTTGTGAAATTTTCGCTGTAACATTGAAAATTAAAGCAACTTTTGAACTCGCATTGTAATATTGATACAAGTACAACTTCTGAACTAAAGGGTCGTTTGGTGTGAGGTATAAGTTATAATAGTCTCGAGATAAAAAGTAAAATTATTTTGTCCATGTTTGGTTGGAGGTATAACTTAGTCAAAGGATTATTTATCCCACCATATTTTTCTTAATAATTAGATAAGTTATCCCATATATATGGTCGGATAATTAATTTTGGAATAGCTAATTTTGAAATTAATTATCTTGGAATAACTTTTTCCCAACCAAACAACTCCTAAGTGTTGTGTCATTGTAATGATACAACAATTTACTCTGCAGGTGTGGAAAAAAGTTATTTCTTATTTATTTTCTTATGTTCAATAAGCAAATACATTTTACAAAAAAAACCATTGGTATTAGGAGCAGATCGATTAAGGTCAGCGGGGATGCCACAATATCCGCAAACTTCAGTAGAAACTTTATGTATATATAGGTATATTACAAAGATTATTAAAGTGGCATTTGAAAAATCACAATCATCGTTGTGCCACTAGTCAAGGTTGAGAATCTTACCCTGTTGAACCGAGTCCGAACCTGCCCAACTGACAATATTTTTGTTAAAATTAATTTTAACTTATAGCTTCAACTAGCCTACAATTTCTTTCACTTTTTTTTACAGTCTTTTTTTCCCCTTTCTTATTCTTAGTTTAGCCCTCATTTGCTTGCACTTAGTGAGGTTGTGAATTTGAATGGTTCAGACTTCAGTCAATTAAATTCATTTATTTTTCTATATTTTAAAATGTCTTAATGGGTTTAAATAGGCCTGAATTAATTATATCTGTGACAAAGTTTGAACCTTATTCAGACGCTATTTTAACTATCTCTTTTGTAAACAAATTTCATGCTCTCTTCGTCCAACTTTATCATTGGTTGTCCAGATTATTCACTCTTAACTGAGTAAGATTTCAAAAATTAATTACAACTATTTTGTTTCTAATTTGTCCAGTTCACAATATTTTTGTTTCTTATTTGATTGATTCTCTAATCTGCAAATATTTTTATTTTATAAATATATATTGTTCAAATATTTGTCGAATTCTTAAATATTATCCAATTATCAATATATCATTATCACTCTCCTTTCTCATAATTTGCATCATCGATGAGTACATACCTACAGAATTTATAATTATATATTAACTTTATTATCTCGTCATTCTAAGGCAGAATTATCACTATATTTTTCACAAATTTTTATAATTTTTTTGGTAAATACAAAATTTCATTCATTCAAAGTGGAATAGAGTGTAAGGAGTAGTTCAAGCTAATGCCTTCAGTAGACAAGTGAGGTAATGGCTGGCCATTAAGGCTTAAGTTACAAAAAGAAATTTTCCTAGCATGTAAAGGTCCTAAGATGTCTGCTTCTACCTCTTTTGTAGCATACATAGGAGGAACTTCCAAAAGGTCAAGCTCGCTGGATTGGACTCATTTTGCGCCTTCCCTAGCTAGTTTATCCACCTCCTTGTTCTGCTCTCTGAGTATGTGCTAAATCTAAATTAATTCCCATATCCTGCATTAAGTTTCTTTACTCAAGAATGATGTTAGCATTCAGGAGGTTTCCATTAGAAATCATAGTATAAGCAGATTAGAGTCAGATTTTATAATTTGAGGGGGTAATATTCCTGTCTCTAGCCAATTTTAAACTAATTAAGATAGCCAGGAGCTCCACCTAGATAAGGTTAGTATAAACGTATGATTTGTCAAAACTAACCTTCCAGTTTCCATGGTGATCTCGAATCAGTCCCCCAACTTCACTTTTGTTTGTGGTTTATGTGATTGATATGCCAATATTTAGCTTGGAGGTGCCTTAGTTTAGGGAGGGGGAGGGGGGTTCATTTGACATGTATGGTGATACTTTCACACTCCCTTTTATTTTTACTGCCAATGATCAAATGGTATTCAGTATCATTAGCTATGACTTAGTTTACATCAATGGGGAGCCGGCTGTCTTTGAAGTTGCATTCATTCTCAGAAAACCAAATGTGCCATAGGCTAAAGGGGATGATAGTTTACCATAGAAGTCAACTATTATATTTCTTATGTTGGATGACATCATATGTTTTCTTCCAATCATATTTAGGAGGGAGAATTTAAGGGTGGCAATGGAGAAACTTTTGCTAGCTAGGGTATTCCAGAAGGATTTTTCTTTGGGTAGTGAAAAATATATTATTTATATCTTTCCTGCCATGATTACAAAATTTTTAGGTTGAATCCAAAAGAATCCCAATATTGTGAAGGTAGTGATTTGTGGGGATCCTTTTATGGTGTAGGAGTCACAGAAAAGTTTTCATTTTTTTGGGCTTTGAAGTTTCCATATCCATAGAAATTCTTTGATGGGACAGTTATCCTCTTGATTTATGGACTTTTCTATCAGTTGTTAAGAACTTTTGTTGGTGAACTTACCAGAGTTGGAGAGGCTACAGATGAGCCCGTCCACTTTTTCATAGTCTATGTAAAGGAAGCAATCCTGTATGGTGGTGGAGATAGAAGGAAGAAGAGAGATGGATAGATTGGTAAGATCCCAGGAGTTATTTTTGAACTGGTCTTGGATCTTGAGAGTGTGCTAAGTGGCATTGAAAGGTCTTTGAAAATGGTTCCTTAAGAGACCAAAGTCATGCAATTAGGGGTCCATTAAGAAGCTAACTTTATTCCCCCTTCCAACAATCCATTTTGTTCCCTTAGTGCAATACTCCCAACTTTTTTATGCAGTTCCAAGTTCTAAAGATGATGATAGAAGGAATTTTATAGTCTCTATTATGACAATGCTTGTAGTACAGAAATCTAGCCCAAATGGATTGAGTATTGTTATACATTCTCCAAGACAGTCCAACATATATAGCCTTATTGTTGCTATTTGTTTTTTAGATCCCTAACCCTTTCTCTTTTTGGAAGGATAGTTATAGTGTCCCAACTCAAAAGATGGAGTTTTTTCCTCTTAGCAGTAGTACCGTAGATGAAGGTTCTTTGAATTCTATCAATAGCTTTAGTGATTCTAGTAGGGAGAGTAATGTACTGCACTACATGGGATGGGATTTGCCCAAGGAAGAATTTGGTAAAAATAGTTCGGCTAGTCATGTTGAGGAATTTGGTTATCCACCCATTAAGGTTTATATGCATTCTATTAATGATTAATTGAAAGTCACTATGCATAGGCCTAAAGTGGAATATTGGAAAGCCTAGGTACTTGCCAAAACAGTAACTGTTAGGGATGTTCAGGAAGTTGGAGCATGCTAAAGAGTTAGAGGTGGAGCAGTTGTTGGAAAAGAATACTTTAGAATTAGAGAGATTGATTTTTTTATCAGAGGCGGTGCAGAATACCTTGAGAATGTTTAGGATGGCATTACATGTTTAGGTATATGCTTGGGAGAAAAGGATGAGGTCATCTATAAAGAACAAGTGGGACAGTTTAGGGCCTGGAATAGAGATGCTATTGGGGTACCAAGCTTTGGTAGCAACAACACTATCAATGGTTGTAACGACCCTTCTGGTCATTTTCTGTATTTTTACTTATTTTTACCCTTTAGAGCTTTCCTATAGCTGCCCCAAGTTATTTATGACTTGTTGGAACTAACAGTTCGATTATCATATAGTTAGTTTATTTTTTAGAGCCAATTCCCTATTTTGAAGCCTTCGTAGGTTCAAATTAGCTACTGGGCAAAAAAATTAGTTAAATGACCCTGTATGACAATTTTGACTATTCCATTGGCTCCAAAACATCAATTGTAGTCTAGATGGACCTTTGGTTTAGGTCATGAGACTCCTAAACTTATTTTAGGCTATTTACCAAAAGTTAAGAAAATAACAATTGGGTATGGAAGCCACTTTTTGTTGAAACAACCTCGGATTGATTCGACAGCACCATTGAGTCCAAAACATTGAATTTAATAGGGTAACATAGTTCATTTGCACACACAAAATTTTGGATGAATCCCAAGGGGTTGGCGGAGACTTAAAAAATTCCTAGTCTCTAGCTGGTGCTTGATATCTGGTGTGATTGCTAAAGAGGTCCTTTGGGCACTTTAGAGGAGGGCAATTTCGTGGCCCTGCTCAGCCAGCAGGTACTGCTTTAGTGGCATCTAGGCGCTTTAGCGGCTGGCACTAAAATGGCCCGTGGTCCACTTTAGCGGCTTGGTTTGTGGGATGGGTACCACTTTAGCGGTGCCGGGCACTTTAGTGGTGACCTTTAAAGTAGCCAAGTGTCCGCTTTAG
This sequence comes from Capsicum chinense, assembly GCA_026120095.1. Lineage (NCBI taxonomy): Eukaryota > Viridiplantae > Streptophyta > Magnoliopsida > Solanales > Solanaceae > Capsicum > Capsicum chinense. The sequence continues at coordinate 141,355,470 of JAPEIP010000008.1, read as the reverse complement.
TGGCACCCGCGTGCTTGGGAAGGGTATAAATACCCACTTAGCCTAATTCTTCACCATTTTCATCCATTCTCTAAAATCTTAAACCCTGTAAAATGGGAGTTCTTACAAGAATCAATTATGGGTGATTGTGGATTCTAGTATCATTAATTTACACAATTTTCCATCAAATTAGAGGTAAGATTTCATTATTTTCATAGTTGATTTCTCCATATTTTACTAAAATCACCCAAATATTGGTGACATGATTGTAGTGCTATTATGGCTACAATTTATCCATTTTTGAGGATAAATGTTCCATGAGCATAGTGGGACATTGTGTTGATTTTGAATATGTGATTTCATAAATTGGCCCCACATAGAAATTTTATGTAATTCTGGACCTGAAATACAATAGTTCATATGGGTATCATTGTTTTTATTTTGATGAGTAGATTGTGATTTTGATAGCGTGGCACCTTGCGGAAGATTCTCGAAAAGGAAATTGGTAATTTAGCAGATTCTTTGGGGTTTTCTTCGGCATCCAGGTAGGATAGGTTTACCTTCTTCAAAGATTTATCTATCTCATAGTATGCTTATGATATTATGCTAGATATGGGGTAGGATCTAGGTGTTGGAAGTATGAATGAGAATATTTGATTTAGTTAGACTGTTTAGGAAATCGTAAGACCGTAAACTTGGAGTAGTTAGCATAATTATTCATGTCTTAGGTGAATTGGGATTCATGATAGATGTTTAAAATGGAAATGCCTTAATTACTCAAGCTAGGTGAAATTTCCTTAGTCATTCATGTTTAGAGTGAAATTGTCCTTAGTTGCTTAAGCTAAGGGAAATTTCCTTGTTGTTGTTTTAGGTAGGATTGCCTAGGTTGTTCATGTTTTGAAAGGATTACTATCTTGGGGGTATTTACGGCTTACTTGACATCTAGAATGACCTTAGATACCTTATCCTAGTTCGGTAGAAGTTGCCTAAATAGGATTTTAGGGATTAGAGAGGGTCCTCTAGTCCACCTTAGGTCAAGACTTGTGTTAGCCTTGTAGACTTAGTTACACATGATATATTCTTATTAATGATTACTTTGAAACTTGAGAAAATTGAATATATTTATAGAGTATGTTAGTTAGATGTTGAAATATTGATGCTAATTTTAGGTATTGCTAATGATATTGCTTATGTACGTGATTAATGATATGATTTATAAATATGACTTATGATATTATTTATATATACATGCTTATTGAGATGGCTTTCGTACTGACTAATGATATGACTCATAGATATATGAATGATGATACGACTTATATATACATGAGTATTGATACGATTTATAGATATGAATAATAATATGGCCTATCGATATGCCTAATGATATAGATATCAACGTGATTAATGGTTAATGACTTTTAGATATTATTAATGCCTTGTAAATATGAAATTGATTATAGATATGACATGACTTATAGATATGATATGACTTATGGATATGATATGACTCATAAATATGATATGACTCATAGATATGATATGGCTTATAAATATACTATGACCCATAGATATGATATGGTTTATAGAGACAATATGACTGATAGAGATGATATGACTTATAGATATGATATGACTCATAGATATAATATGACTTATAGTTATGATATGGCTTATAGATATGATATGACTCATATATATGATATGGGTCATATATATGATATGACTTATTTAGATGATATGAGTCATAGATATGATATGGCTTATAGATATAATATGGATCATAGATATAATATGGCTCATATATATGATATGGTTTATAGTTTTAATATGGCTCATAAAAATTATATGGCTCATAGATACGATATAACTCATATATATGATATGCCTTATAGGTGTGATATGACTCATAGATATGATATGGCTTATATATATGATATGACTTTTAGATATGATAAAACTAATTTATATGATATTACTTATATCTATAATTAATGACTTATAGATATTATTAGTAGCATATAGAAACATTTATTGAAGTAACTTATGAATATGACTATTAACATAGCTTATAGGTTTGGTTATTCATATGACTTAATAGATGCAGTATTGATATAGTCTATTGGGTTAATTTTTTGATATGGCTTGGTGATGTGGTTTGTTGATACAGTTTATAAATATGAGTACCGATTTGAGTCTAAAAGTTGATAATGATCTAGATAATATGAGTTTTGATTCAAGTCCGACAAATGGTGATAATGATGATGATGCTATTGAGTTTTGGTTTAAGTACGACATTAGGAATTATGTATGGGATGATACTAATCAAATAGACTCTTGGTTATGGCATGATAATTTGGTTATTTATGGCTATTCAGTTGCTTATTTTATTGGATTATACCCTCTAGGTTTATGGGGGGATGCGTTAGGTTATTTACTTTTCCACACTTATTGGCTTATGGGGGCCAATCTTATAAATTTAATGGAATGTTCTTTATGTTAATATCTCATATTCATTCATTTATTTATGTATTGTTATGTCACCTAAACTACACCTCCAATAAAAGATAAAGTGGCCGCAACAAAATATAGTAACTCAATTCAGGTTGGGGTTGAACCCACAGGGAATACGTGAACTATCTCTCAAGTTTGCTGAAGTCACAGAATGCAAATAAGGGGTTTGCTGTTGTAATCTGTAAAAAGTAATAAGATGTGGAATGATTTGGTTGTAATCAATTAGAAACGAACACTAGGACTGTGTTCCTTATTGTTTCTCGACTTCGTAGGTTTATCATGCCCTGTTGAACCAACCCAATATCTTGCATGCATAATCTGATAAGTTATATACATCAATTGTCTTTTGGACTCGCTGGAGAATTTCACTCTTTACTTTTTGAGACTCAGAGTATCTCTTTACTAACCCTTATCCTAGATCCCAGATTAACTATTACCTTTTGAGTCTCTAGTCAATCAGATAAAGATAATTATCTTAAGAAAATAAAGATAATTATCTTATTTTGACAATTAACTCCAAATTGCTGCAGTGATTCTTTTCCTACTCTTTACCTTTCTTGTGAATCAAGTAGTGAATATAGGAGGGATCCAAACGTTTGCAACCACTAAGAAATTTATTAAACTGAAGATGATCACAGTATATGCAAGAATATCTTCCAGGGTTCCCACAACCCTAGTTAAGAAAGTTAGCCTCTCATCGTTGTGAAGCAATCAATGGAATTTATAATTGAATGCATTAATTCAATCTCACAAGAATTAATGACTAAAATCCAAAGTATCGAATTGGATAATCAGCCAAAGTCAAGAACAAAGCAATCCCAAGATCAAAATTGAATCTCGTAGTCATATATATGTTTGTAAGTAATAAAAGTGCGTCAACTAACTAAAAAACATCAAAAGGTTATTTATAGAATATAAGGAAACCCTAGGAATCAAGTCCTAAACAAAAGAAGAAAGTTAACATCGGTGATCACCTATGGGGCCACCTACGGGGAGTAGTTGGCACCTACAGGGCGTAGGTGGCACCTACGGGGCGCAGGTGGTCCAACGCAGGTGAACAGGACCCAAACACTCCTAAAACTCTCTGAAATTGCTGATTTATATCACCTACGGGGTGTAGGTACTACCTATGGCCCGTACCTGATGTAGGTGACAATAAATTTTCTTCAGCTTCTGAATCTCTAATCCTAACTTTTTGGCACTTATTCCGACACCTACGCCATGTAGGTAGTACCTACGGGGTATAGGTACCCACGTAGGTAGTCCAAAATCATCATTTTCCTTATCGTTTCTTCTTTTCAGCTCCAAAACCTGATTTCTTGCAAAACACAATACAAAATACATCATATCTAATAAAAAATCCTAAGTAACTTGCATATTTTTATCGTTTTAAGCATCAAAAGTGCTACAAAATCATAGCACATCAACGCCCTCAACTTAGAACATTTACATGTCCTTAGGAAACACAACGCAACAAAAAGACAATGACTCTTAACTAGGAGAAACCTAAGCTATCTGCGACAATCAATTATCAATTTTAAGCTAAAAACATTACCCCCTCCTATTTTAACACTTCAAATCCAACTGTGTGTAACAATGAAGCATAACAATATGACACAAGGGAATCAAGATATGGCATTACATTAGCAACAAACAACCATGAATATGTACAAGTTACACTACTCAAATAAGTAAGCAACTAGCAACACAACCCATGTGACCTTACATCAAAGAAGTCCCAATCACTCATATGAAATCATGCATGTTAATGTAGGAATGTATCAAGAGACACCCACACTCATAAGGATATTCCAATAAATGTGTATCAAATACATAGGCTCACACTTATTTTTTTTTATCTTAGCTTACAGACAGTCGGGTTAGGATCACTATAGGACTTTACTCAGCTTGTAATGTAGGCTTGGGGGTTGGTATGGTACATATGGATATTTTTAGTGACTAAGCCTCCTTGGAACTAAACTTATTTTGGGGGTCCACTAATCAACCAATTTCTCTCATTCCACCCTTATTTCTCCCTTTTATTCCTTTGTTGCACATTTAGGTTGGGTGTGGTTTCTTTTATAATTTTGTTGCTTTTCTTTTATCTTTTTCAACTTTTTTTCTACCACCCCCAACCCTAATTACTTTTTCTCTTATTTACCTTTCTTCATACCCATTTTACACTATGCACCTCTATAATAACCACCCTCAACTTAGTTTATTTACCTGAGTTAAGGTGTACAATGCCCAAGGTGAACCAGGGCCAAAATAGGCTCATTGTAACACAATGGGAAGGTGAAAGGTGAAACAAGAAAAATAGGCTATACATGCTCAAAAATAGGGATCAAGGGATACTTATTCACATTAGGAAGATCATTTATGCTAAAAGTAGACTAATTTCAAGAACGAACGATGGTCCTTTCCTAACTGACTATCCTACAACCTAGGCAAGACTAAATAAACATGTTCTAGATTCAACACACATAAGAAACAAAGTAGTATCTCTCTCACACATAGCATAAGATTGCATCATAAGATACTATCTATCCGATTCATATACAATTTAGCTATGATTATTCTATCCTAAATCCTAATGCCACAATGAGATTCACAATGTTCATACATATATACATATGTGGTTTTACAGGAGGTGTGGTTCTATTTTTAAGATCAAGATCTAGCTTTTTTCGAAGCATAATCGTAAGAACCATTACTATGCAATGGTTTAACTATCTCATCATATTTTTTGATTCCATCACTCTTGAAATTCATGATTACTGCAGCTAATGCCTCAAACCCAAGCCTCTCTTCAATAGGCATAGTCTCTATATCAACATCATCATTAATAGTATCTATCATCGACACCACTCATATATTATCTGGCTGCTGCATTGTCATACATATATATAACATACTTACTTATCATTCATTCTGAAAGTTATCTCTTCTAAGCCCATATCGATCAATACCCTATCTATGGATAGGCAGGGTCTACCCATTATAACAGAAGCTTGCACGTCTACTTTATAGTCAAGAATCATGAAATCTATTGGGAATATAAAGGATGCCACCTTCACTTCTATATCACATAAGACACCCACTGGTTTCTTTATAGATGAGTTGGCCATTAATAGATTCATGGATATGGATTTTAGTGTACCCATCCCCAATAGTTTTTATACAATGAATAACATCATGTTTATGTCGACTACCAGATCACACAAAATATGTTGATATAGAAAGTTCCAATAGAACATGAAATAGTGACAACCCTAGGATTATCTTTCCTTTTTACAATGGTTTTAAAGAGATGGCACTACTATGGTGCATATTATTATTGGGATCATCGGTGAACAATTCAATACCATCATCACTTTTATAATCATTATCTCTATATGTCAGCTTCTAAAACTCTGCCTCAGGTGTCTTATCAATTGCAGGATTATAATTCTTTGACTTCTTAGTAGTAGGTATATGGAGATCACTAATATGGGTACCACTCTTTGGTAAATGCTCGGTAATAATCGATAGTTGAAGGACTATAAGCCCTGTTATTTGGAAGGGTACCTTTCTGCCTTTGGTTTAACGTAGCAAACATCTACCCATACCTTGTCTCTAACTGCTTGATAGAAACCATATGAGAGTCATCCTTCTGTGTAAGACATGAGAGGTCGACATTAATATCCTTAAGGTATGACTCCTGATTCTCTTGACCCTTCACCAATTTGGATAACAATGCCTCCATCCTTGATTCTGTATCACAGTTGCCTAGCAGAATATACCCGTCTCCCTTCTCCTTGTAATTATTTTTCATCTCTATGCACCATCACTCTCTCTATTGCCATCTCTATATCTGTCACCATAATAGTTCTGACCTTGGTTTTCTATCCCTCAAGCTTAGAAACCTGCAAACTCACAATCCATATACTTAGCCTCCTTCTCTAAGTCTGAGTCTAACACATAAGCTCTGGAGGCTTACCTCTGCATACTTACTATGTTTACCTTTTAGAAACTAACTACTATAAACTGCTTAGCAGCCCAATACCTGTCTTCAATTATGCAATCTCTGCTCTCTGATTGCTGCAAGCTCTAATAGCATAAGTTCTAACACCCCTCTCAGCTTTCTGCATATACCACCCCCAGTTAGTGAGAGTAATCTAGTCTAGAACCTTAGTAACTGCTTTCCAGCATACTCTTATAATTGTTCCTCCAGTGATGGTGTCTTCCATATCTCAAGAATTGATGTTCAAGGCTCTACAAAATATCTCCTATAAGATCATCCCTAAAATTTGGTGATTGGGCATCATGCTAAGCTTCTTCTTAAACCTGAACCAAGCCTCATAGATCGACGTAGAATGAAGCTGTCTAAAATTATATCTCTCATATTTAAGTTACAAAATCTTGGCTAGAGAAAAGAACCAATTTAAGAATTGCTTGCTCAACTCGTCCTATATGGTGATAGATCCTTTTAAAAGTTCTCCCAACAATAAAGAAACTTCTCCAGTTAGTGAGAAAGGAAACAACCTCAGTCTAAGTTCCTCTTGGTCTACCCCTGAGATAGTATATGAAGTATAGATCCTCACAAAGTTGGCGAGGTGCATAATAGCATCATTTATGGTCGCACTTAAAAATACACCTTTTAAGTTTCAGAGCTGGATCATAGCACTTGTTACATCGAATTTCACATTGAGGGTAGTACAGGAGGAATAATAGTCCCTACTTCTGGGGGCTCAATGTATCCCATGTCTTCCTCATCATCATATGGATAAAAATACTAGAACTCTAGGATAACTTGAGCCTGAGCTCTACGAACTCCATCTCAATTTCTACCGAGTGTTGGTCGACGATCAACTACCATCCTTGTCCTGGCTCGCTCTACCTGCTGAGTCAACGGGGCTTTCTCAGCCTCTCTTCTCTGATTAGCTGCCTTTACTTACATTTTTTCCATCTCTTTATCAATAATATTTTATGAATAACCTAGTACAAGCAGAGATAGAACATTCAGTTCATCCCAAACTCTTCTTGGTTGTCTGTACTTATGGGATCTACCATCATATGATTAGACTGTAACATTCTCTCCCGATTAGGATTTAGTGGGAATAAGGGATTGCCTTGACTCTTGGTGTTAGGCATACGGCGACGTATACCAACCATAAATAGAAAAGAAAATACCTTCAAACTCCAAAAACTTCAATCAATATAACACCGTCTTCCCTTGTAACAGTGCCAAAATTTTGATCAATACCCAAACTACACCTCCAATTGAGGATAAAATAGTCATTGTCAAGTATAATTACCCAACTAGGTTGAGGTCTAACCTACAAGGAAGACTTGTATATATTGTCATGACCTGAGACTACCCCCTAGTCATAACACGATGCTTAGAACCACATGTGATCCTAAGCTAACCGATGTACTGACATACTGCTTGAGCAACTAATTTAAAATTTATATAAAAGCTAATTTTGCTGAACAGAAGCATAATCATTAGATCATATGAATCAATATGATACTGTAAAAGTTTACAACATGATAAATCTGAAAAAGGAACTTGAATTACATATAATGACTATGAGTGACTATCTATGAAGACTTTACTAATACTTAATATAGGTATCTTGGACATGAGCCCAACCATCCTAAATCAATACATACAAATAAGAAAAATACAATACAAGAACTACAACTGACTTGAGTCCTCAAAATAAAGGAAATCATCACCTATTGGCTGACCGTGGCGTGTGGGTTACATCTAGTACCTACATTATGAAACATCACAACCACAGACACATAATATACTGAGTATGTGAGACGTGTACAAATCATGATAATACTTTAATCATTACTTTAAATTTGAGGACATAAACCCTTTGCTAAAATATGCATATAAATTATGTCTATATGTAAAAACTGCAAGGAATAGTGAAATTTCTAATTCATGAGCTTAAAATATTTTTGTAATTTGAGAAGCGGTAGAAACATGATTACCATATGTAAATCTCAAGTTAAAGTTGAATAGGCTATAAAATCATACTGAGGATCATGTATGAATACTGAGCATGAATGCATGAACATGTAAAACAAATGCAAAACCAAGCATAAAAATGTACTAAAATGATATGAATAACTAATATATGGACACTTGGTCATAAAAACCTGAATTGATATAATCTGAATACTGATCTAAGACTATGAGAGCTAATGTTTAATGGACATGCCCCATTATGAGTTATCGCGGTACAACTTGTAACCCCAGGTGAAAGGTGTTAGTACCTTGCCATGGATACTGACACTGGCTATATGGATCCACTAAACTAGTGTCTCAAAGGACTAGGGTGTCACCCTAAAGTGGAAGGTTCCCCTAAAAATGTATTTACCTTATACTGGCAGGGAAACCTCCCATAAACTACGCTGGATTCTTAGTTCTGGAACTTAGGAACTGCTACTAAAGGTCTTACCCTAAGCTGGTAGATAATCCTTCATCTCTGTGTTTACTCGGTGCTAATTTCTACTCCAAACTGATCTGACACTGATAATGATGTGGGTTTACCATGATTCGGATTGTTAAATGCTCAACATGATAATAATCTGAGTATAATGACACAAACATGATCTGAATGACTTGTAACTTAAAATTTGTAACATGCATGACTATCTAGGTAACGGGTGTTCATAACCCACCAGCATTGAAAAATATAATTAAATATAATAATTTCAAGGTAATGACATTATAAGAAATTTCATGACTTAAACTCAAGAATCCAACAATTTCATCAATGTAATGAATAATTATGATTAGAGTATGAAAGAATGCTTGAATTTATGAGAAAACACTTGTTCTTGGTTGAATTCAACAATTACATGGAGGAATCATGGAATTTATAATTTCATGGAATCCTAAATAAAAAAGTGAATTAAACTTGAAATTAGGAAAACTTTGGGACTCAATGGGTGAAAGGAGACCATTGATGAATATCCAACATACCTGAATTTCTTGACTCTTTGAAGGGAACATGGATTTGGAACCTTGAAAGTTAAATTCTTTGAAGAAACCTTGATTTTTTTTCTTGAGAAATTAGGAGAAGAGGGATTGTGTATTTGGTATATTTTGGGGTTATGGGATAATGAAATCACATTTATATTAGTTATAGGATTGTTTAGGACATAAATGACCAGTTTTGAAGTATCCTAGGTTTGGACCCTTAAAAAATTTCCTGGAATCCCATTCTTCAGACCTAATATGACTCATGGTACGAACGGTATTCTGGGGACGAGTGGTGAAGTACTGTCATAAACTAACTAGTGTTAGTTATAGGGATGGTTTTTGTCACCAAAATGGATACGACTTAGGGGTGAGTGTCTTATGGTTGGGTATGAGTCGTTTAGGTGACTTGTAAGGTAGACAGTGTTTGATCCTCCTGGTATTACATTTTGCTAGGGATACGAATCATATGTTGAGGTTAATACTTGGATGGATGAGTGGTATACTGGACAATATCTGATCCATGGTTGAGGTTTGGTTATGATTAGGTGGGTATCAATCATAAGGAAGGTTACAACTAGTAAGGAGGTCAGTCGTAACCCTGTGTTGAGTTTTTATGGGATTTAAGTAGGGGTATTTTGGATATTTCCCTACTTACCCTAATAAGGATCCAGGACTTCTAATACACTTAATAGGTTATTTACCCTATTACTTTACTCTTAAATACTTAGAAACTCTTCCTAAACATATCATAATTCTCTCAAGAGATTTTGGGGCAAAGAGCTAGGGTTTCAACTAAGGGATTACTTTGGGGCTTGTCATGATGAATCCTTTCCATCAATCTTCTAAGTTTAAGGAGTGATTCTCTACCCTACTTGTAATTTCAATTGAAGGCATGGTTACATAGTTGATTTCATGGTTTTTCTCTTACATGATTATGGTTTTCAACTATTGATTTGGGGGTTTTGATGTTAAATGCTTGGTTATGATTTCTTATGATTTTAATTATGTTTTATATGCATTAACGATGGTTTTGGACAATTGAATTGCTTGGTAATGGGATAATGGTAATAGAATTTGGTTTTGGATATATTATGCCCCCAAGGTGTTTGATAAAAGCTTATAAAGATATGTTCATTGCATTGACTTATTTTTAATGGAACTCTTGTTTGTTTTCAGCTTATATATAAAACCTTAAATATTTTTCAATGGTTTATGACAGTGCCCAAGAATACACGCAAGTGTACGTGGTCTATCAAGTAGTAAAGTTGCCGAATGAAAGCCAAGTATCGATTCCATAGGGACTTGGTTAAACAATGATTTGATTTCAGTTCACAATATAGATTAAATTGGTACAAGAGTAACCGAGAAGAGAGTTTGATAATGTTACTAAAACTAAAGTTATAATGCAAAAGTTAAAGTCTTGAAACAAGCAATGGAGGAAAACCCAGGGTTAAAGCACTTTGAACAATCATACTATGTTATTGAACTTCATTCGTTAACTTACTTATCTTGGTTGTTGATTCATAGGGTTAATTGCATGATCATGGTCTTTCGACCTCTAATCGTTTACCTAATATAGACATTACAAATACATCGTTGAGCGGGAATGCAATAATCCAATTAAGTGTTTTACACTATCATCCTATGTCTGAATCAAGTAAGTCATTAAGTACATCCCTGTCCTAGTCACTAATTTGAATTCCTTATTTTATAAGGGAATACAAACCCTACTTTATTTATCCCCATGTTCTATATCCCTATTCCCTCTCCCGAGATCAAAAGGTCGACAATATATGTATTTTATGGGCGATCAATCTCCAAAATAATTATAATAAAAATAAATAAACAGCCAAATATGATGAGCAAGTCAAACGAAATTAATCCAAAATAATAGTAGTCATGTTCTTGGCTTTAACCCCGAAAAGGAGTTTTTTTTAGCCGATAATATTCATAATCACGATCAAAATTATTGAATACATGATATGAATAATTAAAGGCTAATTAAAGAATGAAAAAATAACCAAAAAGTAGTGGCAGCTCAACAACAATACTCCACGACGTCACCAACGTGTCCAAGATTCTCCAAAAGCTTCTCCAAAGTGTGTAAAGTAGTAAATATTTATAGTGCCTCATACCTAACCTTATCCAAATACTTCTAGAATTAAAGAATAGCACGTGATCTAAGTTATCCCCACCATCCTCCTATTCATGTGTGCATACAATATATTACTAATATGACAAATCCATAAGCCATGTATAATTTGGATATGTTGTGCAATTTGAAGTAGTGAAATGCAGCATGAGTTACATGCAGTAATACACTGAAATAGAGGGGGCGACGCATGCTCATCACACACATACATAGGAATTGCATCTCCTAATATTTTATAAGGTAGTGGAGCACTGAACTGGAGTAGACGTCGAATGCTCATCGCGCGCACACACTGGCAGTGCATCCCAAATTTCGGTTAAGTCTTTATCGTCCCATCTTTAACCCTTTGTATCGTGGTGTATTTCCCATGGATTTACAGCATTTCTAACATAAATATATCACCATATTAATCTAAAAAAGATTTATACAATATCACACACCACATATTAGAAATCATAACAACATAATATTCTTAACGGCGAATTAAAATAATAGCTAAGATAAGGCTAATTCGCAATAATCTTCACTTATTGTTTTGTCTTAAGACTTGACTCACTTGAACTTTGCATATCACAAACAACTTTTTACACATATAATTACACTATTAAAACCATTTGGAGTCCTTTTAACACAATAGAATCCAACGAAACCAACTAGACACACACCTAGCTCAAGCTAGTAAAACTAGTTTTCTCGATTGAACTCTAAATGACTGAATTAAGCACAAACTTATTTGGAAAACATGGTGTACATTATAATCTCATACTTGGACACTTAAATGCTTATTTTTATCAAGATCAACACGTTAACTACTCAAGTTACTCTGAAAACAAGGCGAAACGAGCTAGAATAATGACACAGAAGTGTATAAAACCATCTTAGATCATCACCCAAATCTTCGTCCTCGAACAACTCTTTACGCTAAGCATAAAAAGATGAGGTGAAGCTACACTTCTACTAAAATCAAGACACTCAAGCTAGTACTACAATGACTACATAGAATGCAAGTTTCCACACTAAGCATGTTATATACACAATTGTAAGATCAAGAATACTACTTCGAAACATCCTAACCTCAATAATTGACTAAATAAGTGGAAAACTCATTCATATTGTAGCACCCCAATTTTTTGAATCGAAATTCTACACAATGCTCATGACCCCGAAGGACCACAAGCTAACCCATGACTGATATCTCTACCTGTACACTGCATAATATAACTTAAAAATATGGAAAAATGTACTGAATGGACATAAGGTTAAAATCTGAATAAACATCTGATAAGACAATGTCTGAAAATGGTATAACAATACCAAAACACATCTACAATAACTGTCTGACATGCTATAGTCCGGAAAGCCTCTAAACTGTCTGAATAAGGAGCTGATGGGACATGTCCCCAACTAACTCCATCTAGCAACTGAACTAAAATAGTAAACCAAACAATAATCATATCGTCCTCGAATGAGAAGGACTCACTGCAAACTCTGAACATTGGAATGCTACTACTGATCTGGAGCTCGTGCCTCTGAACCTATGGTGTAACATAAGATAAAGCACCATAGCGTAAATGCGTCAGTACATGTAAATGTATTAAGTATACGAGTGAGGTAGGCTAAATGCAAAGGGTTATATGCATGAACAATACTGACTGATATGAACATGAGAATACATACATGTATACGTAACTGTAACTGAACTCGTAGAGATACTGACTTCTGAGTCTGAATACTGATAACATGAGTGTACTGATACTGAGATACTAAATAGATGATTGACTATTTTTGACAGTTTGAATTATGAAGAACTGGTCTAATTGACTGTGTCTAACAATCTTAAAACTGAATACTGAGTATGTAAATCACTAATAAGTGAGGAACTAATACTATATTACTAAATATTGAGGGACTATTACTATGTTACTAATACATGACTAACTATTTACGATAGTTCTAATTATAAAGAACAGGTCTGGTTGACTGTGTCTGACAGTCCTAAAGCTGAATACTGATATCATGAATTCTGATAACGGATGTGACTGATAACATGAGTTTTAAGAATTGATATAACTGATAGCATAAATGACTATATCTGACGGTCCATAAATCTGAAGGAACTATCTAAGTTCTATTCTATTTTTGAGTTGACTGTATCTAACAGTCCTGAAATCTGAAGAACTATCTGAGTTCTTTTACTGAGACTGGGACTGAAACTGAGACTGTGGGAAGTAGTTGTCTAACTCACATGCCACAGTAACACATATAGCTAAGTTGGGGTCCAGTCTCTACCCCAACTAGAGGGGTGTCAATACCGTGCCACTGGTAAGGACAGCTGTGAGTGACCCTTATCAGGCAGGTACTCAAATGAAAATGGTAGGAACCTTAAACTGATAGGTTAAGCCACCTCATTAACCCTAATATAATAGGTTAAGATATCTCAACCTATGCTGGCTAGGTAGTTCTGGAATACAAGGACGACTGCTAAGAATTACAACCTGAACTGGCAGTTGAGTCCCCATTCTTGGGTTCACTCAGTGCTAACTTTTACTCCCATCTAAAGGACAGTGAACTGAATAACTAAGCTGAACTGAATAACTGAACTGAAGTGAACTGATTAGCTGGACTGATACTGATAAACTAAACTAATACTAGTTATATTGTTTAGCAAAGAAAAACTAAGTTTACTAGATTTCGATGACTGATGGAATGTACTGAGTTCTGAGAACTGATTGAGAGTACTGAAGTTTTTGAGATTAACTGTGAATACTGAGATTGCTGAGGTTACTGAGCATTGGGATTATTGAGATTACTGAGTTTTCCTGAGTCACATGACTGACTGAATTCTATAGATCATGGCTTTATTGAGAGTATCATGATAACATGACATGACTTGAGGCACACAACTATATTTTTGGGTACAAGTACCCCCAGGACTCGATGGAAGAAAACTGGCACAACTTGACTTTCTTGAGTAAATGACCATCAATAACTATACATAATACATATGTGAGGGATTTCATGAAGTACATGATCATCATAATATCTAACATGAATAGGAATGCTTATAATCAAGTCATGAATCTCATATTCTAATATCATGGGCATTCCGACAACATATACTGTTCGTAACGACAACATGAAAGCCATTTAAGCATAAGGGAATGTCAAACATGTAACATTTAGTTCATATTGAAATGATTTGGGGATAACTCTTGTGATACTTCAAAATCATGATCTTGTTCATAGTAGGAAGGCATATAGCCAAACTATGAATCCATTCCCCAATCATCATGTACATTCTATTAACACATATATTGCACAACAATGACAAGTGAGCTCTTTGAACATAGTAGACTAGCATGAATTTATCATATAGTTCACCCCTAAGTTATAATACATTATTTTTATCATTCTAGCTATTTTATCAAACACCTTACCTGCACAATGTTGAG
Source organism: Capsicum chinense (assembly GCA_026120095.1). Lineage (NCBI taxonomy): Eukaryota > Viridiplantae > Streptophyta > Magnoliopsida > Solanales > Solanaceae > Capsicum > Capsicum chinense. Next base: position 141,340,388 of record JAPEIP010000008.1, on the reverse strand, counting down.
CATAGGTATACTTAACAAATTTAGAAATCTTAAACCACCCAAATTCATGGGTTTCCAACTAACATCCCCATACATTTCTTGGAAACACATTTAGATACCTTCTTGAAACATAATTAACAACCATAAACATGAACATAATCACACAACCACATAAAGATCATAATATATTATTTATAACATAGTTCTTGAGCTCCACGGATGAAAGGGATCCGTGGATGAACATTACGAATACCTTATTTCTCAATTTCATGAAGATTGATTGATAGAATTGCTTGAGCTTGAATTTTCTATGAAAACCCTAGCTTGTGTTCTTAAGAGGATTTTGAAAGAAAGAATATGTTTTGGTGAAATAAGGGCTTAATTTTGTGTTTAGGCATTATATAGGGGTGGAAAAAGGACTATTTTTATCCCAAAAATGGACTTTTGAGTCACCTGGACACCCATATGTGCGTCGCACACCTAAAGTTAGGCGATGTACTCCACTTCAAAAACACATAACTTCTTGCTCAGGTGTCAGATGCGAGCAAAATTGGTATCGTTGGAAAGATAATTCAAAGATCTTTCGTTTGATATAAAGTAGGACCTATAATTTAATATATACAAAGAGTTATGACCGATTGAAGTTGACCTAAGTTTTGACGCTCACTAAAGCTTGAACGATAGGAAAACTATCAACTTATACTTGAGTTAGGGAACCTCTATGATCTAAATTCATGCTCAAATAGATTCCCACACTACATAATTGATTAACACACTAAGTTTACATATGATTTGAGGCTTTTGAACTGTCTACGCCTAGGAATGATGGATTTTCATTCTAGTCCAAAATGAGGGGTATTACAATATCTCCCCCTTAGGAACATTCGTCCTCGAATGAGACTAATTGAGATGAGAGATGAGACAACTGACATAAATATTGAGCATGAATGACTGATCATGATTTCATGAATGACATGACTAATAAGCTATACATATCATACTGAATATGTATATTTGATACATGCATAACAGATTCATAAGTACATGAGGGAGAGTACTAATAAGCTGATCACACATATCTAATGCGCGAATATATGACTGAACTAGCTCATGAACATGCAATATATATGCAATGGTAAAGATACCGAGTTTGAACTGGGAACTAAGCATGGAATTGAACACAAAGTTTGTACTGAAATTTTAACATGAGAATGAGTAAGCTTAAAGAAGACTGCTACCATGAATTGAAAATACAGATGAGTCTGAGATTGATTACTCAATATGTATGAGCGGAGACATAAGAACATAACTGAATTTGGAATGTGATACATGAACTGAACTGAGATATTGAGTACTTGGCCTAGGACTAAGTTTTGAAGCTAGAGGCTCGGCTCATAAGCAACACTTCCTCTAAGATAGATTCATCAAAGAAAATGACATGTTTAAATCATAAAAGTTTAGGGGATATAGTGTATATCCCCCTTGGGACACTATGTCCCATAAAGAATATTGGACTGACCTTGCTGAGATATTAAGGAAGTTGAGGAGATACACAAGGAACCTAGGTACGAAATTATGATTGATTATCTGAGATCTAAAATTGAAGCGTGATGCACGAATGCATAGACATACTGACTTATTATATTAACTGAGTAATTGGTAACTGAACACTGGGTATGCAAGACTGAATTGTACTTAATCTGAGTAGCTGGGCTGAGGCCATAAAGTATTATGCATATTAGAAGGGACTGACTGAGTAACATGAGGTAACTCATCATGGATTTCATGAAAGCTATATTATCTGAAAAAGCAGGACTAAGTGTATTACATAATTTGAAAACATTCTATAGACTGAGGTATTGGAATACCTATAACTGAGTAGCTGATAATTGTATGCTATGATCAGGCAAGTCTAAAACTGAGCTGAATTTTTGAGTTGAATACAAATTTGAAGCTTATAGTATAACTTAAGACTGTAACTGGGATCCATACTGGAACTAAATGCTAGGTCACAATAACTAAATATTGAAACTGAGGTTTTGACTGATACTGAAGTGCTTAATTCTAAGGCTGAGCAATTAAGAGTACTAAAACTATAACTGAGATGGCAACTGAGTTATGATAGTCGCATAATGAAGGATAACATAAGTCAAGGATCTGAATATACATTCACACTCTGAATTTTTTCTAATAGCTAAGTACTACCTCTTGCTAGGCCTTTCCTTTCATACTAACAGAAATTCAAGCCTATCTTTGTATCTACACCTTCGTATAAAACATACATGCAATAATCTACTCTTAACATAACACATTAACTCTCTACCATCTAAGCAATTTCTCAACACTACACTACTCTCATAAAGAGATCTCATGAAGGGTTAAACCAGGAGAACCTGAAACATAAATAGATACTGACTAAATTTAACACAAGACTGAAACCTAAGGAATAGAATATCAATAACATGGATTTATCAAAAAGGTCTGAACTAAGTATATACATGACATAGTCTAAGTTTATTTCATTAGTGGGGGTGTAGCATGAGTCATGGAAACTGAGTATACTGGGGAGTATGATACGTGTACATGAGTCATGAGCTGCATGACCAGAGTATGGAATTTTGGAGTTCATGGAACATGATTTGTAACACTAAGTGAGCTGGAACTGAACTCCCTATACTGGGAACTAAAAGTGCACACGATTCTATAGAATGTGTTTGAGTATAAGCTGTATTCATGGAATAGAGAGATGAAGCATGCATAGGCATCATGCTGACTGGAGTGCAAAATTTTACCTTAAGATAAGGATGGGTCGGGAATCATCTTCCCTAACTGCTTTTTTGTTCATACTGGCACTACTACTGGAATTCTGAGAGCCTGACTTGGATACTTGATCTACCATCTCCACCTTGGCTTTAAGCCATCATCATAACTCTGTGAACACTAAACTAATCTCTAAACTGAACTGCAATCATCATCACATGCTTACACTCTGATCAATACATGCTCACCTTACTAAACACATCATTTGCGTCTGTTTCCTTATATAATTCTAATATCACATTCACACCTTTATTCTTAATTTCAAGTCACTAACATTAAATTTCTAACTCACACTGTTCAAGCCTACTGATTTATTCTAGTGTAACTATCCCTATGAATACATAATCTATTCAATCTAGATATCGTATCCCAACTTGTCTACAGCTAAACTCCTCGGTTCATGCTTCTAACTCTAGGTCACATGCTATTATAGGATTTTGAGAAAGGATATGATGACATATCTTAATCTTGGTTCAACAACGAGTTCTTATGATCATGAATGAGATCCGTACAACTTTGGAACATAACCTAATTAGTGGGATACTGTCTGAGAAAGCCCTATCTTTAGGAATTGAGCTTCATTATTTCTGTTACCTTGAAAGTATGGTGGAATTAACATGAGTGAAGCATGATGCAAATCCACATGAGTTTCTTAGAGAACCTTGCTATAGCATGATCTGAGACATGAAAGAAGGGAAATTGTTCCTAAAACATCTCATAGTCTCCTGCACATATGTGTGGTGCACAACACACGCATGTACAAGAGTCTTTTAGATCTAACTTTCAGACTTCCTAGGACTTTATTGAACCTTAGGCTCTGATACCAAGTTTGTAACACCCTAATTTTTTAAACTAGAATGCTACATAGTGCTCATGACCTTGAAGGACCACAAGCTAACCCATGACTGATATCTATACTTGTACATTGTATAATATAACATGAAAATACAGAAACATGTACTAAATGGCCATAAGGTTTAAATTTTAATAAACATATGATAAGAGAATGTCTGAAAATGGTATAACAATACCAAAACAAGTTTGAAATAACTATCTGATATTCTATAGTCTGGAAAACCTCTAAACTGTCTGAATAAGGAGTTGATGGGACATGTCCCCAACTAACTCTATCTAGCAACTTAACTAAAATAGTAAATGAAGCAATAATCATATCGTCCTCGAATTAGAAGGACTCACTAAAAATTCTGAACACTGGAATGCTACTGCTAATTTAGAGCTCATGCCTTTTAACCTATGGTGTAGCATAAGAGAAAGCACCATAGTGCAAATACGTCAGTACATCTGAATGTACTGAGTATAAGAGTGTGGTAGGCTAAATTCAAAGGGTTATATGCTTGAACAATACTGACTGATATGAACATAAGAATACATACATACATACATAACTGTAACTGAACTCATGGAGATATTGACTACTGAGTATGAATACTGACAACATGAGTGTACTGATACTGAGATACTGAATAGATGAATGACTATTTTTGACAATTTGAATTATGAAGAACTGGTCTAATTGACTATGTCTAACAGTCCCAAAGCTAAATACTAAGTATGTAAATCACTAATAAGTGAGGAACTAATGTATTACTAAATACTTAGGGACTAGTACTATGTTACTGATATATGAATAACTATTTATGTCATTTCTGATTATGAAAAACTGGTCTGGTTGACTGTGTCTGACAGTCCTAAAGCTGAATACTGGTATCATGAATTCTGATAACTGATATGACTGATAACATAAGTTCTGAGAACTGATAAAACTGATAGCATAAGTGACTGTATCTAATAGTCCATAAATCTGAAGGAACTATCTGAGTTCCATTGTATTTCTGAGTTGATTGTATCTGACAGTCCTAAAATCTAAAGAAATATCTGAGTTCTTTTACTGAGATTGAGACTGAAACTAAGACTGTGGGAAGTAGCTATCTAACTGACATGACATAATAACACATATAGCTAAGTTGGGATCCAGTATCTGCCCTAACGGGAGGGGTGTCAATATCGCATCACTAGTAAGGACAACTATGAGTAACCCATATCTGGCAAGTACTCAAATGAGAATGGTAGGAACCCCAAACTAACAGGTTAAGTCACCTTATCAACCCTAATCTGACCGGTTAAAATATCTCAACCTACACTGGCTACGTAGTTCTAGAACACAAGGATGACTGCTAAGAATCACACCCTGAACTGGAAGGTGAGTTCCCATACTTGGGTTCACTCGGTGCTAAATTTTTCTCCCATTTGAAGGACAGTGAACTAATAACTAAGTTAAACTGAATAACTGAATTGAACTAAACTGATTAGCTGCACTGATACTGATTAACTAGACTGATAGAAGTGGTATTGTTTAGCGGAGCTAAACTAAGTTTACTAGATTTCGATGACCGACGAAATGTACTAAGTTCTGAGGACTAGTTGAGAGTACTATAATTTGGGAGATTAACTGTGAATACTGAGGTTGCTGATGTTACTGAGCACTGAGATTACTGAGATTATTGAGTTTTTCTGAGTCATATGACTTATTGAATTCTATAGATCATGTCTTGGCAGAGAGTATCATGATAACATGACATAAATCTAGGCACACAACCACATTTTTTTGGGTATAAGTACCCCAGGACTCGATGGAAGGAAACTGACAGAACTTGACTTTTTTGAGTACATGACCGTTAATAACAATCCATAATACATTAGTGAGGGATTTCATGAAGTACATGGTCATCAAAATATCTAACATGAATAGGCCTGCTTATAATCAAGTCATGAATCTCATATTCTAATATCATGGGCATTTCGACAAAATATACTGTTCATAATGATAGCATGAAAACTATTTAAGCATAAGGGGATAACAAACATGTGAAATTTAGTTCATATTTTAATGATTTGGGGATAACTTATGTAATACTTCAAAATCATGATCTTGTTCATAGCATGGAAGGCATATAGACACACTATGAATCCATTCCCCAATCATCATGTACATTCCATTAACACATATATTGTACAACAATGACAAGTGAGCTCTTTGAACATAATAGACTAGCATGAATTTATCAT
>JAPEIP010000008.1:141315800-141328160 GCA_026120095.1 Capsicum chinense | reverse complement strand
TTGAACATAATAGACTAGCATGAATTTATCATATAGTTCACCCCTAAGTTATAATACATGATTTTTATCATTCTAGGCATTTTATCAAATACCTTACATGCACAATATTGAGCATAGGTGTACTTAACAAATTTAGAAATCTTGAACCACCCAAATTCAAAGGTTTCCAACTAACATCCCCATACACTTCTTGGAAAAACATTTAGATAACTTCTTGAAATACAATTAACAACCATAAACATGAACATAATCACACAACAACATAAAGCTTATAATTTATTATTTTAAAGATAGTTCTTGAGCTCCACGGATAAAAGGGATCTGTGGATGAACACTATGCATGCCTTATTTCTCAATTTCATGAAGATTGATGGAGAGAATTGCTTGAGCTTAAATCTTGTATGAAAATACTATCTTATGTTCTTGAGAGGTTTTGAGAGAAAGAATATGTTTTGGTGAAATAAGGGCTAAATTCCGTGTTTAGGCATTATATAGGGGTGGAAAAGGGATTATTTTTGCCCCACAAATGGACTTTTAAGTCACCTGGACACCCACATGTGCGACACACACTTTATAAGGTATGCGTCGCACATCTTATCACAGATATTAGGGTGTACATCGCACACCTTATCGCACACCTTAGGTTGTGCGTCGCACACCTAATGTCAGGCGATGTACTCCACTCCGAAAAGTCATAACTTCTTGCTCGGGTGTCAAATATGGGCAAAATTAGTATCATTGGAAAGATAATTCAAAGAGATTTCATATGATATAAAGTAGGCCCTATAATTAAATATATACAAGAAGTTATGACCGATTGAAGTTGACCCAAGTTTTGACACTCACTAAAACTTGAACGATAGGAAAACTATCAACTTATACTTGAGTTAGGGAACCTCTATGATCTAAATTCATGCTCAAATAGATTACCATACTACATAATTGATTAACAGACTAAGTTTACATAGGATTCGAGGCTTTTGAAACGTCTACGCATAGGAATGATAGATTTTCATTCTAGTCCAAAATATGGGGTATTACAATATCTCCCCCCTAGGAACATTAATCCTCGAATGAGACTGAAAGAGATGAGAGAAGAGACAATTGACATGAATATAGAGCACGAATGACTGATCATGATTCTAACATGACTAATAAGCTGAATATATCATATTGAACATGCATAGTTTATGCATGCATAACTGATTCATAAGTACATGAGAGAGGGTATTAATAAGTTGATCACGTATATCTGATGCGCGAATATATGAATGAGCTGGATCATGAACATGCAATGAATATGCAATAGTAAAGATACCAAGTTTAAACTGGGAACTGAGCATGGAACTAAACACCAAGTTTGTACTGAAATTTGAACATGAGAATGAGTAAGCTCAAAGAAGATTGCTACCATGAATTGAAAATACCAATGAGTCTGAGATTGGTTACTCAAAATGCATGAGCGGAGACATAAGAACATAACTAAATTTAGAACATGATACATGAACTGAACTGAGACATTGAGTCTTTGGCCTATGACTAAGTTTTGAAGCTAGAGGGTCGGCTCATAAGTAACACTTCCTCTAAGATAGATTCATCAAAGAAAATAATATGTTTAAATCATGGAAGTTTGTGGGCTATAGTGTATCTCCCCTAGGGACCCTATGTCCCTTAAAGAATGCTGGACTGACCTTGCTAACATATTAAGGAAGTCGAGGTGATGCACAAGGCACTTAGGTACAAAATCGTGATTGATTATCTGAGATCTAAAACTGTAGTGTGATGCACAAATGCATAGACATACTGAATTATATGATTAAATGAGTTACTGGTAACTGAACACTGGTTATGCAAAACTGAATTGTACTTAATCTAAGTAGCTTGGCTGTGGCCATAAAGTATTATGCATATTAGAAGGGACTGACTGAGTAACATGAGGTACCTCATCATGGATTTCATGAAAGCTATATTATATGAAAATGCAGGACCAAGTGTATTAAATGATTTAGAAACATTCCATAGACTGAGGTATTGGAATATCTATAACTGAGTAGCTGATAACTATATTCTATGGTCAGGAAAGTCTAAAACTGAACTGAATTTTTGAGCTGAATATAGATTTGAAGCTTACAGTATAACTTAAGACTGTAATGGGGATCCACACTGGAACTAAATGATAGGTTTTGATAACTGAATATGGAAACTGAGGTTTTAACTGATACTGAAGTGCTTAATTCTAAGACTGAGCACTACTTACTAAGTGTTGAGTACTGAAACTGTAACTGAGATGGAAACTGAGTTATGATAGTCACATAATGAAGGCTGACATAATTCAAGGATCTGAATATACATTCACACTCTGAATTATTTTCCAATTTCTAAGTACTACCTCTTACTATCCCTTTGCTTGTATATTAACAGGAATTCAAGCCTATCTTCGCATCTACACTCTCGTATAAAACATGTATGCAATAATCTGCTCTTAACATAAAACATTAACTCCCTTCCATCTAAGCAATTTATGAAGACTATACTATTCTCGTAAAAAGAGCTCATAAAGGGTTAAACCAGGAGAACCTGAAACATGAATAGATGCTGACTGAAATTGACACATAACTGAATCCTAAGGAATAGAAAATCAACAACATGGAGTTACCAAAAAGGTATAAGCAAAGTATATACATGACATAGACTAAGTTTATCTTATTATTGGGGACGTAGCATGAGTCATGGAAATTAAGTATACTAGGGAGCATGATATGTGTACATGAGTCATAAACTGCATGACCTAAGTCTGGAATTTTTGAGTTTATGGAACATGATTTGTAACATTGAGTCAGCTAGAACTGAACTCCCTATACTGGGAATTGAAAGCACACACGATTCTATGGAATATGTGTGAACATAAGCTGCATTCATGGAACTGAGAAATGAAGCATGCTTAGGCATCATGCTAACTGGACTGCAAAACTTTACACTGAGATAAGGATGGGTCAGGAATTATCTTCCCTAACTGCTTTCTGTACATACTGGTATTACTAATGGAATTCTGAGAGCCTGACTTGGGTACTTGATCTACCATCTCCTCTTTGGCTTTAAGCCATCATCATAACTCTGTGAATACTAAACTAATCTCTGAACTAAACTGCAATCATCATCACATACTTACACTCTGATCGATACATGCTCGCCTTACTAAACACATCATTAGCCTCTATTTCCTCACATAATACTAATATCACATTCATCCCTTCATTCTTAATTTCAAGTCACTAACTTAAATTTCTAATTCACATTGTTCAAGCCTACAGATTTATTTTGGTGCAACTATCCCCACGAATACATAATCTATTCTATTTGGATATCATATCCCAACTTGTCTACTGCTAAACTCCTAGGTTCATGCTTCTAACTCTGGTTCACAAGATATCAAAGGATTTTGAGAAGGGATCTGATGGCATGTCTAAATCTGGGTTCAAGAAAGAGTTCTCATAATCATGAATAAGATCCGTACAACTTTGGAACATAACCTAACTGGTGGGATACTATTTGAGAAAGCCTTATCTTTAGGACTTGAGTTTCACTATTTCTTTGTACAACTTTTGAGAAGGGATCTGATGGCATGTCTAAATCTGGGTTCGAGAAAGAGTTCTCATAATCATGAATGAGATCCGTACAACTTTGGAACATAACCTAACTGGTGGGATACTATCTGAGAAAGCCCTATCTTTAGGACTTGAGCTTCACTATTTCTGTTACCTCAAAAGTAAGGTGGAATTAACATGACTAAAGCATGATGAAAATCTATATGAGTTTCCTAAAGAACCTTGCTATTGCACAATCTGAGACATGAAAGAAGGGAAACTATTCCTAAAACATCTCATAGCCCCCTGCTCATAAGTGTGGTGCACAACACAAGCATGTACAAGAATCTACTAGATCCAGCTTTCAGACTTCCTAGGACTCTATTGAACCTTATGCTCTGATACCAAGTTTGTAACACCCCAATTTTTTTGAACCGGAATGCTACACAGTGCTCATGACCTTGAAGGACCACAAGCTAATCCATGACTTATATCCATACCTATACACTGTATAATATTTCATGAATATGTAGAAATATGTATTGAATGGCCATAAGGTTCAAGTTTGAATAAACATCTAGTAAGACAATGTCTTAAAATAGTGTAATAATACCAAAACAAATATGAAATAACTATCTGACATGCTATAATCTGGAAAGCCTCTAAAATTTCTGAATAAGGATTTGATGGGGCATGTCCCTAACTAACTCCATTTAGCAACTGAACTAAAATAGTAAATGAAGCAATAATCATCTCGTCCTCGAATGAGAAGGACTCACTTCAAATTTTGAACGCTGGAATACTACTGCTGATCTAGAGCTCGTGCGTCTGAATCTATGGTGTAACATAAGAGAAATCACCATAGCGTAAATGCGTCAATACATCTGAATGTACTGAGTATATGAGTGAGGTAGGCTAAATGCAAATGGTTATATGCATGAATAATACTGACTGATATGAATGTGAGAATACATACATGCATACGTAACTGTAACTGAACTCGTGGAGATACTGACTACTGAGTTTGAATACTGAAAACATGAGTGTACTGATACTGAGATACTGAATAGATGAATGACTATTTTTAATAGTTTAAATTATAAAGAACTTGTCTGAATGACTGTGTCTAACATTCCCAAAACTGAATACTGCGTATGTAAATCACTAATAAGTGAGGAACTGATACTGTATTACTAAATATAGAGGGACTAGTAGTTTGTTACTAATATATGAATAACTATTTATGAAAGTTTTGATTATGAAGAACTGGTCTGGTTGACTGTGTCTAACAGTCCTGAAGCTAAATACTGATATCATGAATTCTGATAACTGATGTGACTGATTACATGATTTTTGAGAACTGATATAACTGATAGCATAAGTGACTGTATCTGACAGTCCATAAATCTAAAGGAACTATCTGAGTTTCATTCTATTTCTGAGTTAACTGTATCTGACAGTCCTGAAATCTAAAGAATTATTTGTGTTCATTTACTGAGACTGAGACTAAAACTGAGACTATGGGAAGTAGTTATCTAACTGACATGCCCTAATAACGTATATAGCTAAGTTGGGGTCCAGTCTCTGCCCCAACCAGAGGGGTGTCAATACTGTGCCACTAGTAAGGACAGTTGTGAGTGACCCTTATCTGGAAGGTACTCAAACGAGAATGGTGGGAACCCTAATCTGATAGGTTAAGCCACCTCATCAACCCTAATCTGACAACTTAAGATATCGTAACCTACACTGGCTATGTAGTTCTAGAACATAAGGATGACTACTAAGAATTACACCCTTAACTGGAAAGTGAGTTCCCATTCTTGGGTTCACTCGGTGCTAACTTCTACTCTCATCTGAAGGACAGTGAACTGAATAACTACGCTGAACTGAATAATTGAACTGACTAAACTGATTAGCTAGACTAATACTAATTAACTGGACTGATACTAGTGGTATTGTTTAGTGGAGCTAAACTAAGTTTACTGGATACTGATGACTAACGGAATGTACTGCGTTCTGAGAAATGATTGAGAGTAAAAAAGTTTCTAAGATTAACTGTGAATACTGAGGTTGCTGAGGTTATTGAGCACTGAGATTACTGAGTTTTCCTGAGTCATATGACTTACTGAATTCTATAGATCATGGATTGACTGAGACTATCATGATAACATGACATGAATCTGGGCACACAACTACATTTTTTTGGGAACAAGTACCCCAGGATTGGATGGCAGAAAACTGACAAAACATGACTTTCTTGAGTACATGACCATCAATAACAATCCATAATACAAGAATGAAGATTTCATGAAGTACATGGTCATCATAATATCAAATATGAATAGGAATGCATATAATCAAGTCATGAATATCATATTCTAATATCATGGGCATTTCGACAACTTATACTGTTCATAACAATAACATGAAAACTATTTAAGCATAAGGGAATGACAAACATGTAACATTTAGTTTATATTGTAATGATTTGGGGATAAATCATGTGATACTTTAAAATCATGATCTTGTTCATAGCATCGAAGACATATAGACACACTATGAATCCATTCCCAATCATCATGTACATTCCATTAACACATATATTGCACAACAATGACAAGTGAGCTCTTTTAACATAATATACTAGCATGAATTTATCATATAGTTCACCCCTAAGTTATAATACATGACTTTTATCATTCTAGGCATTTTATCAAACACCTTACATGCACAATATTGAGCATAGGTGTACTTAACAAATTTAGAAATCTTGAACCACCCAAATTCATGGGTTTCCAAATAACATCCCCATACACTTCTTGGAAACACATTTAGATACCTTCTTGAAATACAATTAACAACCATCAATATGAACATAATCGCACAACAACATAAAGATTATAATTTATTATTTAAAACATGGTTCTTGAGTTTCACGGATGAAAGAGATCCATGGATGAACATTATGCATACCTTATTTCTCAATTTTATGAAGATTGATGGAGAGAATTGTTTGAGCTTAAATCTTGTATGAAAACCCTAGATTATGTTCTTGAGAGGATTTTGAGAGAAATAATATGTTTTGGTGAAATAAGGGCTTAATTCCATGTCTAGACATTATATAAGGGTGGAAAAAGGACTATTTTTGCCCTAAAAATGGACTAGTAAGTCACCTGGACACCCACATGTGCGGCACACACTCTATAAAGTGTGAATCGCACATATTATCTCACATATTAGGGTGTGCGTCGCACAGCTTATCGCACACCTTAGGATGTGCATCGCACACTTAATGTCAGGCAACGTACTCCATTTCAAAAAGTCATAACTTCTTGCTCGGGAGTCAGATATGGGCGAAATTGGTATCGTTGGAATGATAATTCAAAGACATTTAATTTGATATAAAGTAGGCCCTATAATTCAATATATACAAGGAGTTATGACTGATTGAAGTTGACCCAAGTTTTGACACTCAGTAACACTTGAACGATAGAAAAACTTTCATCTTATACTTGAGTTAGGGAACCTCTATGATCTAAATTCATGCTAAAATATATTCTCACACTACATAATTGATTAAAACACTAAGTTTACATAGGATTTGAGTCTTTTAAAAGTCTACACATAGGAATGATAGATTTTTATTCTAGTCTAAAATGTGGGGTATTGCAGTATCTCCCACTTGGGAAATTCATCCTCGAATGAGACTGGCTGAGATGAGAGATGAGAGAACTGACACAAATATAGAGCATTTATGATTGCTCATGATTTTATGGCTGACATGACTAATAAGGTAAATATATCATACTAAACATGTATATTTGATGCAACGGATACATAAGTATATGAGAGAGAGTACTGATAAGCTAATCACGCATATCTGATGCACGAATATATGAATGAACTGGCTCATGAACATGCATTGAATATCCAATGACAAAGATACCAAATTTGATCTGGGAACTGAGCATGGAACTGAACACAAAGTTTGTGCTAAAATTTAAACATGAGAATGAGTAAGCTCAAAGAAGACTGCTACCATGAATTGAAACTACCGATGAGTCTGACATTGATTACTCAATATGCATGATTGGAGACATAAGAACATAACTAAATTTGGAACATGATACATGAACTGAACTGAGACATCGAGTACATGGCCTACGACTAAGTTTTAAAGCTAGAGGGTCGGCTCAAAAGTAACACTTCCTCTAAGATAAATTCATCAAAGAAAATGATATGTTTAAATTATGGAAGTTTAGGGGCTATAGTGTATCTCCCCCTTGGGATACTATGTCCCTTGAAGGATGCTGGACTGACCTTTCTGAGATATAAAGGAAGTTAAGGTGATGCACAAGGAACCTACGAAATCATGATTGATAATTTGAGATCTAAAACTGAAGGGTGATGCACGAATACAAAGACATCTGACTTATCTGATTAACTGAGTAACTGGTAACTGAACACTTGGTATGCAAGACTGAATTGTACTTAATATGAGTAGCTGGGCTGAGGCCATAAAGTATTATGCATATGAGAAGGGACTGACTGAGTAACATGAGGTAACTCATCCTGGATTTCATGTAAGCTATATTGTCAGAAAATGCAGGACCAAGTGTATTACATGATTTGGAAACATTCCACAGACTGAGGTATTGGAATACCTATAACTGAGTAGCTGATAACTGTATGCTATGGTCAAGCAAGTCTAAAACTGAACTAAATTTCTGAGCTGAATACAGATCTGAAGCTTACACTATAACTTAAGACTATAATTGGGATCCATACTGGAACTAAATGCTAGGTCCCGATAACTGAATACTAAAACTAAGGTTTTGACTGATACTGAAGTGCTTAATTCTAAGACTGAGCACTAATTATTGAGTGTTGAGTACTGAAACTGTAACCGAGGTGGCAACGGAGTTATGATAGTCGCATAATGAAGGCTGACATAAGTTAAGGAACTGAATATACATTCACACTCTGAATTTTTTTTCCAATTTCTAAGTACTACCTCTTGCTATCCCTTTGCTTGCATACTAACAGGAATTCAAGCCTATCTTCATATCTACACCCTCGTATAAAACATGTATGCAATAATCTACTCTTAATATAAAATATTAACTCTCTCCCATCTAAGAAATTTCTCAACACTACACTATTCTCATAAAGAGAGCTCATGAAGGGTTAAACTAGGAGAACCTAAAACATAAATAGATACTGACTGAATTTGACACATGACTAAAACCTGAGGAATAGAATATCAACAAAATAGATTTACCAAAATGGTCTGAATTGAGTATATACATGGCATACTCTAAGTTTATTTGATTAGTGGGGACGTAGAATAAGTCATGGAAACTGAGTATACTGGGGAACATGATACGTGTACATGAGTCATGAGCTGTATCACCTGAGTCTGGAATTTCTGAGTTCATGGAACATGATTTGTAACAGTGAGTGAACTGGAACTGAACTCCCTATACTGGGAACTGATAGCGCACATGATTCTATGGAATGTGTGTGAACATAAGTTGTATTAAAGGAACTGAGAGATGAAGCATGCATAGGCATCATGCTGACTGGAGTGCAAAACTTTAAACTGAGATAAGGATGGGTGAGGAATCATCTTCCCTAACTGCTTTTCTATACATACTGGCACTACTACTGGAATTCTGAGAGCCTGACTTGGGTACTTGATCTACCATCTCCCCCGTGGCTTTAAGCCATCATCATAACTCTGTGAACACTAAACTAATCTCTGAACTAAACTGCAATCATCATCACATACTTACACTCTGATCGATACATGCTCACCTTCCTAAACATATCATCTGCCTCGATTTCTTTACATAATACTAATATCACATTCATACCTTCATTCTTAATTTCAAGTCACTAACCTTAAATTTATAACTCACACCGTTCAAGCCTACTGATTTATTCTGGTGCAACTATCCCCATGAATACATAATCTGTTCAATCTAGATATCGTATCCCAACTTGTCTACTGCTAAACTCCTGCGTTCACGCTTCTAACTCTAGGTTACATGCTATCATAGGATTTTGAGAATGGATCTAATAGCATGTCTAAATATGCATTCAAGAATAAGTTCTCATGATCATGAATGAGATCGTTACAACTTTGGAACATAACCTAACTGGTGGGATACTATCTGAAATAGCACTATCTTTAGGACTTGAGCTTGACTATTTCTGTTACCTTGAAAGTAAGGTGGAATTAACATGAGTGAAGCATGATAAAAATCTACATGAGTTTCTTAGAGAACCTTGCTATAGCATGATCTGAGACATAAAAGAAGGGAAATTATTCCTAAAACATCTCATAGCCTCCTGCACATAAGTGTGGTGCACAACACACGCATGTACAAGACTCTACTATATCCAACTTTTAGACTTCCTAGGACTCTATTGAACCTTAGGCTCTGATACCAAGTTTGTAATACCCTGATTTTTTGAATTGAAACGCTACACAGTTCTTATGAACTTGAAGAACCACAAGCTAACCCATGACTAATATCAATACCTGTACACTACATAATATAACATGAAAATATGGAAACATGTACTAAATGGCCATAAGGTTACAATATGAATAAACATCTAATAAGACAATGTCTGAAAATGGTATAATAATACCAAAACAAATCTGAAATAACAATCTAACATGTTATAGTCTAGAAAGCCTCTAAACTATCTGAATAAAGAGTTGATGGGACATGTACCCAACTAACTCCATCTAGCAAACAAACTAAAATAGTAAATGAATCAATAATCATAACGTCCTTGAATGAGAAGGACTCTCTGTAAACTCTGAACACTAGAATGCTACTACTGATCTGGAGCTCGTGCCTCTGAACCTATGGTTTAACATAAGAGAAAAAACCATAGCACAAATGCATTAGTACATCTGAATATGCTGAGTATACGAGTGAGGTAGGCTAAATACAAAGGGTTATATGTATGAACAATACTGACTGATATGAACGTGAGAATACATACATGCATACGTAACTGTAACTGAACTCGTGAAGATACTGACTATTGAGTTTAACTACTAACAACATGAGTGTACTGATACTAAATAGATGAATGACTATTTTTGATAGTTCAAATTATAAAGAACTGGTCTGATTGACTGTGTGTAACAGTCCTAAAATTGAATACTGAGTATATAAATCACTAATAAGTGAGGAACTGGTACTGTATTACTAAATACTGAGGGACTAGTACTATGTTATTGATACATGAATAACTGTTTATGACTGTTTTGATTATGAAGAACTGGTCTGGTTGACTGTGTCTGACTGTCCTAAAGCTGAATACTGATATCATGAATTCTGATAACGGATGTGACTGATAAAATGAGTTTTGCGAACTATATAACTGATAGCATAAGTGACTGTATCTGATAGTCCATAAATCTAAAGGAACTATCTAAGTTCCATTCTATTTCTGAGTTAACTGTATTTGATAGTCTTGAAATCTGAAGAACTATCTGAGTTCTTTTACTAAGACTGAGACTGAAACTGAGACTGTGTAAAGTAGTTGTCTAACTAACATTCCCCAATAATGCATATAGCTAAGTTGGGGTCCAGTCTCTGCCCCAACTAGAGGGTGTCAATACTGCGCCACTGGTAAGGACAGTTGTGAGTGACCCTTATCTGGCAGGTACTCAAATAAGAACGGTGGGAACCCTAAACTGACAGGTCAAGACACCTCATCAACCCTAATCTAACAAGTTAAGATATATCAACCTACGCTAGCTACGTAGTTCTGGAACACAAGGATGACTGCTAAGAATCACACCCTGAACTGGAAGGTGAGTTCCCATCCTTGGGTTCACTCAGTGTTAACTTCTACTCCCATCTGAAGGACAGTGAACTGAATAACAAAGCTAAAATGAATAATTGAACTGAACTGAATTGATTAGCTGGACTGATACGGATTAACTAGACAGATACTAGTGGTATTGTTTAGCGAAGCTAAACTAAGTTTACTAGATTTCGATGACTGGTGGAATGTACTGAGTTCTGAGGACTGCTTGAGAGTACTGAAGTTTCTAAGATTAACTGAGAATACTGAGGTTGCTGAGGTTACTGAGCACTGAGATTACTGAGATTACTGAGATTACTGAGTTTTCCTGAGTCATATGACTTACTGAATTCTATAGATCATGGCTTAACTGAGAGTGTCATGATAACATGACATGAATCTAGGCACACAGCTACATTTTTCGAGTACAAGTACTCCCAGGACTTGATGGAAGGAAACTGACACAACTTGACTTTCTTAAGTACATAACCATCAATAATAATTCATAATACATGAGTGAGGGATTTCATGAAGTACATGGTCATCATAATATCTAACATGAATAGGAATGCTTATAATCAAGTCATGAATCTCATATTCTAATATCATGGGCATTCCGACAACTTATACTGTTCATAACGATAGCATGAAAACTATTTAAGCATAAGGTAATGACAAACATGTAACATTTAATTTATATTGTAATGATTTGGGGATAACTCATGTGATACTTCAAAATCATGATCTTGTTCATGGCATGGAAGGCATATAGACACACTATGAATCCATTCGCCAATCATCATGTACATTTCATTAACACATATATTGCACAACAATGATAAGTGAGCTCTTTGAACATAATAGACTAGCATGAATTTATCATATAGTTCACCCCTAAGTTATAATACATGATTTTTATCATTCTAGGCATTTTATCAAA
>JAPEIP010000008.1:141283306-141315700 GCA_026120095.1 Capsicum chinense | reverse complement strand
TCTTTGAACATAATAGACTAGCATGAATTTATCATATAGTTCACCCCTAAGTTATAATACATGATTTTTATCATTCTAGGCATTTTATCAAACACCTTACATGCACAATATTGAGCATAGGTGTACTTTAACAAATTTAGAAATCTTGAACCACCCAAATTCATGGGTTTCCAACTAACATCCCCATACACTTCTTGGAAACAAAATTAACAACCATCAATATGAACATAATCACATAAAAACATAAAGATCATAATTTATTATTTAAAACATGGTTCTTGAGCTCCACGGATGAAAGGGATTTGTGGATGAACACTATGCATACCTTATTTCTCAATTTCATGAAGATTGATGGAGAGAATTGCTTGAGCTTGAATCTTCTATGAAAACCCTAACTTGTGTTCTTGAGAGGATTTTGAGTTAGAATTTGTTTTTGTGAAATAAGGGCTTAATTCCGTGTTTAGGCATTATATAGGGGTGGAAAAAGGACAATTTTTGCCCCAAAAATGAACTTTTAGGTCACCTGGACACCCACATATGTGGCACACACTTTATTGCACACCTTAGGGTGTGCGTCGTACATCTTATTGCACATATTAGGGTGTACGTCACACATTTTATCACACACCTTAGGTTGTGCATCGCACACCTAATTTCAGACGACGTACTCTACTTCAAAAAGTCAACTTCTTGCTCAGGTGTCAGATGTGGGTAAAATTGGTATCGTTGGAAATATAATGCAAAGAGCTTTCATTTTATATAAAGTAGGCCATCTAATTCAATATATACAAGGAGTTATGACCAATTGAAGTTGACCCAAGTGTTGACGCTCACTAAAACTTGAACGATAGGAAAACTTTCAACTTATACTTGAGTTATGGAACCTTTATGGTCTAAATTCATGCTCAAATAGATTCTCATACTACATAATTGTTTAACACACTTAGTTTACATAGGATTTGAGGCTTTTGAAATGTCTACACATAGGAATGACGGATTTTCATTCTAGTCCAAAATGTGGGGTATTACACATATTTATCTATCAAGCATCACACGAATCACCCACATTCATAAAAAATGTGCCGTCACAACAAGAGAGTTACCCAAGATTATTCACAATAATGCAATGCATAACACAATGGGTACAAGAATAAAGTTACGCTCACTCTCATAAGAAATTCATAAGTTACACATAATGAACCATAGGATTTCCCTTGCTGTAATACTCCATTAATATCAGAATGTCAAGTGTAGGATCAAATAGCTCTTTTCGGGTTGTAATGAAGGCTAAGGGATGGGTAGGAACTATTTTGGAATAGTTACTATTTTCCCAAGCGCTTTAATACAACACAACACATTATCAATTAAAACCTAATATTCAACAACTGCTTTACACCATTTTTATCTACCCATATCTTTTCTTTGCACCCCATCTGATTGATCCCAATTAATAACACTATAGTGGGAGGATTTTTCTATTTATTCATGATTCAAATTTTGGCATAATTTTTTTTCACTCCCAACCACATCATATCAATTTTTACACCAATAACTATTTCTTTGGGGCTTTAATTTCACCTTTTCCTTCTCATATTTCACACTCTTTACTCAATTAATTTACACCAAAGCACTTAGGAGCTTTTAGATCAAATTTCGGTCTATCAAAGAAGGGATTAGGATACATACGAGGCTAACAAAGAAAAATCTAAAGGCTCAACAGGACTGCCTAAGATTAATCACCAAGTGAAGGTAAAAAAGAGACGGTATAAAACAAGGTTATTAAAGAAATGCCTAAATCATCTCCTACACTCACATTCTTTATTTCACTTTGCACACACACCAGGAAAGTGCAGGACATCACATGCAACAAGGAATATCCAAAAACTCACATTACATATAGCACATGCTTGACTCACATAGGATCATTATAGACTCTCAACCAACAATAACATGAATTCAAAATTTAAGCCTCAAGTACAAGAGTCACAAATATGAGCCTAATAGTCTAAAAAGTAGTAATTCTCACAATTCAACATGCTTTTACAACAAAAACACTTGCGCCATCTAATAAAAAAATAGCACCAACAAAAATATCTTACACAAAAATTTTTGAATTGAGCCCAAAATTGGGAATTTCTCCACCCCATGCTTAAAAATCTACTTAGTACCCAAAGTGAACTTTAAAGTAAGGCCTAGCTAGTAGCATCTTTTTATATCAAAAAAGGTCCGTGGACCCCACACTCAGTCTTTTCCATGCTCCTTAGCTCAAGTTTCTAGTACTCAGACTTCCCATCAACCTGACAAAAACAAAAACTACATGAAGTAAAAACTAAAATCTAAAAATAAAACATACTTACTTAACTTGGGTTGCCTCCCAGGCAACGCTTGATTTAGTATCGTGGCACGACCCAACTTAACGACTTAGTTGTTCTCTTTTCTTAACTTTCTCACACTTGGTCTCCATATTCTAATTCTTTTCACCCCTCTTGGGTGTGACTTCTCAAGGATAGCAGATTTTTCAACTTTAGCCTTTTCAGGCTCATTAGTTTCTATCCCGTCAGGATGCGGTATTGGAGGTTTTGGCTGCTCAATGTATTGAAAAAAGATAGGGTAATCAAGTTGATACTCACCCCTAAATCACTGAGTGCCTAAACCACCTTGTTGTTGCCAATTTGGATGGAGAGAGTAAACTTCCCAGGGTCCTTAAGCTTTTTTAACATCTTTTATGTCATCACAGTGCTACACTCTTCAGTGAGTGCTACCATTTCCACGTCCTATAATTTTACCTTATTTGGAACCACATCCCTCAATACTTAGCGTACTTGGTCATACTATACAATACATCTAAAAGAGGAAGGTTAATGTGAAGCTCTCTGAACTTGTCAAAGAACTTCTTAAACATGGTATCCTCCTTCACTTTTTTTTTTTGCCTCTAAGGGAAAGAAAGCGGCGGAATTTTTACTTCTTCAACAAATTTAGTTTTCAAGTACTTAGACTTTCTTGAATTATCAACAACTTTTTTGTATACCTGTTGGGTAGTCAAATCTGCATCTACCTCTTTTGTTGCCTTGGAGGTTCTCCTTGAAGCTCTTTATCATTCCTTAAGGTGATTTCCATAACTTGTTTTGGATTTTCTGTATCTTCAGGCAAACCAACTTGAGGCCTGGTATTCAGTACTAATTGTAATTGTCCCAACTGCAACTCTAAACTTCTCTAGGACGCTTGGTGATTTTTTACATCGGCAGCCAACTGTGTCGATTAGCTAGAACCCGCTTCATCATCTCTTCTAAGTTGCTAGTTGACTGATTTGTTTGTGCCTGTGGTTGCTGAATTTGCTATTGTTAAGCATTCCAAGGCTGAGTTTACCACTTCATGTTGTAGGTATTACCATATTTTTTCCTTTGAGCATTGCCCACATTCATTACCGATTCTGGATTTGAAGTACTCATGGCCGTAGAATGGCCTCAATTTTTGCAAATTTCATACCAACCTGCAGCTTGTTGGACTGCATTGACTGTGGCCGCAGGTTGTGTAGTTCCAACTTTCAGGCTACTGAACAGAGTGTTTATTAAATTTTGTAATGCAGAAACCTGAGATAATAACGCTGTGAATTGGTCCACCTCCAATACACCTATATTTCTTTTTGTGGCACTCCTTGTTTCTAAATGCCATTCTAGATTTCCTTGAGCTATACGGTTCAATAAAGTGTAAAACTCATCATAAGTCTTCTCAAGAGCTTGACCACCTGTAGCTGAATCTAGCAAAATTTTCATAGTGTGCTCAAGAGCATCTATAAAAGTATGATCAAGTACCTCATTAGACTGTTGATGGTGTGGACAATCCTGAAGAATAGCTTTGAAGTGCTCCCAAGCATGATAAAGATTCTCGTCTGGCTTTTTTTTTGAAGAACACTATCTCACTGCAAAGTCTCCCAGTCTTACAAGACTGGAAGAACTTGGTAAGGAATTTTTTGTCCATGTCATCCTATGAGGTGATTAAATTTTTTGATTCTGCATTCAACCACTTTTTTGTTTCCCCAATCAGAGAAAATGGGAACAAAGTCATCCTCACATAATTTGTATTCACACCCATGGGAATGAATGTATCACTAATTTCTAGAAAATTACGCAAGTAGACCTGTGGATCTTCGTGTGAAAGCCATATGAACTGTCCACTGTTGATCAGAAGCTGTACTGTATTTTGTTTAAGCTCGAAATTGCCTCCAACTACTGGCTTCTGAAATGGGGAGGTCAAATTAGTTGGAAGTGGAATTTCCACTTCTCTAACTGTCCTGTGGTTGCTTATAAATCATCCATGATAGCAAGATTCTCTTGGTTTTTTGCGAATTAAGGAATATTGGGGAGAAGGTTTGCTTCTCTCCTTCGTTGATGGAAAAGTTTCTCAGGTTCGAATCTTGGTTCGACCAAGTCTTGATCCCTTGCTGGCTTACTACTTTGAAACCTGTTTCCTGCAAAAATAGAACCAAGACCAAGTGTAAAAACACCAAAGAAATCTAAAACACAAAACTAAAATAAACAGTTGCCAAATTACAACTCCCCGACAACGGCGCCAAAAATATGACAGCACCCAAGCGCAAATACAAGTATACGTAGTCCATCAAGTAGTAAAGTGGCCTAATGAAAGACAAGTATTGATCCCATACGGACTTGGTTAAACAACGATTTGATTTTAGTTCATAGTTTAGATTCAATTGGTGCAAGAGTAATCGAGAAGAGAGTTTGATAATTGTTACTAAAAGTAAAGTAATAATGCGAAAACTAAAGTCATGAAACAATCAATGGAGGAAAACACAAGGTTAAAGCACTTCAAACAATCATATTATGTTATTGAACTTCATTCGTTAACTTGCTAACTTGGTTGTTTATTTGTAGGGTTAATTGCATGTTCATGGTCTCCCGACCTCTAATCATTTACCTAATATGGACATTACAACTACATCATTGAGCGGGGATACAATAATCCAATTAAGTGTTTTACACTATCATCCTACGTCTGAATCAAGTAAGGCATCTAAGTACATCCCTGTCCTAGATATTAATTTGAATTCCTTATTTTATAAAAGAATAGAAACCCTACTTTGTTTATCCCCATGTTCTATCTCCCTATTCCCTCTCCTGAGATCTAAAGGTCAATAATATATGTATTTTATAGGTGATCAATCCCTAAAATAATTAAAATAAGAATAAATAAACAACCAAATATGATAAGCAAATTCAACGAAATTAATCCAAAACAATAGTAGTCATGTTCTTGGCTTTAACCCCCAAAAGGGGGGGGGGGAGGTTAGACAATAATATTCATAATCATGATCCAAATTATTGAATACATGATATGAATAATTAGAATCAAATTAAAGAATGAAAAAATAACTGACAAGTAGAAGAAGCTCCATAATAATACTCCATGACATAACCGTGTCCAAGATTCTCCAAAAACTTCTCCAAAGTGTATAACGTAATATATATTTATAATGCCTCGTACCTAACCTTATCCAAATCCTTCTAGGATTAAAGAATGGCACATGATAAAAGTTATTCCCACCATCTACCTCTTCATGTGGGCATATAATATATTATTAATAAGACAAAGCCCCATGCCGTGTATAATTGGGATATGTTGTGCAATTTGAAGTGGTGAAATACAGCATGCGTCACATACAGTAATACACTGAAAGGGAAGGTGTGACGCATAATCATTGCACGCATACACTGGAATTGTGTCTTCTAATATTTTCTAAGGAAGTGGAGCACTAAACCGGAGTAGGAGTCGCATGCTCGCTCATCGTGCGCACACACTAGAAGTTGCATCCAAAATTTTGGTAATGTCTTTATCGTCCCATCTTTCATCCCTTGTATCATGGTGTATCTTCCATAGATTTTCAGCCTTTATATCATCAATATGTCACCATATTCATGTCAAAAAGCTTCCTATAATATCACACACCACATATTAGAGATCATAACAACACAATATTCTCAATAATGAATCAAAACAACAGCTAAGATAAGGCTAATTCGCAATGATCTTCACTTATTGTTCTGACTTAAGACTTGAATAACTTGAACTTTGCACATCACAAACAAGTTTTTCCACATATAATTACACTATTAAAAACATTTGGAACTTTTTTAAAGCAATAGAATCCAACACAACCAACTAGACACACACCTAGCTCAAGCTAGAAAACTAGTTTTCTCGATTGAACTCTAAATGACTCAATTAAGCACAAACTTATTTGGAAAATAGGATGTACATTATAATATCATCCTTGGACACTTAAATGCTTATTTGTATCAATATCAAAACGTTTACTCAAGTTACTCTCAAAATAGGGCGAAATTAGCTAGAATAATGACACAGAAGTGTATAAAACCACCTCAGATCATCACCCCACACTTAAACCCTTGTTCATCCTCGAACAACTCTTTACTCTAAGCATAAAAAGATGAGGTGATGCTACACTTCTTCTAAAACCAAGACACTCAAGTTAGTACTACAATGACCACATAGAATACAATTTTCTACACTAAGCATGTTATATACACAATTGAAAGCTCAAGAACACTACTTCAAAATATCCTAACCACAAGAATTGACTCAATAAGTGGAAAGCTCATTCATATGTATCAATAAAATATATCACACGAATCACCCACATTCATCAAACATGTACCCTCAGAACAAAAGAGTTACCTAAGATTATTCACAATAATCCAATGGATAACACAATGGGTACAAGAATAAAGTTACACTCACTCTCACAAGAAATTCACAAGTTATACATAATGAACCATAGACTTTACCTTGTGTAATACTCTATTAATATCATAATGTCAAGTATAGGATCAAAGAGGTCTTTTCGGGTTGTAATGAAGACTAAGGGATGGGTAGGAACTATTTTGGAATATTGACTATTTTTCCAAGCAATTTAATACAACACCACACATTATCAATTAAAACCCAATCTTCAACAACAACTTTATACCATTTTTATCTACCCATATCTTTTCTTTGCACCCCATCTTATTAAGCTCTATTATAACACTATAGTGGGAGGATTTTTCTATTTATTCATGATTCAAATTTTAGCTTAATTTTTTTTCTTTTTTTCACTCCCAACCACAACATATCAATTTTTACACCAATAACTATTTCTTTGGGGCTTTAATTTCACCTTTTCCTTCTCATAATTCACACTCTTTACTCAATTAGTTTACACTAAAGCACTTAGGAGCTTTTAGATCAAATTCCGATCTATCAAAGAAGGGATTAGGATACATACGAGGCTAACAAAGGAAAATCTAAAGGCTCAACAGGGCTGCCTAAGATTAATCACCAAGTGAAGGTAAAAAAGAGACGATATAAAACAAGGTTATTAAAGAAATGCCTAAATCATCTCCTACACTCACATTCTTTATTTCACTTTGTACACACACCGAGAAAGTCCTGGATATCACATGCAACAAGGAATATACAAAAACTCACATCATATATAGCACATGCTTGAATCACATAGGATCATCATAGACCCTCAACCAACAATAGCATGGATTAAATTTTAAGCTACAAGTACAAGAGTCACAAACATGAGCCTAATAGTCTCAAAAGTAGTAATTCTCACAATTCAAAATGCTTTTACAACTAAAACACTTGCACCATGCAATTAAAAATAGCACCAACAAGGATATCTTACACAAAAAATTTAAAATTGAGCCCAAAATTGAAAATTTCCCCACCCCACACTTAAAAATCTATTTTTTCCCCAAAGTGAACCTTAAAGTAAGAGATAGAAATACTCCATAAGGCCTTTAGTCCTAGCTAGTAGCATTTTTTTGTATCAAGAAAGGTTCGTGGACTCCACACTCGGTTTTTGTCATGCTCCTTAGCTTAGGTTTCCGGTACTCAAAACTTCCCATCAATCTACGACTTAACAAAAACAAAAACTATGTGATGTAAAAATTAAAAACTAAAAATAAAAAATACCTACTTAACTTGGGTTGCCTCCCAAGCAACCCCTGATTTATTGTCGTGGCACGACACAACTTAACAACTTAGTTGTTCTCTTTTATTTTCTTTCTCACACTTGGTCTCCATATTATAATTATTTTCACCTCTCTTGGGTGTTACTTCTCACAGGTAGCATATTTTTCAACTTTAGCCTTTTCAGGATCATCAATTTCTATCCTATTAGGATACGGTATTGGAGGTTTTGGCTGCTTAATGAGGGTGTCCGAAGAGGCCTTTGGTGGACTAGCCACCCCACACTTGTCCATTCAATAACATTGATCATACATAATTCTTTATACTGGGATATTATGTTGAGTACTTTGTAAACATTAAATACCGCCTCTTTATCCTCTAACCTCATTGTGAGTGTACCTTTCCTAACATCAATTAACACTCCTCAAATTTTAAATGGTTTGGCATGGTATGGGTGGTTGGTTTGGTATGGTTAAACTCAATTGTATCATTCATGGTTAGGACCCTATCCTAGAGTCTTCATGAGAGAATTACACAATCTTATTATATGCTCAAAATTTAGTTTATCTAAGGCTGTATGAGGTGGTTAGGTTGGGTTAAAGAGGTGGTCCTGGTCCTGGTTAGACTTGGAATATCTTTGGGCTACATTAATTTGGAATCGAAGCCTAGGTCCATGGTCAATTGGGAGTCCACAAAGCCATGTCGGATAAAGTCTTTTTTAGAGGTGTGTAGCATACCACACTCATAAGGGAGAAGTTGTAAGACATTTAGGCATGTTTCACTTTCTTGGTATTCTTTCTTTAATCTTGACTTCTCAGTCCTGGAATCTCCTCTAATCCTTGTTTTATTTTCTTTCAGATCATGACTCCTAGATTTAAAATACAAGGAAATTCTTCTGCCCCATCTGGAAATGATGCTGAGGGAGCACATTCTACTCCTGGGGTTTATCTTTGATCTTATGGTCCTATTCTTGATTATACCAGAGTTCCACCTATTCCTCCTACTATTCCTCAGGTCCCTCAGGGCAACGTGATGAATACAGAGTTTTATCAGTCTATGCATGCTATTGTACAACTAGTTGCTACTCAGGCCAAGTGAGGTACAACTATAATTGTATCTATTGAGGAGGCTATGCTTGGATAGTTTATAAAGATGGGTTCTCCAACTTTTATGGGAGTAAAGGTGGAGAAAGACCCATAGGGTTTTCTTGATGAGATGGAGAAGATCTTTCGGGTAATAAGGGCTACTAATGTAGAACAAGTAACCTTTGCAGCTTCTTAACTCAAAGATTTGGCTTATCTATAGTATGAGGAGCGGGACATAGATAAGGTTGATGAAGAAGAGAATGGTTTATGGGAGGCCTTTTCTAATGCCTTCATGGATCGATTCTTTCCTCAAGAGTTTAGAGAAGCTAAGATCGAGGAGTTTGTAAACCTCAAGCAAAGGATAATGTATATGAAGGAGTATGATTTCAAGTTCCATTTGTTGTCAAGGTATGCTCCTGATTTAGTGGCTGATTCGAGGTCGAGAATAAGGAAGTTCACTTCTGGGATGAACAGAGATCTGATTCTAGAGAGCAGACTATTTTACTGATAAAGGATATGGTCATGTCAAGTTTGACTATTTATATGCAGTAGGTTAAGAATAAGAAGAGAAGAAAGGCCGAATATGGAGATATACAAGGTAAGCAAGGTAGGTTTTCTGGTCAAGGAAGTAACCAGTCTCAAGGTGGTCAAGATGGTGGGAAGTGAAAGAAAAAGAAGTGGGGGAGTTCTGGTTCCTTCTCTACTATAAATGATCCTTACCCCCAGCAGTCGAGCGACAGATGTCATTATGGTGGTGATAATTCTCAGGCACAAGGAGCCCGATCTCAGGAAAGAGAAGGTCGGTCTATTTCTTTATGTCCTACTTTTCAGTTTTGCGGTCATCCTTATTGGGAATTTTGTGAGGAGGGAAGGGATAAGTTCTTCAAGTATGGCAAAGTAGGCCATCATCTTAGGGATTGTCAATTTAAAAAGTTCTCTATGGGGATAAATAAGATTCTGATGGCTTCATCTTCTATTTTTACACTTAGTGGTGTGGCCTCTACTTCTGTTACTGCTCCTAGTTCTAGTGATGGTAGGAACAGGTTGTATGCTTTGACATCTCTACAGGAATCCAAGGCATCGCCTGATGTTGTTACTGGTACATTATAGCCTTTCTCTTGATACGTATATTATTTGCTTGATTTGGGTTTGACCCTTTCTTATGTGACTCGTTATATAGTTGTGTCTTTTGGTTTTGATCGGGAGATTATTTTAGATCTAATTTCTATTTGTACCCGATAATAGAATCAGTCATTACTGAATGGGTCTATAGAGGGTGTGTGGTAGTTAGACTTCAACGGATCTGTTTGAGTTGGGTATGATAGATTTTGATATAATCTTGGGCATGGATTGGTTTCATTGTTGTTATGATATTTGGATTGTCGAACCCATAGGGTTATCTTTAGGTTCCTTAGTCAGCTAGAAATAGAATGGGAAGGTTGTTAGCTCTAAGGGGGAAGTTTATTTCATATCTTAGATCATAGAGGTTAATCTGTAAGTGTTATCTTTATCACTTGGTCCAGGTTAAAGATTCTAACTCAGAAGGTTCTTCATTGTAGTTAGTTTTGGTAGTTAATTTGTTTCCATAGGTCTTTCCAGATGATCTTCCAGGTGTTTCTCCAGATAGGGAAATAGAGTTTGGTATTGATTTTCTTTCGGACACTCATCTAATTTCTATTCCCCCATATAGAATGGCTCCGGCTGAGTTAAGGGAACTTAAGAAACAAATTATCGATCTTCTAGAAAAAGGGTTTGTTCATCCTAGCATTTCTCCATGGGGTACACTGGTGTTGTTTGTGCGCAAGAAGGATGGTTCTCTTTGTATGTGCATCGACTACAGGTAAGTAAATAAGGTAACCGTCATAAACAAATATCCCTTTCCTCAAATAGATGATTTGTTTGAACAGTTTTAGGGTGCCAAGTTTTTCTCTAAGATAGATCTTTGGTATGGGTACCATCAGTTGAAGATTAGGGAGGAGGATATCCTTAAGATGTCTTTTCACTCTTGGTATGGGCATTATGAGTTTTTGATGATGTCATTTGGATTGACAAATGCCCCGACAATGTTTATGGATTTGATGAACAGGGTGTTTCATTAGCATTTGGATCTCTTCATCATCATGTTTATTAATGATATTCTGGTTTATTCGAAGAGTGAGGTAGCTCATGCTAATAATCTTCGTGTAGTGTTGAAGACCTTAAAAGAACAACCATTATATACTAAGTTCTCTAAGCGCGAGTTTTTGTTGAATGCTATGACTTTCTTGGGTCATATAATTTCTAGTGAAGGGATCATGATGGATCTACAACAGGTGGTTGTGGTGAAGAAGTGGCCTAGACCTACGACTCCATTTGATATTCAGAGCTTCTTAGGTTTAGCCCATATTATAGGCAGTTTATGGAGAGGTTTTCATTGATATCTGCTCTTTTGACTAAGTTAACATAGAAGAAGGTTAGGTTTTCTTGGTCGGATACGTATGAAGGGAGTTTTGAGAAGTTCAAGGATAAGTTGACTACGGCTCCAGTTCTGACCTTGCTGGAAGGCAATAATGGGTTTATGGTTTATTGTGATGCATCTCGGGTTGGTATTGATTGTGTGTTGATGTAACATAGGAAGGTGATAGCCTATGCTTCTAGGAAGTTGAAGGTGCATGAGAGGAACTATCTGACTCATGATTTAAAGATGTTGGCCATTGTGTTTACTTTAAAAATATGGTGACATTGTTTGTGTGGTGTTCATGTTGATATCTTTTCTAATCATAAGAGTTTACAGTATGTGTTCTCGCAGAAATAGCTTAATCTCAGGCAGAGGAGATGGTTTGAGCTTTTAAGGACTATGATATGAGTCTTCACTACTACCCAGGTAAAGCTAATGTGGTTGCTGATGCTCTTAGAAGGTTGTCCATGGGTAGTTTGGCTCATGTGGAGAAAGGAAAGCGAGAATTGGTGAAGGATATTCACAGTTTGAAAAATCTTAGGGTTCATCTCTTCGACTTAAAGAATGGTGGTGTGATGGTTCAAGAAGTGGTTAGATTGTCTCTTGCTATGGAGATTAAGGAGAAACAAGTGTTGGATTCAGGCTTGATAAAATTCAAAGGTAGCATTGGTGGGAAAAAGGTGGTAGATTTTGAGATTTGCGGTGATGGTACTTTGCAGTACTAAGGGAGGCTGTGTGTTCCTAATGTAGATGGTTTGCAACAAAGGATTTTGGCTGAGGCGCACAAGTCGTGCTATGTTGTTTATCCTGGTTCTACTAAGATGTACCATGATCTCAAGGTGATCTATTGGTGGAGTGGCATGAAGTGGGACATGGTTGATTATGTATCCAAGTACATGGTGTATCAATAAATTAAGGTTGAGCATATAAGGCTTGGTGGGTTATATTAAGAAATTGAGTTGCCTGAATGGAAGTGGGAGGAGGTCAATACAAATTTCATTACCGGTCTTTCTTGGTCTTGGAACCAATTTGATTCGATTTGGGTCATCGTTGAAAAGAGAAAAAGGTCTGCATATTTATGGCCTGTGCAGACTAAATTTTCGATAGAAGATTATGCGAAGCTTTATCTTTATGTGATTGTGAAACTGTATGGGGTGCCTATTTTGATTATTTCTGATCGTTGTACGTAGTTTACATCCCACTTCTGGCAGCTTTTCTAAAAAGGGTTGGTGACTGAGTACTGCTTTCCATCCGCAGTTGGAATGGTAGGAAGAGAGGACTATTCAGATATTGAAAGATATGCTTCAAGCTTGTATGATTGATTATGGTGGTAATTGGGTGGAGCATCTACCCTTGGTAGAGTTTGCTTACAACAATAACTATCATAAGAGTATTGGTATGACTCCTTTTGAGGCATTGTATGGTAGGATGTGTAGATATCCTATTGGTTGGTTTGAGCTTGGAGAGGAATGATAACAATCAACCAACAACACAAGGAAAATAAGAGAACAACAATAATATAGAAGCAACACCACACATGACTTTCACTAGATCAAGAGAGAACAACTACAAGAATACAATAATAGTAAGATAGCTAGTTTGACATACAATATCTCAACATCTAAGAACCCTAATATTTATAAATAACAAGAACCCTAAAACCAAGATATATCAACACCAAACTCTTACTTGGACCCAAGAGGAACTCAAACACCTCAAGAACTAAAGTTTCTAGCCAAAGAACAACACAAGTGTCACGAGACTTGTTTGAATTTTCGGGTGGACCTTCTCAATGGAGAAAGAGAAGTCTCAATATTTTATAAGTCTTGTGAGAAATATCAATAATAAAATAAGAATAAAAATAACCCTAATATGTTCTATATATAGTCTATTACAAAAGGAGTGGAAAAATGACCTAGACACCCTTGGTTCAAGGGGCGACCTTATAGTGTAATTATAGGACCTCTTCACACTTCAATAAGTGTAATCCCATAGATAGATTAATAAAACACTTACACATGGCCATATTCATAAACATGCCTTGGAGTTTTTGAAATTCTCGAGCTTGGCTCCTATTGAATGGTCTTGAGCTTATTGTGCCCGTATCATCCTCCCCATCATGAAAAGAATTTGACCTTAAGTTCATTTCTTGATCATCCTCAAATGTGTCAATAAGAGAGAGGTCACACATATTGAAGGTGTTGTGAACTTGATACTTCAAAGGGAGGTCATTCTTGTATGCATTTTCATTGATCCTTTCGAGCACTTGAAAAGGACCATCACCCTTCGGCATCAACTTGGTTTTCCTTTGTGATGTAAACTAATATTTCTAAGGTGCACCTATAACTAATCTCTTAGTTCTAGAACTAGTTGTATCCTCACTTTGTTGTCCTCTTAGCAACCTCTTGATTCCTCTTCTCAAGATGTAGCCTCACCTTCTCATGCAACCTCTTCATGGCTTCATCCCTTTTGCTTCCATCTAGGCTCATCATAAGATCGCTTGGCAATGGATTTAGATCTAAAGAGGTAAGGGGGTTTAAGACATATACACATTCAAAGGTAGTCATACCCATACTTGAATGGATAATACAATTGTAAGAAAATTCAATTAGGGTTAGGGGATACTCCCAAGAAGTCATCTTACCTATAACTATGGATCGTAGCATAGAACCCAAGGTTCTATTTACTACTTTCATTTGGCCATTGGTTTATGGGTGGCAAGAGGTTGAAAATAGCAACTTTGTACCAAGCCTACCCCACATCGACTTCCAAAAGTGACTAAGGAACTTGGAGTCCCTATCATCACCAATGGTCCTCGGGATGCCATGCAACTTGACAACATTTTCAACAAACAACGAGGCTACACTAGATCCATCCTTATTTTTAGAACATGGAATGAAATGTGCCATCTTATAGAATCGATCAACCATAAGAAAAATAATATCCCTACCTCTTCTAGTCCTTGGCATCCCCCAAAAAAAATCCATAGATATATCAAACAAAGGACATAAAGGAGTGGGAAGTGGGGTATACAACCTTTGAGGAAGGATCCGTGACTTGGCACTCCTACAATCTATACATTGGCCACAAATATTAGCAACATCTTTGCACATCTTTGGCCAATAGAAATGTTCCTCGAAGATTCCGAGGGTCTTCTCAACCCTAAAGTGCCCCATTAGGCCACCATTATGTGCCTCTCTCACAAATAACTCTCTATAAGAACTAGAGGGCACACACAACCATCTTTCTTTGAACAAGTAGCCATTAAATTTATAATAGGAGGTAGATCCCCCATCGATGAGCCATTCCTCCTTACCCAACTCTTTATATTCCCTAAAGATAGGAGAAAAGTGAGGGTCCTATGGGTATAATGATTTGAGCCTCTCAAATCCTATTAACTTGGAAGACAAAGTAGACACAAGTATATATTTCCTAGACAATGCGTCGAAAACCACATTGTCCTTTCCCATTTGTATTGAATAACATAAGGAAAGGTTTCTAGGAATTCAATCCACTTAAAATATCGTTTGTTGAGCTTATCTTGGGCCGTAATATGTTTTAAGGATTCATGATCCATTCGGATCACAAGCTCTTTGGGCCACAAGTAGTGTTGCCAATTACCCAAAGATCTAATCAAGAAGTATAACTCTAGATCATAGTGGAATAATTTAGAGTCGCGCCCTTGATCTTCTCACTAAAGTAGGCAATAGGTTTAAGGTCTTGCATCAAACTATACCTATACCTAATTTACTAGCATCACATTCAACTTCAAACATTTTTTCAAAGCTGGGTAATTGTAACAAAAGGGTGGAAATAAGCATAGCTTTCAAGGTCTCAAAGGCCTTAGCTTGTTCATCACCCCACTTAAATGGTTGGTATTTTTTATTGACCTCAGTCAAGGGGGAAACAATGATGCTAAACCCATTGAAAAACTATCTATAAAAAATAGACAACCCGTGGAAGCTTCAAACTTCACCAATGGATTGTAGAGTTGGGCAATTTTTTATAGAGTCTATCTTGGATTCATCTACTTCAACCTTTTTGAACTAACAACAAACTCGAGAAACACAACTTTATCAACACCAAAAGAGCACTTTTCAAGATTAGCATACAATTTCTCCTTTCTAAGGACATTAAAGGCACTTTGCAAATGCAACACATATTTATCTATGGACTTGCTATAGACCAAGACATCATCAAATTACAAAACAAAAAAATTTCCAATGAACAATTTCATCACATGATTCATTAACCACATGAAAGTACTAGGAGCATTAGTTAGGCAAATGGCATGACCATCCATTCATAGAGATTACATTTGGTCTTGAAGGAGGTCTTCCTTTCATCATCAGGTTGCATTCTAATTTGGTTATAGCCACTCCTAAGGTCAATCTTGGAAAAAACATAAGAACCATTCAACTCATCAAGCATATTATCCAATAGAGGAATGGGATGGCGATACTTAACCATGATTTTGTTGATGGCTCGGTAGTCCAGACACATGCGCCATGTTTCGTATTTCTTTGGCACTAACAATACTGGAACCACACATGGACTCATGCTCTCTTTGATGTACCCTTTGTTGAGGCGTTCCTCAACTTGACGTTGTCGCTCTTTCGTGTCCATTGGGTTACTTCTATAGGCTAGTTTTTTTGGCAATTATGAGCCTGACATGAATTTAATTTGATGTTCAATTCCCCGAAGTGAGGGTAACCCTTGCAGAAGTTCCTTGGGAAAGACATCCTCAAACCCGTTCAAAACAAGAGAAATAAAATAGGGAATAGAAGTATTACAGGGGTTAGTGTTAAAAACATGAGCTAATAGAAGCATATGAGTGTTGTCATCATGTTCCAAGAAGATATCCCTTTTCCTAGCCAACATCACCATAATATTCTTGCCCTTTGAAGTTAAGACCCCCTCAATTTCTTCCCCTTTATCACTCTCGGATTCTCTCTCTTTTTCATCCTTTTTGCCTTTCTCCTTCAACTGTCTCATTTTTTAATGCACCTCATTTACTTGATATGGTTAATGTTGGGTGTATTTATGCATTTTAACATCACTATTCTAGCTTTTTCAGCCTTATTTTGAGGATGATTCATGCGATATATGAGTTGATAATGATATAAATGTGTATCAAAGTGTTAAATTATGTGTTTATGATGTTCAAAGTGAGTTTCAAACAAGTTTGTACCTAAAGGATTCATTTAGAGTTCAACTCGGAAAACTAGTGTTACTAGCTTGAGCTAGGTGCTTGTCTAGTTGATTCTGGTGGATTATACTGTGTTTAAAGTAGTTCAAATAGTTTTTATGTGTAATTATATATGAAACAACTTATTGATAATTCTCAAGGGTTAATTGAATCAAGCCAAGGGTCAAAACAATGTGTTAAAGATTAAACGGAAATTAGCCTATGCTTAGCTTGTGTTTCTAGTTCGTCGTGTTAGATGTTGTGATATTTTAAGCTTTAAATTGTTGTGTTTAATGATATTGGGTGCTTGGTGAATGGATTATGATGATATATGAAGGATATAAAAGCTTCAAATAAAGTGGAAATAACTCAAAAAGGCTTGGAATGGATCACAGAAGCACAATACTCTACTAGACATAAATTTGGAAACCTGAAATGTCTTGGGAGAGTGAGGGAGTGTGGGAAGGTATTTCGGCAAGTGATACACTCCAAAATGTTGAAAAGTCACCAAAAAAGTGAACCTATGTGATATATAGGCGTCTCCTTTCCTGAAGTGGTGCTCAAAATATGGTGCAACCTTGCCTGGAGCGGGGCTATAGCTAGGGCAGTGCCCTATCCACTCCCGGGCTCAATAACTGATAGTTTCCAACTTTGACATGGACTTGGCTTGTTCTTATACTATAAATACATGTTATATCACATTTTTACATACTTTTGGACATCTTGGAGTGTTGGAGGCTACCACAACTTCTCTTTAGGGTTTTATTATCTTAAACTTAGTTTCTTTCATGGTTTTTATCATCAATCCTATGGATTGGATGATGAATATTTCCATTAAAGGCTAAAACTCCTATCCAGGGTTAAAGCCACGATCATAATTACTTTTGTTTTGAATTAAGTTTGTTGATTTGCTTATCATTATTGTTTGCTTGTTTATTCTTTTCGTAACTATTTTAAGGATTAGCTACCCTTAGAATACATCAATTTCGAACCTTGTGAACTCCGGAGAGGGAATAGGGCGATATAACACGGGAATAAGAAAAGTATGGTTCTTGATTCTTTATAAAATAAGAAACTTGAATTAGTATCTAGGACAGGGATGTACTTAGATGCCTTAGTTGATTCATATGTAAGATGATATTTGTAAAAAAACTTAAGTGAACTATTACATCCCCACTCAACGATGTAGTTTTAAGGTTCAACTTAGGTAAAATATTATAGGTTGGTAAACCATAATCATGCAATTAACCCTACGAATAAAAAACCAAGATAAGCAATTTAAGAATGAAGTTCAATAATGTAGTATGATTGTTCGTAAGCCTTAACCCTGAGCTTCTATCCATAGATTGTCCTAAGTCATTAGTTTAGTTTACTTTTAGTTTACAATTCTTAAACCTCCTTATTTACTTTTTCTAAATTTTTGAACTAGAATTCGATAGGCGGCAAATGTAAGTCCCAGAGAGATCGATATTTGGGCTTTCTTGATGCCACTTTACTACTTGATAAGACCACGTACACTTGAGTGTGCTCTTGGGCGATGTCAATGGTGAAAGTGGGTGAAGTGTAAATTTTTGGCTATTTAACTCAAGAGAGTACTGGTTGGTTCTCCCATCATGCTTGGTATACCTGTTATATTGCCAAGGTCTACCCAACAACAAGTGATATGCTTTCATCGAAATTACATCACAAAGACTTTCATCATGGTAGTTTCCCACGTTGAACCGAGTCACACATTGCCTTGTGACTTTCAATTCACCATACTCGTTCAACCACTGGAGCTTGTAAGGAATAGCATATAGAGTAGTGGTTAGTTTTAAGAAATCAAACATAGTGGCACTAGCAATATTGGCATAACTCTTACTATCAATCACCATGGCACACACACCCTCCTTTGACAAGGCACTTGGTATGGAATAGATTCTCCCTTTGGCTAGGATCATCTAAGGCCTTACTAACCATGAATCATCTCGCCATAATTTTTAGAACTAGACCCTCACCCTCTTTCAGCCAAGTATATTCTCCATCCTCTTTTTCATGCATTTTACTCTCGGATTGCTCTCTATCTTAAGGCTCGGCATCATTCTCTTCGAATTAAATGCCCACCTCCTCTCCAAGATAGTATAACTTTTCTTCCATAAGGATCAAATTCCATTGGTTTGGACATTCATTAGATTTATGTCCCAACCCTTGACACTTAAAATATTGGAACCCCTTAAGATTAGGAGTAGGATACATGATACCTTCTTATCTCGAAGGATATTTTTGGATGGCCTTGGTCTTGTGTTGCCTTGCGTTGGTGGGTTGATCCTTGACCTTGTGTCAACCCGAGGGTGTTTTTACCCTTGTTTTGTAAGTTGATCTCTCTTTGAGCACTCTTTTAATTTCTAGTGCCACTTGGAAGATACCATCAATGGTATTAAACTTGTAAAGAGTCAAGTGAGTGAAGATGTCTTTGTTCAACCTGACCTTGAAATGGATAATGTTATGACCTACTTGTTCCCCTCGGTGATCAAGATTCAACATCAATTATTGGAACTCATCATTGTAAGCCATGACACTCTTGATACCTTGCCTCAAATTTTACAACTTGGCAAGGAGCTCAGACCTATAGCTCTTGGGTAGGTACCTTTGTCTCATGAGGTACCTCAATATAAACCAAGGCAGAGGTTGCCCATCAATCAATTCTTTCCCAAACCTCTTAACATATTCCCACCAAGTTTTAGCATACCCTTCAAAGTGAGCCACAACATAACAACTTTTCTTTTCTTTGGAGAGATCATTGACTTGTAAAATCTTGTTACAAGATGACTCCCAAAAAAGGTAGGACTCGAGATCACTTTCACCCTTGAAGATTGAAAGAACCAACTTAATGGTATTGATACCCACATCACTCTCTTAGTGGTGGTTTCCTTGTTAGTTCTATTGACCAGCTCTTCCCTCATGCCCTCAGTATCCTCTTTGATCCATACAACCTTCCTTATCTCTTCTTCCCTTATATAAGCATCATCATAAGATCCATACCCTTGATGTTCCTCTTTACCATATTCCTCTATATGGATGGGTAATTTTTTATTAAATAGGACTTGGTTTGGATGAATTAGATTTAGTGGAGGTTGTGGTCTTTGATTGAGTGGAGCTTAGAATGGAGGGTTCAAATTTAGTGGTGCTATTTGGCTACCAAGTCCTTCTTGTGGGACTTAAGGGTATTGTGAATGAAATGGTCTATTGAAGTCTCGATTTTGGGGGTAAGGGGTAGCTTGGCTTGCGACATTTAGTGGAGGTCCTGGTGGATTAAGCATTTGATGTAAGGTTTTGGGTGTAATGGCAACGGAAGTATTTTGTTCATGTAAACTTGAAAAAACATGACAGTGTTGAGGCGTAGAAAGGCAGAAGTTCATTTGACTCTCCACTTGTTCAAACCTCCCACTCATTGTTGACACTTCCCCTTTTAATGATGACACATTCCCCTTCATCAAAGTCATATCCGTTTACATCTTTTCCATGTTTTAGGTTATGGCCTCAAGAGATACCATGATAGTACTAGGTATATTGTTGTCCACGGCTTGTGTAGTGGATCCTTCCATTACAATGTACCTAAAAGAACCTACAAAACAACAAACAAATTAGTTCAAAATAGCCTCATCACACTAACATACTTTAATTCCTAACACTTCGCTTCATAAGTGTTGTAAATCGGCTAGTAAGTCGAGGAATGAGTCTACTCTTGTCTGGAATAGATTTTTGTTTGAAGACTCAAATAAATCTCATCGGACTTGAACCAAAAATTTACAATGAATCAAAAAGATAAAAGCACTCAAGGAATGTAGACACGAACAACGGATTCAATAACTAATTTACAACCTAGTAGGTT
This sequence comes from Capsicum chinense, assembly GCA_026120095.1. Classification (NCBI taxonomy): domain Eukaryota; kingdom Viridiplantae; phylum Streptophyta; class Magnoliopsida; order Solanales; family Solanaceae; genus Capsicum; species Capsicum chinense. The sequence continues at coordinate 141,295,118 of JAPEIP010000008.1, read as the reverse complement.
ATTAATAGCCTGTTAGTTAGTGCTAGGACCAACAAATTCAAATAAGGAACAAGAAGTGAAACTACGAATCCAAAATTTAATCTTAAAATTGGTGATGTGTATAGTAAATAATGACGTGGTAGTCCACTATTGGTTGCGGTTTTATCAAGTAGTAACTTTCCAATTTCAAATTTTGAATAATTCACAATTTGGAATGGAGGAATTTAGTTAATGGAGGCAAATACAAGTCTTGGAGTCCTTTTTCAAATTCAAATACAAAGGCTTGACTTTACTTGTACTTCTTCCTCAAAACATGGTCCTTAAAACTTGGAAGGTGGTTGAAAAGTGGTTGTCAAGTCTTTGAGTGATTTGAGCAAGTATTTTCACCAACAAGTACTACCCCTTTGTTATTAACCTTTTTATATCTAAAACTAACTTTATGTTTAATAAGATATGAAAAGTAGAGAATAATATCAAGAAAAGTAACAACAACCACCACCATCAACAATAATAGCCACACTTCCAACTCTAATCCCACAACAACAATGTCACAACACAGGGCCAAGCTTTAGGTCCACATCAACAACTTCAACAATACGAGCTCAAACTTAGATCTAGAGTCCTTTAGTTTTAGTGAATAATAAACTAACACTAGAAACACTCAAAACAAATAAAAGACTTCTAGATCTAGTCTTGAAGTTTCGTCCAAGATGCACAACAAAAGCACAAAGTTTTGTGAGATCTTTTCAAGTAACAAGCCCAAGATTGATTTTGTTGGAATAAAATACAACCTTGATATGATACCAAATTATAACAATCAACCAAAAACACAAGGAAAATAATAGAACAACAACAATATAGAAGCAACACCACACACGACTTTCACTAGATCAAGAAAGAACAACAACAAGATGATAATAATAGTAAGATAGCTAGTTTGACATACAATATCTCAACATATAAGAACCCTAATATGTATCAAATACAAGGACCCGAAGACCGAAATATATCAACACCAAGCTCTTACTAGGACCCAAGAGAAACTCAAACACCGCAAGAACCCAACTTTCTAGCTAAAGAACAACGTAAGTGTCACCACACTTGTTTGAAGTTTTGAGTGGAACTTCTCAATAGAGAAAGAGAAGTCTCAACATGTTATAAGTCCTGTGAGAAATATCATTGATGAACTATGACTAAAAATAACCCTAATATGTTCTATATATAGTCTATTATAAAAGGAATGGAAAAATGACCAAGACACCGTTGGTCCAAGGGGAAGCCTTGTAGTGTAATTATAGGCCCTATTGATACTTCAATAAGTGTAATCCCATAGATAGATTAATAAAACACTCACATACGGTCATATTCATGCACATGCCTTGGAGTTTTTGTGACTCCCGAGCTTGGCTCCTTGTGAATGGTCTTGAGCTTGTTGTACCCATATCAGAAGCTGATTTGTTTTGTCTCAATTTGTTTTATCAAGACATTGAAAAGGTAAAGGTGATTTAATATAGGATCAAGGCTTCTAGAGTCATCAAAAGTCCTATGCAGAGGCTAGGCATAGAGATTTGGAGTTTGCAGTTGGGGATGAGGTTTTCCTTAAGGTGTCTCCTATGAAGAGAGTAGTGCAGTTTGGGAAAAATGGAAAGCTTAGTCCATGGTACATTAGTCCTTATAAGATTTTATGGAGAGAAGGAAATGTAGTGTATGAGTTAGAGTTGCCATCTAGCTTGAGTTTGGTTCATCTGGTATTTCATATTTCTATATTGAGAAAGTACGTTGGTGATTCGTCTTCAATTATTTCTTTAGAGTGGTTAGATATCTCAAATTCTCTATCTTATAAAAAGGTCCTGGTTGAGATATTGGATAGGCAGGTTCATTGGTTGTGGACCAAGGATGTGGCTTTGGTTAAGGTTTTATGGCGGAACAATAAGGTGAAAGAGGCCACGTAGGGAGTGGAGGACATGAAGTCCAAGTATCCGCTTTTGTTTTTTGCTCTTGATATTCGTGCGGAAGGTATGTGTTCTTGGATATATTTTATTTTTTTAGTTTCTTAAAGAAAATATTAAAATCTTTTCTTCTTTGTTTTCAAACTTTGTTAAAGGAATGTTTGATAATGTAAATGACTATGTTGTGATAACCCCTACCTTATCCGTCATTCAGGGATGAATGTTCCTAGTGGGGGAGGCTGAAGTATCCCAGGTTTGAACCCTTAGAAAATTTCCTGGAATCCCATTTTTCGAACCCAATACAACTCATTATATGAGTCATACGCTGGGGTACGAGTGGTGAAGTCCTGTCATAAGTTAACCAGTGTTAGTTGGTGGAATGGTATTGGTTACTGAAATAGATATAACTTAGGGGTAAGTGTCGTATGGTTGGGTATGAGTTATATAGGTGACTCATAAAGTAGACAATGTTTGATCCTCCAGGTGTTACATTCTACTAGGGAGACGGATCATATGTTGAGGTTACAACTTGGTTGGATGAGTCGTATGCTAGATAGTGTCTGATCCATGTTTGAGGTTTTGTTACGATTGGGTGGGTATCAACCGTAAGGGAGCTAATGACTCATAAAGAGATCAATCGTGATGTTGTATTAGCTTTTTATGAGATTTAAGTAGGGGTATTTTGGACATTTTCCTACTTACCCTAATAAGGACCCACGAGTTCTAATACACTTAGTAGGTTATTTACCCTGTTATTTTACTCTTAAACACTTAGAAACTCTTTCTAAACATATCATAATTATCTCAAGAGCTTTTGGGGAAAAGAGCTAGGGTTTCAACTAAGGGATTACTTTGAGGCTTGTCTTGGTGAATCCTTTCCATCATTCTTCTTGGTTTAAGGGATGATTCTCTTCCCTACTTGCAATTTCAATTAAAGGCATGGTTACATGGTTGATTTCATGATTTTTCTCTTGCATAATTATAGTTTTCAACTATTGATTTGGGGGTTTTGATGTTAAATGCTTAGTTATGATTTCCTATGGTTTTAATTATGTTTTCTATGCATTAATAGTGGTTTTGGACAATTGAATTTTATGGTAATGGTTTAATGATAATGGTATTTGGTTTTGGATATATTATGCCCTCAAGTTATTTAATAAAAGGCTTATAAAGATACGTTCATTGCATTGACTTATTTTTAATGGAACTCTTGGTTGTTTTTGGCTTATATATGAAACCTTAAATGTTTTTCAATGTTTTACAAAGGTTAATGGATAATTGGTTAAGCTTGTGGAGAACATGGTATTCTCCCAAGATGTTAAATATGGCTAATGATGGGGCACTTGAATATTCTCTTAATCTAAATGGTTTGGCTATGGATAATGCTTACGAGTATAGTGGTATGATGATACCACTATTTTATATAAGAGCCTTGGTTAATAAAAGGATAATTAAATTGTTTGGACTTGGTTTTAATTGGGAATTAATGGCGGAAAGTGTAAGCTAAGCCCTGGAAGTGGCAGTCCCAGGGGTATCAAAACTGGAAACTCATATTTGTCGATATGTGGGGTCTTCGATGACCACCAGAGATATTACCTGGTCGTGTGTCTACATAGACTTGGACCCTTTTAGCAGGGAAAGCTAAACCCATATGGCCTGTGGGTGGTAGAACGGCTAAGCTACACAACCCAGGTAAAGATTTTAAATGACATATTAAACTCGGTCCTTTTTCCCAACACTTTATATATGTATGGTTGTTTTCATTTGATGGTTTTCACTTGGATTTGAGAACTGGCATTACTTTATCCTTATCCTGAGTTTTATGCTAGTGTTCACCCACTAACCCATCTACTGGTGGCTGTATACCCACGCTATGTAGGAATCGGCCGTTTGACTCCTCCTTTATAGTACTTGATTTGGGGATAGCTTAGTAGACTGAAGTGGTGAACTTCCATCCTTTTGGAAGGCATCATTTCATGATGGACAATCTTAGACAATTTTCTTTCTTCCCGTATATTGGTTTTGGCCATAATTGGGGGCATGTCCCGATCAGATATTTATATTCTTTTGGATAAAGGCTTTATGGTACTTCTGGGCGTTGGTATGGGTGGGATCTGTATTGGTGTCGGCCTTGGCATTGGAATAAGCTGGGAGGTTGTCATCATCAAACAAAATTTCTCATTGTTCCATCGTATTACATTTTAGGTTTGATTATCATATTATGTGTGGTGTCTTCTAAATAGTTTGGTATGATATGGGTAGTTGGTTTGGTATGGTTAGACTCAGTTTGTTTGATCATGGTTGGGACCCTATCCCAGAGTATTCATGAGAGCATTATGTAATCTTTTTATATGCTCGAAATTCATCTCATCTAAGACTGTATGAGCTGGTTGGGTTGGGTTGGGTTAAGGGGACAGTCCCCGGTCTAGGTTGAACTTGGCATGCCCATACGACAAGGCCCCAGTTCTTTACCCTCGAAAAACTGAAGAGATACATGAGTTTTAGCATTTCTGAAAATAGGGGCATGCCACGTTGAAATTACGGAGCATAGAGGGCGTGCCACACCGAAATCGCGCACCCTCACTGGTTCCTCTCAAAGATGCGCATAAATTTTTGCTCGAGTATAAGATTAAGACGAAATTAGATGTTTTGGAAATATGACACAATTATATATAATTTGGTGGGTCTTGAGCTCATAAATTCCATATATTCTACAAGTTATACACGTTCAAAATTTACCCTTATAGGATCGAATACCAAAATTTGGTTGAATCAGAAGCTCTTAACTCAACTTTGCTCTAAGTGTTTCCTATGAACATTTTTCACCTCGATAGAACTTTAAACACTGGGTAAATGATCATGACACTTACATTCATAATTTCATATATGAATTATTGGTTTTGTGTTTATAAACGTAAGAATAATGATTCAAATTCTAGCCCAAAAATACGGGGTGTTACAAGTATATATCTGGTTTTCTTAACTCAACTGGATGAATGAAAATTATATGAGGGGTTTGTAGTAACAGTTTCAAACAAGTAACGGTATGTAACTTTGGTTGAAAATAGTCAAATATGAACACTACAGCTGTGTTCCCCCTGACTTCTCAAATCCGTAGATTTGTTATGCGTTGTTAAGATAACCCAATACTTTGCATGCAGAGTCTGATAAGTTATGTACCATCAACTGTCTTATGAACTTATTGATAGATTTCATCCCTTTCTTTTTGAGTCTCAGGATGTCGTATTACTAATCCTTACCCTAATTCTAGTTAACTATTACATTTTGAGTCTTAAGTTATTTGATAACAGTTAGCCATCTTAGATAGATAATACTGATTAGCCTAGATCAACAGTTAAACTTCAAATTACTATTGTAATTATATTTCCCTAGTTACTACTCCTTTTATGGAGTAAGTAGAAATAATGCAGGTGAGATAGTAACATTTACAACTGCTCTAACAACTATTAAACTAAAGATAATACAATGTATGCACAAGTATTGGTTTAGAACAACTTCACACTTCACCCACTTTATCAATATGTCAGGGTTCCCACAACCCTAGCTAAGGATTTTTGTGACTCATGCTTGTGAAAAAATCAACAGAATTCATGATGAAAGCCATTAAATAATATCATAAGAATAATCGTATAAAACTCAAAGTCTGGAACTTAATTATCTACCAAAATCAATACAAGAGCAATCTCAAGATCAAATTTGAATCTTGGAATCAAAATATAAATTGTAAATTTTAAGAGTGCGTCACATGATTACAAAACATCAAAAAGTTATATATATTACACAAGGAAATCCTAAAAATCAAATCCCAAATGAAAAAGGGAAAACAAGGTCGGTGGCCACTTACTAAGGCCACATATGGACCATATTACCACATACGGACCGTATGTGGACATGGGTAAGTGCCAAAACGCAAGTACAGATCCTACAGCTCTCTGGAATTTTAATCTCTGCACAATCCTAGATCAGTAGCGGACCTACATTCATTTGTGGGGTGCTCCATCACCCACTAAACTCGATGCGGGATAGATAAAATTATATAAAAAATACATGAAAAATAGGTATATAATATAAAAAATCACCCACTAAAACAAAAAAGTATGTTGGGTGCATTGGCATTTAGGTTGACTTTAAGGTTCTCCACTAGAGGGGGTGCCTTGGTTTAAAACCTTATTGAGATAATTTTTTATTTTTTTCATTTTTAAGCACCCACTATCCTTAAATCCTGGGTCGGCCACTGTCCTGGGTCACATACGGACTCTATGTACCATATACGGATTGTATGTGGACTTTGAATAGTGTAGGGTCTTTTTTTTTCTGCTTTTGAGCCTCTAGACTTTTGATCTCTGCACTATCCTGGGTTACATATGCCCGGTAAGTTGCACATACGCCCAAAACTACCTCAGTAAGTAGCCAAAAACTTAAATTTTCATTTTTCTTCTTCAGTTTATCTTCCAAAACCTAGTTTCCTGCAAAACAAACCCAAAATACATCATATCTAACAAAACAACCGAAGTAATTTGCATATTTTGACCAATTTAAGCATCGAAAGTGCTTTGTTTCTATAGCACATTAGTTTCCTCCCATGCAACGCTTGATTTAACATCGTGCCACGATATAGGTACCTTGATTACTCAAAATTCATCAAGGTAACCAAAGGAGAAGCCTCCTAGGTCATCAACACAATATATAACCAACACCACTCTAATGTTGGTTCGCTACATCATAGTTCTGTGGACGTCGAATGTGACCTCCTTATCATTCACTATGAACTTGAGCTCCCTTTTATTCATGTCTACCATTTCTCTACCCGTGGCAGTAAACAGTTTTCCCATGATTATGGGCATTTCAAAGTCAACTTCACAATCCAAAATAATAAAGTCAACTAGAAAAATAAAGTTATCTACTTTTACAAAAACATAGAATGATATGCCCACGTATTTCTTCACCACATGGTCTGCCATCAACAATCGCATATTCATGGATTTTGTAGGGCACAAGCCCAACTATTGGAAGACAGCTATCGACATCAAATTAATGCTAGCTTGCAAGTCACACAATGCTCTAGCAAGCCTAGATGTCCCAATGGTGCATGGATCATGAATACTCCAAGATCACCCTTTTTTATGACAGAGATCGAGAAGTAACTGCACTACAATGGTCCAATCCACCAATATCCTCAAAACTAGCATCCTACTTCTCTGTCATGAGCTACATCATACGCTTGGCATACCCAAGAATCTGCAAAAGAGCCTCAATAAGAGGGTTGTTCAAGCTCAATTCTTTCAGCCTGGAAATGAACTTCTTAAACTTCCCTTCTTCCTTCCTTTACTTTAAACTTTGAGGAAAAGGTCGGGGATGTCGTGGAATTTTCTTTACTACAAGCTCATAGACCTTTCTTAGCATCACAATCAACACCGGTCACCTTTTCTAATTTTGGTTCAACAGTCTCATCAACCACAATACTATTATTCTTCAGTTCATCTACTGTACGCATAAAGAAATCAATATTAGCCTCAGCACTCTGCGTGTGATGGCTAGAAAATGATTTTCGTTCTTAGGATTCTACACTGTGTTGCTTGAAAGTATGCCCGACTGCCTCTAGTTCAAGGTTTCAAAGATTTGTCAAAACTGTTGCTTTAATTACTTTATCGTAGTTGCATGCAAATCTATCTTCTGGGTCAATCCTTAGATGTCAGCCTTAATCTCCTTAAGGAAATTTTCTTGATTTTCCTGAACCTTGACTAGCTTGGACAACATAGCCTCCATCCTCAACTCCGTGTCACAGCTCGCTAATGGAACATACATTCCACCCTTCTATTTGTAGTCTCCTTTGTGTCTCCAGTCACCATCTCTCTCTCTACTCCAATCTCTGTATTGATCCCCATAATAGTTTCGACCTTGTTTTACTTGCCCTTTTGGCTCCAAAACCCGCCAACTCTTGATCTAAGTACTTTACCTCTTCTTCTAAGTTAGAATCATAAGATCTCGTGGTCTTAGCCTATGAACCTACTACATTTACCTTCTCAAAATTCATCGCTGCGAACTACTTTATCAATAACCCAACCTCCGTCCTTAGCTAAGCAATTTCTTGTGCCACTGAGTCATCAATAACTCTATGCTCATTGGAAGCACTAATAGCATAGGCACAAGTGCATCTCTCGTCCTCTAGAGTATGCCATCCTCGATTGGTGAGTGAGGTTTGATCTAATATATATGATGCTATCTCCCAACATATACGGATGAATTCTCCACTAGTAATAGTGTCTGCTATGACCCTTAAACTGGTTTTAAGAAATCGATAGAAAATCTCAAGCAAGCTCAACCCCACAATCCTATGGTTAGGAACCATCATCAACTTCTTTTAGAATAAAAAACATGCCTCATACATTGACTTAGAGTGTAGATGCCTGAAGTTCTATATCTTATCCTTTAACTGTAACATTCTGGCCAGAGGGAAGAACTAATCTAAAAACTGCCTGCATAACACATTCCAAGTGGTGATGGACACTTGAGGAAGTTTTTCTCGACCCAAATCAGGGCTTTTCCGTGATGGATATCTCAAGTTCACTGAGGACCCTTGCACCTAACCAACTAACACAACATCCCCAATGTAAGACCATATAAAAAGATAACATAAGGATAAGCTTAAGGATATTTGAACCATGTCTACAGTCCATCAACCAAAAATAAGAAAAATAACCTACCAAAAACACCCAAGTTCACAGTAATCCAACAAATCCTTCTAAATAAAGGACCTAAACTGAATACCAATAATGTGTCGAGTCATGCCCCCGACTATAGCCAAAACAAGTCTAAATAATCTGAGGTATAAATGACTAAAACATGAAATGTAGACTTCCGATGTAGGAAAGTTCACCACTTAAATTTAAACTCACGAACTAACACTGAATCTGAATCACTATGCAGAAGAAGTAGAAGTATGGACAATTCCTGCATTGCGTGGGGATACAACATCCAAAGATGACTAATGAGGTGAACTCTAGTATGTAACTCTGGGATAAGGACAACGTAATGCCATGGTCAATAGTTTCTAACTCATTCAAAAACCAATGCACATAATCAAATGTATATACATATATATATGTCACATGTTGGGATAGGGAACAAGGCTTAACGAGCACTTTAAAACTTTAGGCTGGATTGTGTAGCTCAACTGTCATATAGTAGTACCAACGAGCTATATAGGCCCTAGTTCTCACCTTATGGTTGGTCCTAGTATGTGTAGCTGCACAAACTAGAGAATAATCTCATATATATGCATGGGGGACTCGAACTCTCCAATTATATACTAAGCTGACTTAAGTGACTCGAACCCTCCAATCATAATAATAAAAATAAGGTGGACTCAAACCACCTGGTCATAAGCTAGGGGACTTGAACCCTCAATCCATAATGACCCCTTTACCGGCTAGCATGGTTTCCAGTATTGGTCACTTAGACCTCCACTTTTACGGCTCAGCTACACAACCCTCTTTTAAAGTTCGATAAAAAACATTTATCAAATATTCACATTCTTTGAACCATATTTCACATTAAGTAATACAATGTTGGTATCATCATACCAACAACACTTTCAAGGTAACAACAACATGCAAAAATAATTACATTGCTTGGGGAATTCACAACCTTGTGATTCAATTAGGCCATAACTTGTGAAAACACAATTTCATAAGGTTCAATTCACCATCATAATTCAATATTTCTAGAATAGTTCAATTCCCATATTCCTCATAACAAAATCAGTTTAACAATTTGGGGTTGAGGTCATAACCACTTCAGAAGTCACAAGTTTGGGGAAAATCACAATCCCCTTGTTCATTCACTATACCCATGCACCCACATGTTCAAAACCATATTTAAAGCATGAATAATCATAATTAAACCATGGGAAAACATTTCAAAACCCACAACCCTTATTTTCAAAACTATAAAATTCTATGTGACCAACACTTTAATACATATGTTTTTTAACAAATTAATAATGAGTTAAGAGTCACATGCCTTAAACACCAAGAAATTCAGAGAGAAATCAAACCTCGAGCCTTTAGATGACCAATTAGATGAAAACCCAAGTGTTCTTGACCTTGAGGATTTGTGAGTATTTAAAGAGTTACTTTTATATGTTTTTGAGAGCTAATGATACCCTAAAAGGGTTATAAGAAGTGGTTTTTAATTTGGGTAAGAAGGGATATCCAGAATGCCCTTAGCTTAAAAGTTTGTAAAGGGTCGTCTTTGACTATGAGTCAGCCATTGACTTGTTACCACTCCTTACTACTCATCACCATGAGTTATAACCATGACAGTTTCGAGGACACCACCCACTGCTTATCTTACGACCCAACCAACCAACTCATAATGAGACCCTATGACTCATAGGGTGTAGTCATACTCAACACAAAACCTAATTAGGTTAAATACTAGACACCCTATGATTTGCACTCACGATGTAACAAGTCCTTATGACTCATAGTAAGCCACTCGTACTCAGAGCAGAACTTAGATACTTACTCTCTGATTTGTTATGACTTGGTACCTAGGACCCGTAACGATACCCTACAACTTATAGGGTGAGTAGTTAGCAAGGCAGTAAGCTCAAAGCTCAAGAAATTTTCAAGGTCCATAATCCAGGGTGTTTCAACTCTCCCCTGCTTGGATCATTTTTCCTTGAATAATGGGCCAAGGTATACACAAGCATGACTTAACACAACTAACAAACACACTTCCTTTAAACAGAGTCAGAAAGCAAAGATATCAAGGAATCATAATTTCCTTTAAAAAAATCAGAAAACAAAGATGTTAAGAATAACATATATCTCAAGAACAATTATCATGAGCAGGGAACAAGAATGGATATTTGGATTTTATGTCCTCTCGAACTTCCGACATAGTTTCTTCCTCCCAAACAATACATCTAATAGCCCTTAAGTATGACCAGACTCTCCACTAAGCTTCAACTATGAATACAACACTCCACCATTTCAACCTCCTAACTCCCCCACGAAACACATAACTATGAGACCTGACCATTTGATCCATCTCCCACCCATGTTAAAGCCTAACTCAGAGTTAAAGGTGTTAGTGTAGTCCATGGGACCATATACTTTACACCACTCCAATAGTACTACTCGATCTTATCTTAATAATTTAGTAACCTAATGTCTAAATCAAGGAGTACTAACCACATAACACAATTGTTTATGTATCTATCAATCACACATTCAAGCCTGCCTTTATACCCCCACTTTATGGATCTACCACCCAAAATTAGAAACTTCAATCATTATCGCAATGGATTTCACCGCAGATCTTCTTCTTAACTATTTTGCATAACAAAGGTTCCTCTTATTCTCCTATGTTCATCTACCACATTAGCCTTAGTAGTCACCCTAAAATTTTTACAATAAAGAACATCTACTCTCTCATCCAGAACATTACTATGATTTGATAACCACTACTATCCTAACATATGAAGGGTCACTGCGGAACTAGAGTAGAAGCATCAAGAATAAGGGGGTTACTTCTCAATTATGATTCCTACTTGTCGTTCTACTCAAGGTGACACCCGCGAAATGAGACATTGTAATATAGGCATGAAGTACTTCATAGAAACCATCTAGGTTATAAATGGAGGGCAGTTCTGACATAAACATACCATAGCATGAGTCCTTAGGACTAGGCACCAGGAGAAAAATGACTATATATATCATGGGTAATATAACATAAATTTGAGAATCATATTTAAGTAACAAGGCAAGGATTTCCACTTGAAACCACTATTGCTTGGAATTAGGCATAACGTGACACATGAGTATATGGATCATGAGCATCATAAAATAGAGTTT
>JAPEIP010000008.1:141261448-141283206 GCA_026120095.1 Capsicum chinense | reverse complement strand
CTATGTTCATCTACCACATTAGCCTTAGTAGTCACCCTAAAATTTTTACAATAAAGAACATCTACTCTCTCATCCAGAACATTACTATGATTTGATAACCACTACTATCCTAACATATGAAGGGTCACTGCGGAACTAGAGTAGAAGCATCAAGAATAAGGGGGTTACTTCTCAATTATGATTCCTACTTGTCGTTCTACTCAAGGTGACACCCGCGAAATGAGACATTGTAATATAGGCATGAAGTACTTCATAGAAACCATCTAGGTTATAAATGGAGGGCAGTTCTGACATAAACATACCATAGCATGAGTCCTTAGGACTAGGCACCAGGAGAAAAATGACTATATATATCATGGGTAATATAACATAAATTTGAGAATCATATTTAAGTAACAAGGCAAGGATTTCCACTTGAAACCACTATTGCTTGGAATTAGGCATAACGTGACACATGAGTATATGGATCATGAGCATCATAAAATAGAGTTTGAACACTTGGAAGATTGGATTTTTGAGGACCATTATTGCCTTTGGTTCAGGGGCTAGAGTATGTACATACGTGGCATGTAGAATGCGGGCCTTAGGGATACACACTATTAGAATGCGTGAGACACTAATAGAGTGTGGTTTTAATTGAAATAGGAGGGAATTGCTAGAATAGGGGTACATTTACCTTAACTCTCCCCTAAAGCTCACCTCTAGGAGAAAATTTAAGATTAATCCTCGATCTTCATCTTACTACACATATAAGCACAACACTCTACTCTATGGGGTATCACTATGGACATGTAATAGGGACACTTGGCTTTCTTATACTTAAAACCTCATCTATCTAGATGCTACCTGGGTTCAACATACTCTTACAAACTCCATGCGCTAATCCATCTAATGAATTTGCCCCCAATCTATTAGTTTAACTTGGACCTCCGACCTATATATCACAACTATTCCACTCATGTATTCCCTAAGTCATCATCATCATCTCTTCTGAACACCCCATAAATCCTACCAATTTACTCCTATAAATCTTGCATTGCCATCCTTGAGCTAACATACTTCTTTCACGAAAATCAATATCTAAGGTTCAAACTTGGCGTCTAACAACCAACATGCACTACTAACAAAGTACCTACGTAAAATATATATATGGTCTACCACATAAGGAGGTCACCCTAAATTTCTTATTCACTCGCCGATAACCTATACATATCTAGAGGAAACAATCTTTCTTATGAGGAAAGAACAGAAGCACCCCACTAAGAAACACTATGGCGGACAAACCCTTATTGAGAAGATCTTTCAACCGCTTCTTAAGTTCATTCAACTCAGTCAGAGCTCTTCCGTAAGAAGGTATAGATATAGGATGAGTGTCCAGAAGGAGATGAATCCCCAAAATCAACTTTTCTATTGGGAGGAATACTTAGGAAGATCATCAGGGAATACCACAGAAAATTCACAGACCACAGGGACAGACTGCAAAGGACCTTTAGATCTAGAATTCTTAGCATACACTAGATAGTAGAGGCACTCTTTTGGAATAAACTTTTAGGTTCTAAGATACAAAATGAACTTTCCCTCAGGAACTAGTGAACTACGTTCCCATTCAATCACCGACTTATTTGGGAAATGAAAACTGACCCTACGTGTCCGACAATCCAGAGATGCATAGCATGGACGTAACTAATCCATCCCCTAAACTTACATCAAATGGATTTTGTCACGGACCAATATCTCACAAACCTTATAAACCCCTCTATCCATAATTGAGTCACCCACTAGGGTGGATGTAGAAAAAGGATCTGAAATACACTCAGGATCAAAATCAAAGTGAATAACCACATAAGAGGTCACATAAGAGAGAGTAGACCCCAGATCCAAAAAGCACTACGCATTATAGAAAAGATTTGTACCATACCAACAACAATATCTAGTGACGCCTTAGACTCTGAACGGGTAGAAAGAGCATAAAGATAATTTCGGCTAGTGTCGGTATCAGAAGTAGCACCCTTTAGTGTGAAAATCAAAAACCTAGCAACCAGAATCTTATTGGCTCTAGTAGCAACACTAACTGAAGGACAATGCTAATGCATATTACCAAGTTAAACATAATTGAAGTATCGATTCTTCCCTTCATGACAAAATCCATAATACCATTAACCACAAAACCAGCAAGAAGGATAGGGAGGGACTGATCAAGCTTTAATAGACTGATATTAGGAACCCTGTACCCTAGGACCTATACCCTTTTCAAATTGATAATCATCAGACGACTTTGGGTAAGGGGCTCTAGCTGATGGGTATGAACTAAAATTTCTCTTGCTCCTCCTAGTCACAGTCTCTTATGTCTATCATTATTGTGATCACCCCTTCTCTACTTTGAATATTTAAACTTCTTATTCTGCCTCTCTCCTATCTTAGCCTAATTTCTTCTCCCACCAACAAGACCAGACTAACATGATAGAGAGATAACTATCTTGGTTAATAGATGAATAAAAAGGCAGAGCTCAGCATTGGACACTTTGCCCTATGGTGTTCGAGGAGGACTAGAGGGGACCGATGAAACTACAGAAGGGCAATAAGGAACTGGACCCCTATACCGAGTATGTACCCCATAAGTAGGGCATGTCCTATTAGCTTTGTCCTCAAGTGGGATAGAGAAGTTTCCATAAGCATTAAATTTTTTAGGAGCCATGATTTGATAAACGAACAAATAGGAATTAGAGGAGATTTCATAACCTTAGAATTTATAGCCCAAAGAATAGATCACACATTCCTAAATACCTCATAGCCTTTCTCTTATAAGTGTGGTGCGCTACACACTCATAAAAGAGGCTCTACTTGACACAGCTTTGATGGACACCCAATGACACAAAATCTAGGCTATGATACCACTTTGTCATGATCCAAACCAGAGCTTGGCCATGGAGAGTATCTTAAGTCCACCAAGGATCGAAGATCACCCCTTGTACCTAACCAACCAACACAACATCCCCTATGTCAGATGAATTTTGAACATATAACAAGATAACATAAGGATAATCTTAAAGATATTTAAACCATGCCTATAATCTATCAACTAAAAACTAGCATATAGCCTACTAACAACACCTAAGTCCATAGTAATTCAACAAAGCCTTCTATACAAAAGACCAAAACTGAATACCAATAAAGTGTTGGGACATGCCCCAGACTATAGCCAAAACAAGTCTAAATAATCCGAGACATAAGAGACTAAAACATAAAATACAAACTTCCGATGTATGAAAGTTTACCCCTTCAATGTCAACTCATGAACTAACCCCAAATCTAAATCACTATGCAGGAGAAGTAGAAGTAGGGATAATTTATGCATCGCATGGGGATACAACATCTGAAGATAATTAGTTAGGTGAATACTAGAACGTAACTCAAGGATACGGACAACATAATGCCATGGTCAATAGTTTCAAACTCATTCAAAATCATTACACATAATCAAATGCAAATACATATATATATATATACCACATGTCAGGATAGGAAACAAGGCTTAACATGCAGTTTAAAACTTTAGCCTGGATTGTGTAGCTGAACCATCATATAATAGTACCCATGGTCTATATGGCCCCCAGTTCATATCCCTAGGTTGGGCCCCATTGCATATAGCTGCATGAATCAGAGAATGATCTTTATATATGCACGGGGGACTCGAACCCTTCAATTATATACTAAGGTAACTCTAGCACCCAATCATAAAATATGATATAGGGAACTTGAACCCTTCAATCATAATAATAACAATAAAGTCAACTCGAACCACTTGGTCACAAGCAAAGGGACTAAAACCCTCAAGCCATAACGATCTCCGCATCGACTAGAGTAATTTTTAGTGTTGGTCACTTGGACCTCCGCTTTTATGACTCAGCTACATAACACTCTTTTAAAGCCCAATAAAAATATTTATCACACAATCCCAGTCATTGAACCCTATTTTGCATTAAGGCATACAATGTTGGTATTGTCATACCAACTACACTTGCAAGGTAACAACAATATGCCTAAATAATTACATGGCTTAGGGAATCACAACCCTTTTGGTTCAATTAGGCCATAACTTACGAAAACATAATTTTATAAGGTTAAATTCAAAATCATAATGCAATAGTTTAAGAACAGTTCAATTCCCACATTACTCATACCAAAATCAATTCCACAATTTTGGGTTGAGGTCATAACCACTTCAAAAGTCACAAGTTTAGGAAAAATCACAATTCCCTAGTTCATTCACCATACCATGCACCCACATGTTTAAAATCATATTTAAAGTTTGAATAATCATAATTAAACTACGGAAAATATTGTTCAACAATAAGCATTCAAAACCCACAACCCTTGTTTTTAAAACTATAACAATTCCATGTGAGAAACACTCTAATACATATGATTTTTAACAAATTAACAGTGAGGGAAGAGTCACATACCTTAATCAATAAGAAATTTGAAGAGAAATTGACCCTTGAGCCCTTTGTGATCAACTTGATGAAAACCCTAAGTTTTCTTGACCTTAAGGATTTGAGAGTATTTGAGAAGTTACTTTGATGTGTTTTTGAGGACTAATGATACCATAATTATAAGATATGGGTTATAATTTAGGTAAGAGGGGAAATGTCCAGCATGCCCTTAACGTCAAAGCTAGAAAAAGGTCGCCTTTAACTACGAGTAAGCATGACTCGTAACCACTCCTTGTGACTCATCGCATGAGTCGTAACTAAGATAATTTATAGGACATCACCCACTGCTGCCCTTATAACTCAACCAACCAACTCGTAATAAGATCGTACGACTCATAGGGTCCAGTCGTAGTCAATACATAACCCAATTGGGTTAACTAATGGATATCTTTAGATTTGTACTCATAACTCATAACAAGTCCTTATGATTCGTAGTGATCCACTCATACTCAAAATAGAACTTAGCCACTTACTCTCTGATTTAGTTATTACTTGGTACGTAGGAACCTTAATGACACCCTATGACTTATAGGGTAAGTTGTTACCAAGGTAGTGTGCTCAAAGATCAATAAATTTTCAAGGGACAAAATTTAGGATGTTTTAAAGTTCTATAAACCACAATATAGCTTCAACATTCAAAGAAAAAAGGACAACCTGAGTCTGAGAGCCTCCTGATCTACCCCTGTATAGTGTATAAAGTGCACATCCCAATGAAGTTTGTAAGGTACATATTTGCCTCATCTATTGGTAAGATAAAAAATACACTTTTAGATTCAACAACTAGATCATGGCATTTGTGATATCAAGCTTCACATTCAGTAGAAATGTAGGAGGAATAGTAACTCCTATCTCGATAGGATCAATATATCCCAAGCCCTTCTTTGGATCTTTATATAACGGTAAGTACTGATGGGCTAGGAGTATTTGAGCTCTACCACCTCTAACTCAATTTTTGTTAAATGTGTACTCTAAGATCTACCTAGCTAGATCTGCCTCCTGATCTAACTGCTAAAATTTTGCATCCTTTTTATAATTAGCATCGTCTTCTAACAACTGCTCTATTTACTGATTAGTAATATCCTGAATTTATATTGGAGGAGGGGTAGGTATAATAATAAGATCATCCCAAACCCTTTCAAGATGTCCTTCACTTACTTGCTACTTCATTGTATAATTAGGCTATAAAATTCTCTTTGGGTTAGGATTTAGTGGTAGTAAAGAAGTTCCTTCACTCGTTATGTTAGGCATACACCAGCATAAACCTAACTTTAAACAAAAAATAAAATATGAAATCATCAATAAGTTTGATCAACAATCACACTTTATTTCCTGGCAATAATGCCAAAATTTTATGTCGCCAAAACTATCTCCAATAAAAGATAAAGAAGTTGCAACAAAATATAGTAACCCAACTTAGGTTGGGGTCAAACCCACAGGAAGTACGTGAACTATCTCTCAAGTTTGCTGAAGTCATAGGCAGTACAGAAAATTGGGGAAGGGGTTGTTGTAATCTATAAAAAGTTACAAGATATGGAATACTTTGGTTGTAATTAATCAGAAATGAATGCTAGGATTATGTTCCTCCTTGTTTCTCAACTCTGTAGTTTTATCATGCTCTGTTTAACCTACCCAATATCTTTCATGCAGAATTTGATAAGTTATGTATCACCAATTGTCTTGTGGACTCATTGGTGAATTTCACTCTTTACCTTTTGAGTCTCAGAGTGTCACCTTACTAACCTTTATCCTAGATCCCAGATTAACTATTATATTTTACGTCTCTAGTTAATTAGATAAAGAAAATTATCTTAAGAAGATAAAGATGATTAGCATATTTTAATAATTAACTCCAAATTACTGTTGTGATTCTTTTCCTACTTTCTATCTCTCTTATGGAGCAAGCAGTAAATATAGGTGGGATCCTATCATTTGCAACTACTAAGAAATCTATTATACTATCAGTTTAGAAAAACTTTGCACTTTCCCTACTTTATTAATTCGGTAGGGTTCCCACAACCCTAGTTAAGGAGGTTAGCCTATAATCATTTGAAACAATCAATGTAATTCATATTTGAAACCATTAAATCAATCTCACAAGAATTAATGACTAAAATCTGAAGTGTTAAATTGAATAATCAACCAAAGTCAAGAACAAAGCAATCCCAAGATCAAACTCAAATCTTAGAGTCAAATATATATTTGTAGGTAATAAGAGTGTGTCAACAAACTAAAGAAAATAAAAAGAACATTTATAGAATACAAGGAAACAATAAGAATCATGTCCTAAACAAAAGAATAAAATCAACATTGATGACCATCTATGGAGCTACCTACGGAGCATAAATGGCACCTATGGGGCGTAGGTAGTCCAACGTAGGTGACTAGGATCCCAAGCAATTCCGAAACTCCATGGACTTGCTGATTTCTATCACCAACGTGGCATAGGTACTACCTATTTCTATCACCTACGTGGCGTAGGTACTACCTATGGCCCGTAGGTGACCTGACATTGGTGATAATGAATTTTTTTATCTTCTAAATCTATAATCTCCAAATTTCTAGAACTTCTTTAACACCTACTCCACGTGGGTAGTACCTACGGGGCATAGGTACCCAAGTAGGTAGTCTAAAATCATTAATTTTCTCAATTCTTTTATTCTTTTCAGCTCTAAAACCTGGTTTCCGGCAAAAGAAAACACAAAACATATCATGTCTAACAAAAATTCCTAAGTAACTTGAATATTTTCACCATTTTAAGTGTCGAAAGTCCTATGAAATCATAGCACATCATACAGTGGTGTTGGAGCTTATTTCCAGGTTTGCCCTTTTTGCCTTAACTTAGCTTACTCTATCTTGTATCTTATTATATTTATATCATAATTTTGTGTACCCATGGTTTTGTATAACTACCCATCATGTTATTTTAAATATTTCCACATATTTTTTCATTAGAACTTTCCTATAGCTATCCAAAGTCATTTATAACTTACTGAAACTGACAGTTTGATAATCGGGCAATTTGTTTGATTTTTAGAGCTAATTCCCTATTGTGAAGCCTTCACTAGTTCAAATTGGTTACTGGGTGAAAACTCTAATTAAATGTCCTTCTATTCCAATTTTAATTATCCCAACAGCTACAAAATGTCAATTTTAGTCTAGGTGAGCACTTAGTTTGGGTCTCGAGGCAGCCGGGCTTATTTTGGGCTATTGGTAGAAAGTTAAGAAAAATGATGAAAGGTATGGAATCTGTTTTTCATCAAAACAATCTTGGATGGAAATTTTGACTATGCTATTGAGTTTCAAACATCAAATTTTATAGGGTAGCATAGTTTATGTACATGTACGAGATTCCAGATAAATTTTGAGATGTTGGCAAAACTCGAATTAAACTCGATGTTTCAGATGGTGCAACCGCTTAAGTGGATATTTGGGTTGCTTAAGTGGTTGTATGATAAAGTATCCAACTGATCGCTTAAGTAGTAAAGTTGTCTTGGTTAAATGATGTTAAAGCAGAATGACTACCGCTTAAGTGGTAGCTGCTAAAGAGGCTAGGGATCACTTAAGCAGTACCTATGCAGTCGTACGGGTATCGCTAAAGCAACAATTGGTCACTTAATCAGTGACTGCTTAAACAACCCAGTGTCCTCTTAAGTAGTACTTGTGGACCTGTTAAGGGTATAAACACCCTACTTAGCCTATTTTTCACCATTTCTCATCCACTTCCAAGATATTTAAACTCTAAAAAGTAGGAACGCTTAGGGATAACATTTGTGGCTAATTTTGGAACTTGGATAAAGATTATTTATGCCTTCCTCCTTTTAATTTATGGTGAGTTTTCATTATTTTCTTGATAGAATTCTCTTTCTTTTACTAAAATCACTAGAAGCTTGGTGGCTTTATTTTAGCAACATTATAACTCAAAATTTACCAGTTACTGAGGGTATATATTTCTTGAGCATGGGGGCGTTGAGTTAGTTTTGGAAATAAAATTTTCCTAAATGGGCCCCATGTGGGATTTTTGCATAATTTTGGACCCGAAGCATAATAGTGCAATATGGGCATCATTGTTTTCATTTTGATGAGTAGATTGTGTTTTAATAGGGTGGCATTTTGCGGAAGATTGTTGAAAGGGGAAATCAGTGATTTAGCAGATATTTTAGGCTTATCTTTGATGCCTAGGTAGGCTAGGTTTACCTTCTTCATAGATTGAGCTATTTCATAGTATTCTTATGATATTATCCTAGATATGGTGTGGGATTTAGTTTTTGAAAGTACGAGTGAGAGTATTTGGTTTAATTGGGTCGTTAGGCTATCTTGAAATCATAAAATTGGAATAGCTAGCGTTGTTATTAATGGCATAGGTGGATTGAGCTTTGAAGTATATAATTAGAATGGATATGCCTTAATTACTCAAGGTAGGTGAAATTTCCCTAGTTATTCATGTTAGAGTAGAATTGTCCTTAGTTGTTTGAGTTAAGGGAATTGCCTTAGTTTCTATTGTTCTAGGCTAGTTGTTCATGTTTGGGAAGGATTTCTACCTTAGGGATAATAATGGCTGGCTTGACCTCTAGGGATGAACTGAGATACCTTAGCCTAGTATGGGGTAGAGATTTACTAATAGAATTTTTAGGGGTTAGAAGTGGGCCGCTCCATCCTACCTTAGGCCAAGCATTGTAATAACCTTATAGACTCATTTACATATGATATACTCTTATAAATGGTAGGTTTGGAGTTTCATATAGTTAATTAGTATGTTAGTTGGATATTGAAGGGGTGATGCTAATTCTAAATATCACTAATGATATTGCTCATATGTATAACTTAGGATATAACTTATGAGTTTGATTTATGGCATATACATGTGATTATTGGCATAACTTTCAAATCTGATTAGTAATATGGCCCATTTATATGATTAATGCTCTATATATAAATATGATTAAAAGTTTATGGCTTATGAAGATGACATGGTTATGTATATATATGATATGGCTTATATATATATATATTTATATATGATATGACTTATATATATTATATAACTTATGAATATGATACGAATTATAAATTAATAAAATATGGCTTATAGACATAACATGGCATATATGTATGATATGTCTTAATATATGATGTGGCTTTAAAATACCCTGGGTTTTGATCCTTAGGAAATTTTTGGATTTCTTGTATCTGGACATCATACGACTTGGGGTACTTCTCTTATGATGTGGTATAGTTTGGTTGGTCTTGGTCGTATGGTGACCAGTATGGGTTGGATGGTTTTTGTCAAGGTATGGTTAGAATATCTGAGTCGTATGTAAGGGTACTAATGGTAAGATGTTAGTCGTATGCTGTCCCAAGTTTAGTCTAGGTGATTCTATTCTTCCTAGGGATAATTTCATGGTACTAATCATATGTTCGGGTATAATTAGTCTTGGGTGGTCATATGTTGGATAGTGTTGGGTCCCAAGGGGAGGCCTAGGGTACGAGTGGTGGGTACCACTTGTATGGTAAGGTACTATTAGTATGGGGTGGTCATATCATCCCGCGGGAATTTTAAGCAGTTTAAGTTAGGGGTAATCTAGACATTCCCCCCTTAGCCTCTTAAGGCCCCATAACTCATAACGCTCTTGGGATATCATTTAACCTATTTGGAATCACTCAAACTCTCTTAAACACTCTCAAATTCTCTCAAGGCTCTTGGATCAAGGAAGGCTAGGGTTATATCAATAGGATCAATTTGCGGCTTACAAGGGTCATTTTTCTCCATCATCTTCATAATCTAAGGCATATTCCCCTCCATCATTGTTATTTCCAACTAAAGGCATGTTTAATGAATTGTTTTCATAGCACAAATTTTGTATGATTTTGGGTTTTTAAATATTGTTGAGGGTTTTGGTTACAATGGTTGGTTATGATTTTCCCATGTCTTTTACTTATGGTTTTCATATTATTATGGTGGTTTGAATATTTGGTTGCATGGAAATGGCTAATCATTATTTGGTTTTGGCTTTGGAAATACTATGCCCCTAACATGTTTGATAAAATACCTATGAGAGCGTCCTTGGTTAAATTTTTGGACTTTCATTAAACTATTGCATGGTATAACTTGGTAATGGAACTCTAAATGGTATAAATGGTTTGGAATGGTTAAATGATAAGGTCTTGGTGGTTACGGTTGGTCTAGTTGAAAGCCTTATGGGGTACAAGGCTATCCTCCAAGCAAACTTACTAATGAACATCTTGTGGGGTACATGGGATTCCCCCAAGTCAACTTAATAATGTAATGTATGGGTACATGGGAATCCCTTCTTCTTTAGAAAGGTTGGTTAAGGACATTTCTTGCTAGCTATAGTTAGTATGATGATGCCACTACTTATAACGTTGGTTAATAATAAATGGAATTGGTTGTTTGGTTGTTTGGTAATGGTTTTAATTAAGTAATAATGGTGGGGTGTGATAGCTAAACATGAAGTTGTGAGTTAACTAGACAAACACTTGAAACTCATGTTTACCGACATAAGGATAGGTCATGGCAACCATACATGATACTTATGAGGTATACGGAAATCCCCTAAGTACACTTGTAGATATGTATCATAGAGAGAGAAGGGTAATCGGGAATTCGTTACTTCTATGATATCTTCAATTTATGTGACTATATTCATCAAGGCCCATTCAGGGGGTTATACTGGACCCATAAAGCCCGTGGGTATTTCTAGGATAGTTAAGCTACAAATACCTAGGTTAATGGTTTTAAAGGAATGCTAAACGCAATTCTCTTTACTGATATGGATTTTATATATATGTATACTTTTATATACATATAGTTGTTTACTTGGTTTTGAAGGATAGCATTAGTTTATCCTTATCCTGAGTGCATGCTAGCGTTCATTCGCTATCCCAACTTTAGGAGCTGTATCCCCACGCGATGCAGGAATCAGTCGTTCTACTCCTTCGACTTAGTGATTGATTTTGGGATCAACTGTTGGATTGACGTGATGAGATTACATAATTTAAAAGGCTCCATTTAATGTCATGGATGTCTTTACATACTCTATCTATTTCATACACATTGGTTTTGGCTATAGTTTGGGTTATGTCCTAATCGGATATTATTTTACTTATGGTTAGAGGCTTTGTTTAACTACTGTGGATTGGTATGGGTTGTGTCGATATTAGTGTCAGCCTTAGTATTGGCATGGTATTAGGGATGACACCGGTTGAATACATTTGATTTATGATTATTCCATTTTATTTTGGATTATATATATATACTATATAGAGCTCATTTGTTATGGGATGAATGGATTGGTTTATGGATGATTTGACTTGTTTGGGTTGGTCATGGTCATGGACCTATCCCAGAGTCTTGATTGGTATAAATATTCTATCCTGATATATGTTTGGAATTCTCCTAGCTCAGGGTGTGCATTTGGATGGTTGGGTTGGGTATCAGGGGTGATTCCCGGTCCTGGTTGGACTTGGGATGCCCATTACGATAAGACCATAATTAGAGTCGTGTAAATTTGGTATCATAGCTTTAGGTTCATGGCCAATTGGGAGTCCACAAAGCCGTGTCGAGTGGAGTCTCTTTTAAGGGTGTGTAGAGTGCCACACTCATAAGAGAGGGGCTATAAAGTATTTAGGAATGTTTCTCTTCTTTGTGTTCTATTTTTAATCTAGTAGTCTAAGTCCCAGAATCTCTTATAATCCCAGTTTGTTCATATTTTAGATCATGCTTCGACGGTCTGATACACATAAAAACTCTTTTATCCCAACTGGGGATGGTGTTATTGGACATGCTCTACTCATTGGATCCATATTCAGTCTAGGGGTCTATTCTGAGATTGTTCTGGAGTTCCACCAGTTCTTTCTAGTCCTCCTCAGGCAAATGTGACAAATAAGTAGTTTTGTCAGTTGATCCATGTGATTGCCCAGTTGGTAGCTTCTCAAGCTGAGTGTGGTGCATCTAGTATTGCATCTTTTAAGGCCATAAGGGTTGGATAGTTTATGAGGTTGAATCCTCTAAATTTTATGGGTGTTAAGGTAGAGGAGGACCCTCAGCATTTTCTGGATGATATGGAAAAGATCTTCAGGGTCTTGCAGGCCATGAATATGCAAGTGGTAAATTTTGGTGCCTATCAGCTAAAGGATGTGGTTCACTAATGGTACAAGAAATGGGATTAGGCAAGGGGTGATTTTGAGGATTCATCTCTGTGGGAGACTTTCTCTAATGCATTTCTAGACTGCTTCTTTCCTTACGAGTTGAGAGAAGCAAAGGTGGAGGAATTTGTTAATTTAAAATATGGAAAGATGTTGATCAAAGAGTATGCCTTGAAATTTCACCAGTTATCTAGGTATGCTCTAGAATTGTGTCTGATATGAGGGCCTGGATGAGAAAAGTTGATTAAGACTGTCTCGTGAAATAATCCTTGAAATAAAGACTACATTGCTGATTAAGAACATAGATATTTCTAGGTTGATTATTCATATGAAATAAGTAGAGAAGTAAAAGTGAAAGTAGGATGAGATAGGGGAAAGGGTATTTCTAAAGGTATATCCCATGAAGGAAGTAATGTAGTTTGGGAAAAAACGGAAGCTCAGTTCCTGGTATTTAGTCCTTGTGTGGTTTTAAGGAGGGTAGGTAATGTTACGTATGATTGGATTTTCATTCTAGTTTGAGCTCCATCCATCCGATATTCTATGTCTCTATTTTGAGAAAGTGTATAGGTGATCCTTTATTGGTGTTCTTTTGGAAAGATTAGGTATCTCAAATTCTCTGTCTTATGAAGAGATCCTCGTTGAGATCTTGGATCGATAGGTTTATCAGTTGCGGATGAAGGATGTAGCTTTGGTTAAGTTTCTTTGGCAGAACCACAAGGTGGAAGAAGCTACTTGGGAAGCGGAAGAGGACATAAAGTCTAACTATCCATATTTGTTTTCTGCTCTGGATATTTGTGCATAAGGTATGTGTTCTTGATCATGTCTTTGTTTTAAAACTTGGTTAAAAGAAGGTTGATTTCCTTGCATCTTTTTTTCTAACTTGGTTAAAGGTTTGAATGGTTATATTGGGGTATAATTCATGCATGTACTACCTTGTCCATCATTTAGGGATGAATGATCCTAGTGTAGGAGAATGAAACACCCTGGGTTTTGACCCTTGGAAAATTTCTCGATTTTTGGCTTCTATACATTATACTTACTTGGGGTACTTTTCGTATGATGTAGTATGGTTTGGTTGGTCTTAGTGATATGGTGACCAGTGTGGGTTGGATGGTTTCTATCCAAGGTATGGTTGGAACATACGAGTTATATGTTAGGGTACTAATGGTAAGGTTTCAGTCATATCTTGCCCTAAGTTTAGTCTAGGTGATTCTATTCTTCCTAGGGTACGATTTTATAGTACTAATTATATGGTTGGGACAAATACCTCACACACATATGGCATATGTTTAACATAATTAGGGTCATTATAGACTCTTAACCAAACAATCACATAAATTCAATATTAAGACAAGAAGTTCAAGAGTCATAAACATGATCCAAGAAATTTCAAAAGTACTAATTTACATAATCAACATACTTTTACAACCAAATAACTTGCATCATGCATTCAAATATAGAACTAACAAGAACATCCCACTTATTTTTTAAAAAAAATTACTCTGAACAATGGGAATATCTCCACCCAACACTTAAAAATCTGCTTTGTCCCTAAAGTTTAAGTAAAAGTATAGATAGAAAACTCCATAAGGCCTTTAGGGCTATCTAGTAGCATTTTTACACATGAAGGGGGTCCAAGGACCTCATTCTTAGACATCTCGTACTTCTTAGTTTAGGTTTTCCAGTACTCAGACATCCCATTAACCTGTGACTCAACAAAAACAAATACTACGTAAAGTAAACACTAGAAATATTAAAAATAAAACATACTTTAACTTGGGTTGCCTCCTAAGCAGTACCTGATTTAGTGTTGGGGAAAGACCTAATCTTTTACTCATTTGATCTCCTTCACCCTCTTCATCCTACTTGGAGGACATCATCTTCAACATTTCTTACCACTTGATTGTGAACTCTCAAGTTCAATAGCTCTCTTAATAATTTCCTTTTCAATGTTATCAATCTGCATTTTTTTAAGATGGGTAGTTTTTTCTTGGGTTGCTTAATGAGGAAGTTTGAAGCGGTCTTTGATGGACTAAATTTCACCACCATTAACTTATCCTCTTTAATCTCTGTAATTATACACAAATCTTTGTAGTTGTATAGTGTGTTGAGTGTTTTGAACACTTTGAAAACCACTTCTTCATCATCTAGCCTAATTATGAGTGTGCGCTCTATCACCTCTAGATTACTGTCATTTTTTTATCTGCCTAAAAATCTAAAATAATAAAATTAGTAGGAATAATAAACCGACCAACCTTGATGAGAACATCCTCTATGATTTCTTTAGGAAGGGCTTGGGTACGTCTTCCAAATGGAGAATCACAAATCTCGGTCTAGGCTTCTCCAAACCCAAAGTTTTGAAAAAGGAGTGGGCCATCAAGTTCATACTTTCCCCTAAGTCACTAAGTGCATAAACCACCTTACTATTGCAAATTTAAATAGGGAGCATGAAAATCTAAGGATCTCCGAGAATTTTTAGCATCTTCTGAATCACTATAAAACTATACTCATCAGTAAGTATTACTGTCTCAACATCGTGCATCTTAAATTTTGTTAGTGACCACATTCTTCAAATACTTAACGTTCTTGGGCATTTTTTGCATGATATCTAAAAGAGAAAGATTAATGTGAAACCCTCTAAACATGACAAAAAACTTCTTAAATAATGCCCTCTCCTTTTCTTTTCTCTACCTCTATAGGAAATGTGGTGTTGGTCTCTCCTTCACTTGTTCAACAATATTAGTTTCTGAGTACTCAGTCTTACTTAAAATTTTAGCAACTTTTTCATATACCTGTTGAGAAACCAGCTCTGCATATACCTCCTTAGTTGTCTTTGGAGGTTCTTCATTTAGATTATTACCATTCCTCAAAGTGATTTTCATTACTTCTTTCATAGATTTAGTATCACTTGGAAAAAAATCTTGATGCTTGGTATTTTGTGCTCATGTCGCCTGCCCTATCTACATATCAAAGTTCCTTGTAATGATTTGTTAACTCTTAACATCTACTACAAACAATGCTTGAGAAAAATTATTTTAGCATCTCTTCCATATTTTTAGTTTTAATCATGGCCTGATTTCCGTTAACCTATTGCTACCGAAACAGCTATTGTTGGTAGTTCTATAATGGAATTTGTTGCTGAGTCTGCCAATTTTGATTGTAGGCATTCCTATAATTCAGCCTTAGAGCACTGCTAACAAGCATCATTGACTCTGGATTTGTGCCACATAGATGCATAATGACCATTGTTTCCACAAACCTCACACCAAGTGATTGTTTGATGAATTTCATTAGATATTGTTGCTGGCTATGACACCTCTAATTTTATATTTCTAAGATAAGTAGTTAACTGATTTTGTAGTTTAACAATTTAAGCTGATATAGCAGTATACTACTCCACCATCAACACACATGACACTTTCTTTGGAGCACTTCTTGAGTTAGCATACCACTAAGGAATGCCTTGTGCAATATGATTCAACAACGTGTATATCTCATTATACGTCAATTCCAATGCTTGACCACCTACAACTGAATCTATCAATATTTTTGTGTTGTTATCAAGTGCCTCAACAAAAGTATGAGCTAATACCTCATTGGACTACTGATTATGAGAATAGTCCCAAAGAAGAGCACTAAACCTCTCTCATGCATGATATAAGTTCTTTTTTGTCCTCAGTTTGAACTTCACAATCTTACTGCGCAGTCTTTATAGATGGAAAGAATCGGATAAGGAATTTCTAGGGTAAGTCATCCTATGTTGTGATTTAACTTACCATCTCATCATTCAAGTAATTCTTCACTTGCCCTAATAGTTCAAAGGGGAAAATTGCCAGTCTAACATAGTATATTGATGCACCAGTAGGAATGAATATATCACTAATCTCCTAGAAGTTCCCCAGGTAGACTTTTGGATCTTCATGGGAAAGCACCATAAACTGTCTACTACGGATCAAAAGCTTCACCATGTTCTGTTTCAGCTCAAAGTTACCCCTAGCAGTTAGTTTTCTAAAAGGGTGGTCAAATTTGTCAAAAGTAGGATTGGGACATTGTAAACTATACTGCGTGTTGGTGGATCTTCACTCATATGAGCAGAATTATCTTGTTCCTTTTGAATATGTGGCATGCGGTGGAGATAGACTGGTTCTCTCTTTAATTAGTGAAAGCGTTGCTCAGGTTCGGAGCTTGGTTCAACTATTGTCATATCCCTTGCCAGCTTACGAGTTTTTAGACCTGTTTCCTACAAATTTACTACCAAGGTCAAGCGTACAACACAAAAAAATCTAAAATGTGAAACTTAAACTAAAATAGATTCTAATTTAAAATTCCGATGCAACAACGCCAAATACTTGATGCGTCCAAGCGTACACACAAGTGTACGTTGTCTCACCAAGTAGAAAAGTGGCCATTTAGAAGCATAGTATCCACCCCACAGGGACTAATGTTAAAAAAGTATTGAATTTTAGTTTACAATTGAGATTAATTTTATATGAAATTAACCAAAAGTTTTTATGATTTATGAATTTAAAGTAAAGTAAAAAATGCAGAAAAGTAAGAGCTTGGAAAATCAATAAGGAGTATTCCGGGGTGGTTAAAGAACTAGGAACAATCATACCAAGATATTGAACTCCATTGGTTATATTACTTATCAAGGTTGTTGATTCATGAGGTTGATATCCTGGTAATGGTCTCTCGAGCCTCTAATCACCTATCCAACTAAGCCCGACAGCTACATCATTGAGTGGGGATGTGAGAACTAAGCTAAGAACATTTATATTTCATCCCATAGTGAACCGAATAGAGCTTCTAGGTATATCTCTATCCTAGAAGCTAATTCAAATCCCTTTTTTATAAGAGAATAAGAACCTTACTCTATATACCCCCATGTTCTATCCTCTTATTCCCCCTCTTAAGTTCACAAAGATGATAATGGGTTTATTCTAAGCGTCGTAAATCCTTAACATAGTTACACCAAGATAAAATGAACAACCAAATATGATAAGCAATTAAAACCAAATCAATTCAAGAAATAGTAATCATGTTCTTGGTCTTAACCTTGGAAAGGATGCTTTTATCCACTAATAGACATAACCATAATAAACATGGATGAATACAAGATAAAATACATAAAAAATCTAATGTACAGTAAAAAAAAATGCTAATTTATGAGTGTTACAGTCTCTCTCCACGTTTTAATGTCGTCCAAGGTGTCTAACATCATGTTTAAGATTCCAATTAATAAGAGGAAAATTTTGACCATCCATGTAATAGGGTGTGCCCCGTGGGGCTTATTCCCTTAGAATAGGGTGTGAAACTCCCCTCCTATTACCATATTACTAGGGCGTTCTCCACCCCATCTATTTCATGGGAATATGGTATGATCCATGGGGCTATCGTGGACCCTCACTGAAATTCACTTTCTTAGCCATATCCGTTTCTTGTGCACTTGTCGTCTATCCAAGACTCATGGTATTGTTTACACTAGATTTATAGATTATTAACATCTTTATATAATCACAATTACCTTAACAAGGATCATATAACATCAAAGAGCATGGATTAGAGCTTAGAAAAACACAACATCAAAGACAACAAACTAGAAACTTACGCTAAGAACTAGTTTTGCCCTTGTTGATATTTATCTTCTTGTTCGACTCTTGGATTTATTAAATTGCACTTTGAAAATTTTAAACAAGTGTTTCCACACATAATTATACAATAATAACCTTAGGAACTGATTACACTCACTTGAATCCATAGAGATCTACTAGAACAACATCTAGCTCAAGCTAGTAACACTAGTTTTCTCATTTGAACTCTAAGAGACAAAATCAAGTACAAACTTTTTTGAACTTCACCTTAAAAATTTTAATTAACTAATTTAACACTTAGATTCCCAATTATATCATTATTCACTTATTAATCATACAAGTTATCCAAAAGACAAAGAGAATTAAGCTCGTTAACACCACTGAGCTGCATAAATCCACCCCAAATCAAGAAAAATCAACATTAGTTAAGTTGTATCAATACCTAACTAATTAACACTGATATCTGTACCTATATACTACATAATAAATCATAAAATGAAGAAACATGAACATGAAAATCCATAAGGTTTGAACTGAATAAATGTCTGATAACAAAATATTTGAAAAAGGTATAATAATACCAAAACAAGTCATAAATACTAAAAATAATGAGTTTTGAATATCTAATCTGACAAATAGTCCGAAAGCCTCTAACTAAATTTAATGAGAAGTTGAAGGAATGTGTCTCCCACTAAATCCATCTAGCAACTGAATAGTGAAAGTAGCAATAATCATATCGTCCTCTAATGAGAAGGACTCATAGCAAACTCTGAACACTGGAATGCTACTGCTGTTCTGGAACTCATGCCTCTAAACCTATGGTGTAACATAAGAGAAAGAACCATAGAAAAATTACGTTAGTACGTCTGTATGTACTAAGTATACGAGTGAGGTAGGCTAAATTCAAAGGTTTATATGCATGAACAATGCTGACTAATATGAACATAAGAATACATACATACATAACTGTAACTACACTCGTGTAGATACTGACTACTAAGTCTAAATACTAAAAACATAAGTGTACTGATACTGAGATAATGAATAGATGAATGACTATTTCTGATAGTTTGAATTATGAAGAACTTATCTAGTTAACTGTGTTTAACAGTCCTGAAGCTGAATACTAATATCATAAATTCTGATAACTGATACATGAGTTTAGAAAACAGATATAACTATGATGATCAAATTAACCAAAATAACTGATACTGAGCAACTATATCTGACAGTCTAAGTTCTAATGGAACTATCTGAGTTCTTTCTTATGAGTAACTAAATTTGAGATCAGTCCTATCGAGCGAGTGATCTTTAAATTTGATAATTCTGATACTGTTTAACTATAGTTGAGATCAATCTTGTCTAATGGGTGATCTTGAATTCTATTTATAATGAAAAGGATTGATCGTCTCTAACAGTGCTCAATTTATACTACTGAACTGAGTTAACTGCATCTGACAGTCCTGAATCTGTTACTGAAACTCTAGGATGTGTTCATATAATTGACATGCCCCAAGCTATGCTGACTGGGGTCCAATCTCTGCCCTGACTAGAAGGGTGTTAGTACTGCGCCACCAGTAAAGATATTTGTTGTATAGTCAGTCTTAATCTAGCAGGTGACTCCTGGGATCAGTCCTATACATATAAATATGCTAACGGGTGACCCCTGAGTATGTCAGTACTATCTAATGGGTGGCATCTCGTACCTACCATGGAAAAGTAGTTCTGGAACTTAGGGATTTCTTCTA
This sequence comes from Capsicum chinense, assembly GCA_026120095.1. Lineage (NCBI taxonomy): Eukaryota > Viridiplantae > Streptophyta > Magnoliopsida > Solanales > Solanaceae > Capsicum > Capsicum chinense. Next base: position 141,263,211 of record JAPEIP010000008.1, on the reverse strand, counting down.
CGGATCTCTTTCCTATTCTCGAGGGTGAGCCCCCATCCCTAGGTTTGCTCAGTGCTGAATCCTACCCCCATCTGAAAGACACTGAACTTAAATAACTAGGCTGAACTAAATAACTTTACTGATCTGATTTGCTAAACTGATACTGATTAACTGAACTGAAAATAGTAGTATCGCTTGGCAGAGCTAAATCTAAGTTTAGTGGATTCTGATGACGGATGGAATATAATGAGTTCTGAGGACTAACTAAGAGTACTAAAGTTACTGAGATTTACTATGATTACTAAGGTTACTGAGCACTGAGATTACTAACAATACTGAACTACTGAGATTATTGAGTTTTCCTGAGTTGCATGACTGACTAATTTCTATAGATTATGGCTTGACTGAGAATATCATGAAAACATGACATGGCTCTAGGAACACAACTATATTTTTTGGGTACGAATACCCCTAGGACTAGATGGAAGGAAACTGACACACATTACTGACTAGTGTACGTGACCAACATCAACAACCCGTAATATCATAACTTGGGGAATTCAATGAAGTTCATGGATATCATACATTTTAGACATAAGTAGAATTTGTAAGTAAGCATGGCATAATCTCATAATAATAGTTCATGAACATCCCAACAACATTTACAAGACACAGTATCAACATGAAAATTATTCGAATATGGATACATGTCATGAATCCTTCACTTAGTCACAATTTAGCAATAATTCATGATTTCTAGTCTCTTAGGTACGTTATCAAATACCTTACATGCACAACTTAGGCAAAGGTGTAAATCAAATAATTACTCATCATAAATAATCAAACTTACATATTTTCAACTCATATGATGTCATAGATTCATAATAACACACAAAGATTCTATCTGGGCATCATTCAACACATAAACATAATCAACAATCCATTCATATCATGAAAACCATAATATATAGTTTTAGAAAAGGGTTCTTGAACATTATGGAGGAATGGAGAACATGAATGAACACACGCATACCTAAGAAAGGAAACCTTGATGATTTGCTGGAGAGTTGTTGGTTTAGGAAACTTAATTCTTGATTATCTTGGGAAAATACTTGAATCTTGCTTTTGAGAGATGAGTTTGATGGAAACCCTAATATTATTTTTGAGAGTGTAAGAGAGAGTTTTTAAGATGCTTAACTGAAGAAAAATGGGAAAAATTATGCCTCTTTAGGGTTATAATTCATGAAAGGTGAAGGAAAACACCAAAATACCCTTACAAAAATGCCCTTGTATTGCTAGAAAAAAATACTTGATGCCATCCTTCATAGGCCGTCAGGTCCGTGATAGGCCGTCACTAATGGTCATCACAAAAGGGGTCCAAATTCTTGATTTTCTGCCCAGGGCTGACGACGTCATCAAAAATATCATCAGAATGTGACGATGTCATCAAATAGGTCGTTAGAAATATGATAGCCCATTAGAAACGTCGTCATCATTTCCAACTTGACATGCTGGAATAACATGGGGATAAGTCTTTGCTCCAATATCAGATTTAGGAAAAATAGTAATTGTTGGAAAGCTAGTTCAAAGAGTTTCCTTAGATATAAATTAAACCACCCAGTTTGTCATATACAACAAGTTATGGTTGATTGAAGTTGACCCAAATTTTGAAGCTCACTAAAACTTGAACGATAGGAAAACTTTCAACTTGTACTTGAGTTAGGGGACTTCTATGATCGAAATTTATGGTCAAATAGATTCCCACACTACGTAGTTGATTAACA